>CM077210.1:19380901-19605901 GCA_039654625.1 Rhinogobio ventralis
ATTTTTGGCCCGAGAGTCCTTAAACACTAACTTACTATACATATTCACTGACTTCCCTTCTGATTCAAAAAAGTTCCACAAAAGGTTTTTAAATTATTATTATTATTTGTTTACATGTTATGGCTGCACAGAAGTCCATATTTGACCTACTGAACATATTTTTGGCCCAAGAGTCCTTAAACACTAATTTACTATACATATTCATTGACTTGCCTTCTGATTCCCATTACTAGCCAAATGTTCCACAAAAGGTTTTTAAATTATTATTATTATTTTTTTCTACTTGTTATGGCTGTACAGAAGTCCATATTTGACCCTACTGAACATATTTTTGGCCCAAGAGTCCTTAAACAGTAACTAACTATATATACTCATTGACTTCCCTTCTGATTCACATTACTAGCCAAAAGTTCCACAAAAGTTTTTTAAATTATTATTATTATTTTTTTTTTACATGTTATGGCTGTACAGAAGTCCATATTTGACCTACTGAACATATTTTTGGCCCAAGAGTACTTAAACTCTAACTTACTATACATATTCACTGACTTCCCTTCTGATTCAAAAAGTTCCACAAAAGGCTTTTCAATTTTTTTTTCGTTCTTTTTTTTTACGTTATGGCCGTACAGAAGTCCATATTTGACCTACTGAATATATTTTTGGCCCAAGAGTCCTTAAACACTAACTTACTATACACATTCATTGACTTCCCTTCTGATTCCCATTACTAGCCAAATGTTCCACAAAAGGTTTTTAAATTATTATTATTATTTTTTTTTACTTGTTATGGCTGTACAGAAGTCCATATTTGACCTACTGAACATATTTTTGGCCCAAGAGTCCTTAAACACTAACTTACTATACATACTCATTGACTTCCATTCTGATTCCCATTACTATCCAAAAGTTCCACAAAAGGTTTTTACATTTTTTTATTTATTTATTTTTATGTTATGGCTGTACAGAAGTCTATATTTGACCTACTGAACATATTTTTGGCCCAAGAGTCCTTAAACACTAACTTACTATACATATTCACTGACTTCCCTTCTGATTCAAAAAAGTTCCACAAAAGGTTTTCAAATTTTTTTTTTCTTTACATGTTATGGCTGCACAGAAGTCCATATTTGACCTACTGAACATATTTTTGGCCCAAGAGTCCTTAAACACTAACTTACTATACATATTCATTGACTTCCCTTCTGATTCCCATTACTAGCCAAATGTTCCACAAAAGGTTTTTAAATTATTATTATTATTTTTTTTTTACTTGTTATGGCTGTACAGAAGTCCATATTTGACCAACTGAACATATTTTTGGCCCAAGAGTCCTTAAACACTAACTTACTATACATACTCATTGACTTCCCTTCTGATTCCCATTACTATCCAAAAGTTCCACAAAAGGTTTTTAAATTATTATTATTCTTTTTTTTTTTTTTTTTTTTTTTTACATGTTATGGCTGTACAGAAGTCCATATATGACGTACTGAACATATTTTTGGCCCAAGAGTCCTTAAACAGTAACTTATTACACATATTCATTGACTTCCCTTCTGATGCCCATTAGTAGCCAAAAGTTCCACAAAAGGTTTTTACATTTTATTTATTTATTTATTTTTTATGTTATGGCTGTACAGAAGTCCATATTTGACCTACTGAACATATTTTTGGCCCAAGAGTCCTTAAACACTAACTTATTATACATATTCATTGACTTCCCTTCTGATTCCCATTACTAGCCAAAAGTTCCACAAAAGGTTTTTAAATTATTATTATTCTTTTTTTTTTTTTTTTTTTTTTTACATGTTATGGCTGTACAGAAGTCCATATATGACCTACTGAACATATTTTTGGCCCAAGAGTCCTTAAACACTTACTTACTATACATATTCATTGACTTTCCTTCTTGTTCCCATTACTAGCCAAATGTTCCACAAAAGGTTTTTAAATTATTCTTATTCTTTTTTTTTTTTTTTTTTTTTTTACATGTTATGGCTGTACAGAAGTCCATATATGACGTACTGAACATATTTTTGGCCCAAAAGTCCTTAAACAGTAACTAACTATATATACTCATTGACTTCCCTTCTGATTCCCATTACTAGCCAAAAGTTCCACAAAGGTTTTTAAATTATTATTATTATTTGTTTTTACATGTTATGGCTGTACAGAAGTCCATATATGACCTACTGAACATATTTTTGGCCCAAAAGTCCTAAAACACTAAATTACTATACATACTCATTGACTACCCTTCTGATTCCCATTACTAGCCAAAAGGTCCACAAAAGTTTTTTAAATTATTATTATTTTTTTTTTACATGTTATGGCTGTACAGAAGTCCATATATGACCTACTGAACATATTTTTGGCCCAAGAGTCCTTAAACACTTACTTACTATACATATTCATTGACTTCCTTCTTGTTCCCATTACTAGCCAAATGTTCCACAAAAGGTTTTTAAATTATTCTTATTCTTTTTTTTTTTAATTTTTTTTTTACATGTTATGGCTGTACAGAAGTCCATATATGACGTACTGAACATATTTTTGGCCCAAGAGTCCTTAAACAGTAACTAACTATATATACTCATTGACTTCCCTTCTGATTCCAATTACTTATAATTTTTTTTACATGTTATGGCTGCACAGAAGTCCATATTTGACCTACTGAACATATTTTTGGCCCAAGAGTCCTTAAACACTAATTTACTATACATATTCATTGAATTGTCTTCTGATTCCCATTACTAGCCAAATGTTCCACAAATGTTTTTTAAATTATTATAATTTTTTTTTTCTCTACATGTTATGGCTGTACAGAAGTCCATATTTAACCTACTGAGCATATTTTTTGCCCAAGAGTGCTTAAACACTAAATTACTATACATACTCATTGACTTCCCTTCTGATTCCCATTACTAGCCAAATGTTCCACAAAAGGTTTTTAAATTATCTTTTTTTTGTTTGTTTTTTACATGTTATAACTGTACAGAAGTCCATATTTGACCTATTGAACATATTTTTGACCCGAAAGTCCTTAAACACTAAATTACTATACATACTCATTGACTTCCCTACTGATTCCCATCACTAGCCAAAAGTTCCACAAAAGGTTTTTAAATAATTGTCTTTTTTTTTTTTTTTTTTTTTACATGTTATGGCTGTACAGAAGTCCATATTTGACCTACTGAACATATTTTTTGCCCAAGAGTCCTAAAACACTAAATTACTATACATACACATTGACTTCCCTTCTGATTCCCATTACTAGCCAAAAGTTCCACAAAAGGATTTTAAATTATTATTATTATTTTATTTTACATGTTATGGCTGTACAGAAGTCCATATTTGACCTACTGAACATATTTTTGGCCCAAGAGACCTTAAACTCTAACTTACAATACATACTCATTGACTTCCCTTCTGAATCCCATTACTATCCAAAAGTTCCATAAAAGGTCTTTACATTTTTCTAATTTATTTATTTATTTGTTTAATGGCTGTACAGAAGTCCATATTTGACCTACTGAACATATTTTTGGCCCGAGAGTCCTTAAACACTAACTTATTATACATACTCATTGACTTACCTTCTGATTCCCATTACTAGCCAAATGTTCCATAAAAGGTTTTTAAATTTTTATTATTCTTTTTTTTACATGTTATGGCTGTACAGAAGTCCATATTTTACCCACTTAACATATTTTTGGCCCAAGACTCCTTAAACACTAACTTATTATACATACTCATTGACTTACCTTCTGATTCCCATTACTAATCAAATGTTCCACAAAAGGTTTTTTTAAAAGTTTTTTTGTTAAGGATTTTTTAAAAGGTTTTTATTTATTTTCTTTTTTTTCTTTTTTACGTTATTGCTGTACAGAAGTCCATATTTGACCTACTGAACATATTTTTTGCCCAAGAGTCCTAAAACACTAAATTACTATACATACACATTGACTTCCCTTCTGATTCCCATTACTAGCCAAAAGTTCCACAAAAGGATTTTAAATTATTATTATTATTTTATTTGACATGTTATGGCTGTACAGAAGTCCATATTTGACCTACTGAACATATTTTTGGCCCAAGAGACCTTAAACTCTAACTTACAATACATACTCATTGACTTCCCTTCTGAATCCCATTACTATCCAAAAGTTCCACAAAAGGTCTTTACATTTTTCTAATTTATTTATTTATTTGTTTAATGGCTGTACAGAAGTCCATATTTGACCTACTGAACATATTTTTGGCCCGAGAGTCCTTAAACACTAACTTATTATACATACTCATTGACTTACCTTCTGATTCCCATTACTAGCCAAATGTTCCATAAAAGGTTTTTAAATTATTATTATTCTTTTTTTTACATGTTATGGCTGTACAGAAGTCCATATTTGACCTACTGAACATATTTTTGGCCCAAGAGACCTTAAACTCTAACTTACAATACATACTCATTGACTTCCCTTCTGAATCCCATTACTATCCAAAAGTTCCACAAAAGGTCTTTACATTTTTCTAATTTATTTATTTATTTGTTTAATGGCTGTACAGAAGTCCATATTTGACCTACTGAACATATTTTTGGCCCGAGAGTCCTTAAACACTAACTTATTAATACATACTCATTGACTTACCTTCTGATTCCCATTACTAATCAAATGTTCCACAAAAGGTTTTTTTAAAAGTTTTTTTTTTAAGGATTTTTTTAAAGGTTTTTATTTATTTTCTTTTTTTTCTTTTTTACGTTATTGCTGTACAGAAGTCCATATTTGACCTACTGAACATATTTTTTGCCCAAGAGTCCTAAAACACTAAATTACTATACATACACATTGACTTCCCTTCTGATTCCCATTACTAGCCAAAAGTTCCACAAAAGGATTTTAAATTATTATTATTATTTTATTTTACATGTTATGGCTGTACAGAAGTCCATATTTGACCTACTGAACATATTTTTGGCCCAAGAGACCTTAAACTCTAACTTACAATACATACTCATTGACTTCCCTTCTGAATCCCATTACTATCCAAAAGTTCCATAAAAGGTCTTTACATTTTTCTAATTTATTTATTTATTTGTTTAATGGCTGTACAGAAGTCCATATTTGACCTACTGAACATATTTTTGGCCCGAGAGTCCTTAAACACTAACTTATTATACATACTCATTGACTTACCTTCTGATTCCCATTACTAGCCAAATGTTCCATAAAAGGTTTTTAAATTTTTATTATTCTTTTTTTTACATGTTATGGCTGTACAGAAGTCCATATTTTACCCACTTAACATATTTTTGGCCCAAGAGTCCTTAAACACTAACTTATTATACATACTCATTGACTTACCTTCTGATTCCCATTACTAATCAAATGTTCCACAAAAGGTTTTTTTAAAAGTTTTTTTGTTAAGGATTTTTTAAAAGGTTTTTATTTATTTTCTTTTTTTTCTTTTTTACGTTATTGCTGTACAGAAGTCCATATTTGACCTACTGAACATATTTTTTGCCCAAGAGTCCTAAAACACTAAATTACTATACATACACATTGACTTCCCTTCTGATTCCCATTACTAGCCAAAAGTTCCACAAAAGGATTTTAAATTATTATTATTATTTTATTTGACATGTTATGGCTGTACAGAAGTCCATATTTGACCTACTGAACATATTTTTGGCCCAAGAGACCTTAAACTCTAACTTACAATACATACTCATTGACTTCCCTTCTGAATCCCATTACTATCCAAAAGTTCCACAAAAGGTCTTTACATTTTTCTAATTTATTTATTTATTTGTTTAATGGCTGTACAGAAGTCCATATTTGACCTACTGAACATATTTTTGGCCCGAGAGTCCTTAAACACTAACTTATTATACATACTCATTGACTTACCTTCTGATTCCCATTACTAATCAAATGTTCCACAAAAGGTTTTTTTAAAAGTTTTTTTTTTAAGGATTTTTTTAAAGGTTTTTATTTATTTTCTTTTTTTTCTTTTTTACGTTATTGCTGTACAGAAGTCCATATTTGACCTACTGAACATATTTTTTGCCCAAGAGTCCTAAAACACTAAATTACTATACATACACATTGACTTCCCTTCTGATTCCCATTACTAGCCAAAAGTTCCACAAAAGGTTTTTAAATTATTATTATTATTTGTTTTTACATGTTATGGCTGTACAGAAGTCCATATTTGACCTACTGAACATATTTTTGGCCCAAGAGTCCTTAAACACTAATTTACTATACATATTCATTGACTTGCCTTCTGATTCCCATTACTAGCCAAAAGGTCCACAAAAGGTTTTTACATTTTTTTTATTTATTTATTTTTATGTTATGGCTGTACTGAAGTCCATATTTGACCTACTGAACATATCTTTGGCCCAAGAATCCTTAAACAGTAACTAACTATATATACTAATTGACTTCCCTTCTGATTCCCATTACTAGCCAAAAGTTCCACAAAAGGTTTTTAAATTATTATTATTATTTGTTTTTACATGTTATGGCTGTACAGAAGTCCATATTTGACCTACTGAACATATTTTTGGCCCAAGAGTCCTTAAACACTAACTTACTATACATATTCACTGACTTCCCTTCTGATTCAAAAAAAGTTCCACAAAAGGTTTTTAAATTATTATTATTATTTGTTTACATGTTATGGCTGCACAGAAGTCCATATTTGACCTACTGAACATATGTTTGGCCCAAGAGTCCTTAAACACTAACTTACTATACATATTCATTGACTTCCCTTCTGATTCCCATTACTAGCCAAATGTTCCACAAAAGGTTTTTAAATTATTATTATTTTTTTTTTTTACTTGTTATGGCTGTACAGAAGTCCATATTTGACCTACTGAACATATTTTTGGCCCAAGAGTCCTTAAACACTAACTTACTATACATACTCATGACTTCCCTTCTGATTCCCATTACTATCCAAAAGTTCCACAAAAGGTTTTTAAATTATGCTTTTTTTTTCTTTTTTTTTTTTACACGTTATGGCTGTACAGAAGTCCATATTTGACCTACTGAACATATTTTTGGCCCAAGAGTCCTAAAAAACTAAATTACTATACATACTCATTGACTTCCCTTCTGATTCCTATTACTAGCCAAAAGGTCCACAAAAGGTTTTTAAATGATTATTATTATTTTTTTACATGTTATGGCTGTACAGAAGTCCATTTTTGACCTACTGAACATATTTTTGGCCCAAGCGTCCTTAAACACTAACTTACTATACATATTCACTGACTTCCCTTCTGATTCAAAAAAGTTCCACAAAAGGTTTTTAAATTATTATTATAATTTTTTTTACATGTTATGGCTGCACAGAAGTCCATATTTGACCTACTGAACATATTTTTGGCCCAAGAGTCCTTAAACATTAATTTACTATACATATTCATTGACTTGCCTTCTGATTCCCATTACTAGCCAAAAGGTCCACAAAAGGTTTTTACATTTTTTTTATTTTTTTATTTTTATGTTATGGCTGTACAGAAGTCCATATTTGACCTACTGAACATATCTTTGGCCCAAGAATCCTTAAACAGTAACTAACTATATATACTAATTAACTTCCCTTCTGATTCCCATTACTAGCCAAAAGTTCCACAAAAGGTTTTTAAATTATTATTATTATTTGTTTTTACATGTTATGGCTGTACAGAAGTCCATATTTGACCTACTGAACATATTTTTGGCCCAAGAGTCCTTAAACACTAACTTACTATACATATTCACTGACTTCCCTTCTGATTAAAAAAAGTTCCACAAAAGGTTTTTAAATTATTATTATTATTTGTTTACATGTTATGGCTGCACAGAAGTCCATATTTGACCTACTGAACATATTTTTGGCCCAAGAGTCCTTAAACACTACCTTACTATACATATTCATTGACTTCCCTTCTGATTCCCATTACTAGCCAAATGTTCCACAAAAGGTTTTTAAATTATTATTATTATTATTTTTTTACTTGTTATGGATGTACAGAAGTCCATATTTGACCTACTGAACATATTTTTGGCCCAAGAGTCCTTAAACACTAACTTACTATACATACTCATTGACTTCCCTTCTGATTCCCATTACTATCCAAAAGTTCCATTAAAGGTTTTTAAATTATTCTTTTTTTTTTTTTTTTTTTTACACGTTATGGCTGTACAGAAGTCCATATTTGACCTACTGAACATATTTTTGGCCCAAGAGTCCTAAAAAACTAAATTACTATACATACTCATTGACTTCCCTTCTGATTCCTATTACTAGCCAAAAGGTCCACAAAAGGTTTTTAAATGATTATTATTATTTTTTTTACATGTTATGGCTGTACAGAAGTCCATTTTTGACCTACTGAACATATTTTTGGCCCGAGAGTCCTTAAACACTAACTTATTATACATAATCATTGACTTACCTTCTGATTCCCATTACTAGCCAAATGTTCCATAAAAGGTTTTTAAATTATTATTATTCTTTTTTTTACATGTTATGGCTGTACAGAAGTCCATATTTTACCCACTGAACATATTTTTGGCCCAAGAGTCCTTAAACACTAACTTATTATACATACTCATTGACTTACCTTCTGATTCCCATTACTAGCCAATAGTTCCACAAAATGTTTTTTTTTAGAGTTTTTTTAATGTTTTTTGGGTCTTTTTTTACCTTATGGCTGTACAGAAGTCCATTTTTGACCTACTGAACATATTTTTGGCCCGAGAGTCCTTAAACACTAACTTACTATACATATTCACTGACTTCCCTTCTGATTCAAAAAAGTTCCACAAAAGGTTTTTAAATTATTATTATTATTTGTTTACATGTTATGGCTGCACAGAAGTCCATATTTGACCTACTGAACATATTTTTGGCCCAAGAGTCCTTAAACACTAATTTACTATACATATTCATTGACTTGCCTTCTGATTCCCATTACTAGCCAAATGTTCCACAAAAGGTTTTTAAATTATTATTATTATTTTTTTCTACTTGTTATGGCTGTACAGAAGTCCATATTTGACCTACTGAACATATTTTTGGCCCAAGAGTCCTTAAACAGTAACTAACTATATATACTCATTGACTTCCCTTCTGATTCACATTACTAGCCAAAAGTTCCACAAAAGTTTTTTAAATTATTATTATTATTTTTTTTTTACATGTTATGGCTGTACAGAAGTCCATATTTGACCTACTGAACATATTTTTGGCCCAAGAGTACTTAAACTCTAACTTACTATACATATTCACTGACTTCCCTTCTGATTCAAAAAAGTTCCACAAAAGGCTTTTCAATTTTTTTTTCGTTCTTTTTTTTTACGTTATGGCCGTACAGAAGTCCATATTTGACCTACTGAATATATTTTTGGCCCAAGAGTCCTTAAACACTAACTTACTATACACATTCATTGACTTCCCTTCTGATTCCCATTACTAGCCAAATGTTCCACAAAAGGTTTTTAAATTATTATTATTATTTTTTTTTACTTGTTATGGCTGTACAGAAGTCCATATTTGACCTACTGAACATATTTTTGGCCCAAGAGTCCTTAAACACTAACTTACTATACATACTCATTGACTTCCATTCTGATTCCCATTACTATCCAAAAGTTCCACAAAAGGTTTTTACATTTTTTTTATTTATTTATTTTTATGTTATGGCTGTACAGAAGTCTATATTTGACCTACTGAACATATTTTTGGCCCAAGAGTCCTTAAACACTAACTTACTATACATATTCACTGACTTCCCTTCTGATTCAAAAAAGTTCCACAAAAGGTTTTTCAAATTTTTTTTTTCTTTACATGTTATGGCTGCACAGAAGTCCATATTTGACCTACTGAACATATTTTTGGCCCAAGAGTCCTTAAACACTAACTTACTATACATATTCATTGACTTCCCTTCTGATTCCCATTACTAGCCAAATGTTCCACAAAAGGTTTTTAAATTATTATTATTATTTTTTTTTTTACTTGTTATGGCTGTACAGAAGTCCATATTTGACCAACTGAACATATTTTTGGCCCAAGAGTCCTTAAACACTAACTTACTATACATACTCATTGACTTCCCTTCTGATTCCCATTACTATCCAAAAGTTCCACAAAAGGTTTTTAAATTATTATTATTCTTTTTTTTTTTTTTTTTTTTTTTTTACATGTTATGGCTGTACAGAAGTCCATATATGACGTACTGAACATATTTTTGGCCCAAGAGTCCTTAAACAGTAACTTATTACACATATTCATTGACTTCCCTTCTGATGCCCATTAGTAGCCAAAAGTTCCACAAAAGGTTTTTACATTTTATTTATTTATTTATTTTTTATGTTATGGCTGTACAGAAGTCCATATTTGACCTACTGAACATATTTTTGGCCCAAGAGTCCTTAAACACTAACTTATTATACATATTCATTGACTTCCCTTCTGATTCCCATTACTAGCCAAAAGTTCCACAAAAGGTTTTTAAATTATTATTATTCTTTTTTTTTTTTTTTTTTTTTTTACATGTTATGGCTGTACAGAAGTCCATATATGACCTACTGAACATATTTTTGGCCCAAGAGTCCTTAAACACTTACTTACTATACATATTCATTGACTTTCCTTCTTGTTCCCATTACTAGCCAAATGTTCCACAAAAGGTTTTTAAATTATTCTTATTCTTTTTTTTTTTTTTTTTTTTTTTTACATGTTATGGCTGTACAGAAGTCCATATATGACGTACTGAACATATTTTTGGCCCAAAAGTCCTTAAACAGTAACTAACTATATATACTCATTGACTTCCCTTCTGATTCCCATTACTAGCCAAAAGTTCCACAAAAGGTTTTTAAATTATTATTATTATTTGTTTTTACATGTTATGGCTGTACAGAAGTCCATATATGACCTACTGAACATATTTTTGGCCCAAAAGTCCTAAAACACTAAATTACTATACATACTCATTGACTACCCTTCTGATTCCCATTACTAGCCAAAAGGTCCACAAAAGTTTTTTAAATTATTATTATTTTTTTTTTACATGTTATGGCTGTACAGAAGTCCATATATGACCTACTGAACATATTTTTGGCCCAAGAGTCCTTAAACACTTACTTACTATACATATTCATTGACTTTCCTTCTTGTTCCCATTACTAGCCAAATGTTCCACAAAAGGTTTTTAAATTATTCTTATTCTTTTTTTTTTTTATTTTTTTTTTACATGTTATGGCTGTACAGAAGTCCATATATGACGTACTGAACATATTTTTGGCCCAAGAGTCCTTAAACAGTAACTAACTATATATACTCATTGACTTCCCTTCTGATTCCAATTACTTATAATTTTTTTTACATGTTATGGCTGCACAGAAGTCCATATTTGACCTACTGAACATATTTTTGGCCCAAGAGTCCTTAAACACTAATTTACTATACATATTCATTGAATTGTCTTCTGATTCCCATTACTAGCCAAATGTTCCACAAATGTTTTTTAAATTATTATAATTTTTTTTTTCTCTACATGTTATGGCTGTACAGAAGTCCATATTTAACCTACTGAGCATATTTTTTGCCCAAGAGTGCTTAAACACTAAATTACTATACATACTCATTGACTTCCCTTCTGATTCCCATTACTAGCCAAATGTTCCACAAAAGGTTTTTAAATTATCTTTTTTTTGTTTGTTTTTTACATGTTATAACTGTACAGAAGTCCATATTTGACCTATTGAACATATTTTTGACCCGAAAGTCCTTAAACACTAAATTACTATACATACTCATTGACTTCCCTACTGATTCCCATCACTAGCCAAAAGTTCCACAAAAGGTTTTTAAATAATTGTCTTTTTTTTTTTTTTTTTTTTTTTACATGTTATGGCTGTACAGAAGTCCATATATGACCTACTGAACATATTTTTGGCCCAAGAGTCCTAAAAAACTAAATTACTATACATACTCATTGACTTCCCTTCTGATTCCCATTACTAGCCAAAAGGTCCACAAAAGGTTTTTAAATTATTAATATTATTATTTTTTTTACATGTTATGGCTGTACAGAAGTCCATATTTTACCTACTGAACATATTTTTGGCCCAAGAGTCCTTAAACACTAACTTACTATACATACTCATTGACTTCCCTTCTGATTCCCATTACTATCCAAAAGTTCCACAAAAGGTTTTTACTTTTTTATTTATTTATTTATTTTTTATGGTATGGCTGTACAGAAGTCTATATATGACCTACTGAACATATTTTTGGCCCAAGAGTCCTTAAACAGTAACTAACTATATATACTCATTGACTTCCCTTCTGATTCCCATCACTAGCCAAAAGTTCCACAAAAGGTTTTTAAATAATTGTCTTTTTTTTTTTTTTTTTTTTTTACATGTTATGGCTGTACAGAAGTCCATATATGACCTACTGAACATATTTTTGGCCCAAGAGTCCTAAAAAACTAAATTACTATACATACTCATTGACTTCCCTTCTGATTCCCATTACTAGCCAAAAGGTCCACAAAAGGTTTTTTAATAAATATATTTTTTTTTTTTAATTTTTACATGTTATGGCTGTACAGAAGTCCATATTTGACCTACTGAACATATTTCTGGCCCAAGAGTCCTTAAACACTAACTTACTATACATATTCATTTACTTCCCTTCTGATTCAAAAAAGTTCCACAAAAGGTTTTTCAATTTTTTTTTTTTTTTTTTTTTACATGTTATAGCTGCACAGAAGTCCATATTTGACGTACTGAAGATATTTTTGGCCCAAGAGTCCTTAAACACTAACTTACTATACATATTCATTGACTTCCCTTCTGATTCCCATTACTAGCCAAATGTTCCACAAAAGGTTTTTAAATTATTATTATTTTTTTTTTTTACTTGTTATGGCTGTACAGAAGTCTATATTTGACCTACTGAACATATTTTTGGCTCAAGAGTCCTTAAACACTAACTTACTATACATACTCATTGACTTCCCTTCTGATTCCCATTACTATCCAATAGTTCCACAAAAGGTTTTTAAATTTTTTTTATTTATATATTTTTTATGGTATGGCTGTACAGAAGTCTATATATGACCTACTGAACATATTTTTGGCCCAAGAGTCCTTAAACAGTAACTAACTATATATACTCATTGGCTTTCCTCCTGATTCACATTACTAGCCAAAAGTTCCACAAAAGGTTTTTAAATTATTATTATTATTATTATTTTATTTTTTTTACATGTTATGGCTGTACAGAAGTCCATATATGACCTACTGAACATATTTTTGGCCCAAAAGTCCTAAAACACTAACTTACTATACATACTCATTGACTTTCCTTCTTATTCCCATTACTAGCCAAATGTTCCACAAAAGGTTTTTAAATTATTCTTTTTTTTAATTTTTAATTTTTTTACACGTTATGGCTGTACAGAAGTCCATATTTGATCTACTGAACATATTTTTGGCCCAAGAGTCCTTAAACACTAACTTATTATACATATTCATTGACTTCCCTTCTGATTCCCATTACTAGCCAAAAGGTCCACAAAAGTTTTTTAAATTATTATTTATTTCTTTTACACGTTATGGCTGTACAGAAGTCCATATTTGACCTACTGAACATATTTTTGGCCCAAGAGTCCTTAAACACTAACTTACTATACATACTCATTGAATTCCCTTCGAATTCCCATTACTAACCAAAAGTTCCACAAAAGGTTTTTAAATTATTATTATTATTTTTTTTACATGTTATGGCTGTACAGAAGTCCATATTTGACCTACTGAACATATTTTTGGCCCAAGAGTCCTTAAACACTAACTTACTATACATATTCACTGACTTCCCTTCTGATTCAAAAAAGTTCCACAAAAGGTTTTTCAATTTTTTTTTTTTTTTTTTTTTTTTTTTTTTACATGTTATGGCTGCACAGAAGTCCATATTTGACCCACTGAACATATTTTTGGCGCAAGAGTCCTTAAACACTAACTTACTATACATATTCACTGACTTCCCTTCTGATTCAAAAAAGTTCCACAAAAGGTTTTTCAAATTTTTTTTTTTCTTTACATGTTATGGCTGCACAGAAGTCCATATTTGACCTACTGAACATATTTTTGGCCCAAGAGTCCTTAAACACTAACTTACTATACATATTCATTGACTTCCCTTCTGATTCCCATTACTAGCCAAATGTTCCACAAAAGGTTTTTAAATTATTATTATTATTATTTTTTTACTTGTTATGGCTGTACAGAAGTCCATATTTGACCTACTGAACATATTTTTGGCCCAAGAGTCCTTAAACACTAGCTTACTATACATACTCATTGACTTCCCTTCTGATTCCCATTACTATCCAAAAGTTCCACAAAAGGTTTTTAAATTATTCTTTTTTTTTTTTTTTTTTACACGTTATGGCTGTACAGAAGTCCATATTTGACCTACTGAACATATTTTTGGCCCAAGAGTCCTAAAAAACTAAATTACTATACATACTCATTGACTTCCCTTCTGATTCCCATTACTAGCCAAAAGGTCCACAAAAGGTTTTTACATTTTTTTATTTATTTATTTTTATGTTATGGCTGTACTGAAGTCCATATTTGACCTACTGAACATATCTTTGGCCCAAGAATCCTTAAACAGTAACTAACTATATATACTAATTGACTTCCCTTCTGATTCCCATTACTAGCCAAAAGTTCCACAAAAGGTTTTTAAATTATTATTATTATTTGTTTTTACATGTTATGGCTGTACAGAAGTCCATATTTGACCTACTGAACATATTTTTGGCCCAAGAGTCCTTAAACACTAACTTACTATACATATTCACTGACTTCCCTTCTGATTCAAAAAAGTTCCACAAAAGGTTTTTAAATTATTATTATAATTTTTTTTACATGTTATGGCTGCACAGAAGTCCATATTTGACCTACTGAACATATTTTTGGCCCAAGAGTCCTTAAACACTAATTTACTATACATATTCATTGACTTGCCTTCTGATTCCCATTACTAGCCAAAAGGTCCACAAAAGGTTTTTACATTTTTTTTATTTTTTTATTTTTATGTTATGGCTGTACTGAAGTCCATATTTGACCTACTGAACATATCTTTGGCCCAAGAATCCTTAAACAGTAACTAACTATATATACTAATTGACTTCCCTTCTGATTCCCATTACTAGCCAAAAGTTCCACAAAAGGTTTTTAAATTATTATTATTATTTGTTTTTACATGTTATGGCTGTACAGAAGTCCATATTTGACCTACTGAACATATTTTTGGCCCAAGAGTCCTTAAACACTAACTTACTATACATATTCACTGACTTCCCTTCTGATTCAAAAAAGTTCCACAAAAGGTTTTTAAATTATTATTATTATTTGTTTACATGTTATGGCTGCACAGAAGTCCATATTTGACCTACTGAACATATTTTTGGCCCAAGAGTCCTTAAACACTAACTTACTATACATATTCATTGACTTCCCTTCTGATTCCCATTACTAGCCAAATGTTCCACAAAAGGTTTTTAAATTATTATTATTTTTTTTTTTTACTTGTTATGGCTGTACAGAAGTCCATATTTGACCTACTGAACATATTTTTGGCCCAAGAGTCCTTAAACACTAACTTACTATACATACTCATGACTTCCCTTCTGATTCCCATTACTATCCAAAAGTTCCACAAAAGGTTTTTAAATTATGCTTTTTTTTTCTTTTTTTTTTTACACGTTATGGCTGTACAGAAGTCCATATTTGACCTACTGAACATATTTTTGGCCCAAGAGTCCTAAAAAACTAAATTACTATACATACTCATTGACTTCCCTTCTGATTCCTATTACTAGCCAAAAGGTCCACAAAAGGTTTTTAAATGATTATTATTATTTTTTTACATGTTATGGCTGTACAGAAGTCCATTTTTGACCTACTGAACATATTTTTGGCCCAAGCGTCCTTAAACACTAACTTACTATACATATTCACTGACTTCCCTTCTGATTCAAAAAAGTTCCACAAAAGGTTTTTCAATATTTTTTTTTTTTTTTTTTTTTACATGTTATGGCTGCACAGAAGTCCATATTTGACCCACTGAACATATTTTTGGCGCAAGAGTCCTTAAACACTAACTTATTATACATATTCATTGACTTCCCTTCTGATTCCCATTACTAGCCAAAAGGTCCACAAAAGTTTTTTAAATTATTATTTATTTCTTTTACACGTTATGGCTGTACAGAAGTCCATATTTGACCTACTGAACATATTTTTGGCCCAAGAGTCCTTAAACACTAACTTACTATACATACTCATTGAATTCCCTTCGAATTCCCATTACTAACCAAAAGTTCCACAAAAGGTTTTTAAATTATTATTATTATTTTTTTTACATGTTATGGCTGTACAGAAGTCCATATTTGACCTACTGAACATATTTTTGGCCCAAGAGTCCTTAAACACTAACTTACTATACATATTCACTGACTTCCCTTCTGATTCAAAAAAGTTCCACAAAAGGTTTTTCAATTTATTTTTTTTTTTTTTTTTTTACATGTTATGGCTGCACAGAAGTCCATATTTGACCCACTGAACATATTTTTGGCGCAAGAGTCCTTAAACACTAACTTACTATACATATTCACTGACTTCCCTTCTGATTCAAAAAAGTTCCACAAAAGGTTTTTCAAATTTTTTTTTCTTTACATGTTATGGCTGCACAGAAGTCCATATTTGACCTACTGAACATATTTTTGGCCCAAGAGTCCTTAAACACTAACTTACTATACATATTCATTGACTTCCCTTCTGATTCCCATTACTAGCCAAATGTTCCACAAAAGGTTTTTAAATTATTATTATTATTATTTTTTTACTTGTTATGGCTGTACAGAAGTCCATATTTGACCTACTGAACATATTTTTGGCCCAAGAGTCCTTAAACACTAGCTTACTATACATACTCATTGACTTCCCTTCTGATTCCCATTACTATCCAAAAGTTCCACAAAAGGTTTTTAAATTATTCTTTTTTTTTTTTTTTTTTACACGTTATGGCTGTACAGAAGTCCATATTTGACCTACTGAACATATTTTTGGCCCAAGAGTCCTAAAAAACTAAATTACTATACATATTCACTGACTTCCCTTCTGATTCAAAAAAGTTCCACAAAAGGTTTTTAAATTATTATTATAATTTTTTTTACATGTTATGGCTGCACAGAAGTCCATATTTGACCTACTGAACATATTTTTGGCCCAAGAGTCCTTAAACACTAATTTACTATACATATTCATTGACTTGCCTTCTGATTCCCATTACTAGCCAAAAGGTCCACAAAAGGTTTTTACATTTTTTTTATTTTTTTATTTTTATGTTATGGCTGTACAGAAGTCCATATTTGACCTACTGAACATATCTTTGGCCCAAGAATCCTTAAACAGTAACTAACTATATATACTAATTAACTTCCCTTCTGATTCCCATTACTAGCCAAAAGTTCCACAAAAGGTTTTTAAATTATTATTATTATTTGTTTTTACATGTTATGGCTGTACAGAAGTCCATATTTGACCTACTGAACATATTTTTGGCCCAAGAGTCCTTAAACACTAACTTACTATACATATTCACTGACTTCCCTTCTGATTAAAAAAAGTTCCACAAAAGGTTTTTAAATTATTATTATTATTTGTTTACATGTTATGGCTGCACAGAAGTCCATATTTGACCTACTGAACATATTTTTGGCCCAAGAGTCCTTAAACACTACCTTACTATACATATTCATTGACTTCCCTTCTGATTCCCATTACTAGCCAAATGTTCCACAAAAGGTTTTTAAATTATTATTATTATTTTTTTTTTACTTGTTATGGATGTACAGAAGTCCATATTTGACCTACTGAACATATTTTTGGCCCAAGAGTCCTAAAAAACTAAATTACTATACATACTCATTGACTTCCCTTCTGATTCCTATTACTAGCCAAAAGGTCCACAAAAGGTTTTTAAATGATTATTATTATTTTTTTTACATGTTATGGCTGTACAGAAGTCCATTTTTGACCTACTGAACATATTTTTGGCCCAAGAGTCCTTAAACACTTACTTACTATACATATTCATTGACTTTCCTTCTTGTTCCCATTACTAGCCAAATGTTCCACAAAAGGTTTTTAAATGATTCTTATTCTTTTTTTTTTTACTTTTTTTTTTACATGTTATGGCTGTACAGAAGTCCATATATGACGTACTGAACATATTTTTGGCCCAAGAGTCCTTAAACAGTAACTAACTATATATACTCATTGACTTCCCTTCTGATTCCAATTACTTATAATTTTTTTTACATGTTATGGCTGCACAGAAGTCCATATTTGACCTACTGAACATATTTTTGGCCCAAGAGTCCTTAAACACTAATTTACTATACATATTCATTGAATTGCCTTCTGATTCCCATTACTAGCCAAATGTTCCACAAATGTTTTTTAAATTATTATAATTTTTTTTTTCTCTACATGTTATGGCTGTACAGAAGTCCATATTTAACCTACTGAGCATATTTTTTGCCCAAGAGTGCTTAAACACTAAATTACTATACATACTCATTGACTTCCCTTCTGATTCCCATTACTAGCCAAATGTTCCACAAAAGGTTTTTAAATTATCTTTTTTTTGTTTGTTTTTTACATGTTATAACTGTACAAAAGTCCATATTTGACCTATTGAACATATTTTTGACCCGAAAGTCCTTAAACACTAAATTACTATACATACTCATTGACTTCCCTACTGATTCCCATCACTAGCCAAAAGTTCCACAAAAGGTTTTTAAATAATTGTCTTTTTTTTTTTTTTTTTTTTTTTACATGTTATGGCTGTACAGAAGTCCATATATGACCTACTGAACATATTTTTGGCCCAAGAGTCCTAAAAAACTAAATTACTATACATACTCATTGACTTCCCTTCTGATTCCCATTACTAGCCAAAAGGTCCACAAAAGGTTTTTAAATTATTAATATTATTATTTTTTTTACATGTTATGGCTGTACAGAAGTCCATATTTTACCTACTGAACATATTTTTGGCCCAAGAGTCCTTAAACACTAACTTACTATACATACTCATTGACTTCCCTTCTGATTCCCATTACTATCCAAAAGTTCCACAAAAGGTTTTTACTTTTTTATTTATTTATTTATTTTTTATGGTATGGCTGTACAGAAGTCTATATATGACCTACTGAACATATTTTTGGCCCAAGAGTCCTTAAACAGTAACTAACTATATATACTCATTGACTTCCCTTCTGATTCCCATCACTAGCCAAAAGTTCCACAAAAGGTTTTTAAATAATTGTCTTTTTTTTTTTTTTTTTTTTTTACATGTTATGGCTGTACAGAAGTCCATATATGACCTACTGAACATATTTTTGGCCCAAGAGTCCTAAAAAACTAAATTACTATACATACTCATTGACTTCCCTTCTGATTCCCATTACTAGCCAAAAGGTCCACAAAAGGTTTTTTAATAAATTTTTTTTTTTTTTTTAATTTTTACATGTTATGGCTGTACAGAAGTCCATATTTGACCTACTGAACATATTTCTGGCCCAAGAGTCCTTAAACACTAACTTACTATACATATTCATTGACTTCCCTTCTGATTCAAAAAAGTTCCACAAAAGGTTTTTCAATTTTTTTTTTATTTTTTTTTTTACATGTTATAGCTGCACAGAAGTCCATATTTGACGTACTGAACATATTTTTGGCCCAAGAGTCCTTAAACACTAACTTACTATACATATTCATTGACTTCCCTTCTGATTCCCATTACTAGCCAAATGTTCCACAAAAGGTTTTTAAATTATTATTATTATTTTTTTTTACTTGTTATGGCTGTACAGAAGTCTATATTTGACCTACTGAACATATTTTTGGCTCAAGAGTCCTTAAACACTAACTTACTATACATACTCATTGACTTCCCTTCTGATTCCCATTACTATCCAATAGTTCCACAAAAGGTTTTTAAAATTTTTTTATTTATTTATTTTTTATGGTATGGCTGTACAGAAGTCTATATATGACCTACTGAACATATTTTTGGCCCAAGAGTCCTTAAACAGTAACTAACTATATATACTCATTGGCTTTCCTCCTGATTCACATTACTAGCCAAAAGTTCCACAAAAGGTTTTTAAATTATTATTATTATTATTATTTTATTTTTTTTACATGTTATGGCTGTACAGAAGTCCATATATGACCTACTGAACATATTTTTGGCCCAAAAGTCCTAAAACACTAACTTACTATACATACTCATTGACTTTCCTTCTTATTCCCATTACTAGCCAAATGTTCCACAAAAGGTTTTTAAATTATTCTTTTTTTTAATTTTTAATTTTTTTACACGTTATGGCTGTACAGAAGTCCATATTTGATCTACTGAACATATTTTTGGCCCAAGAGTCCTTAAACACTAACTTATTATACATATTCATTGACTTCCCTTCTGATTCCCATTACTAGCCAAAAGGTCCACAAAAGTTTTTTAAATTATTATTTATTTCTTTTACACGTTATGGCTGTACAGAAGTCCATATTTGACCTACTGAACATATTTTTGGCCCAAGAGTCCTTAAACACTAACTTACTATACATATTCATTGACTTCCCTTCTGATTCCCATTACTAGCCAAATGTTCCACAAAAGGTTTTTAAATTATTATTATTATTATTTTTTTACTTGTTATGGCTGTACAGAAGTCCATATTTGACCTACTGAACATTTTTTTGGCCCAAGAGTCCTTAAACACTAGCTTACTATACATACTCATTGACTTCCCTTCTGATTCCCATTACTATCCAAAAGTTCCACAAAAGGTTTTTAAATTATTCTTTTTTTTTTTTTTTTTTACACGTTATGGCTGTACAGAAGTCCATATTTGACCTACTGAACATATTTTTGGCCCAAGAGTCCTAAAAAACTAAATTACTATACATACTCATTGACTTCCCTTCTGATTCCCATTACTAGCCAAAAGGTCCACAAAAGGTTTTTACATTTTTTTATTTATTTATTTTTATGTTATGGCTGTACTGAAGTCCATATTTGACCTACTGAACATATCTTTGGCCCAAGAATCCTTAAACAGTAACTAACTATATATACTAATTGACTTCCCTTCTGATTCCCATTACTAGCCAAAAGTTCCACAAAAGGTTTTTAAATTATTATTATTATTTGTTTTTACATGTTATGGCTGTACAGAAGTCCATATTTGACCTACTGAACATATTTTTGGCCCAAGAGTCCTTAAACACTAACTTACTATACATATTCACTGACTTCCCTTCTGATTCAAAAAAGTTCCACAAAAGGTTTTTAAATTATTATTATAATTTTTTTTACATGTTATGGCTGCACAGAAGTCCATATTTGACCTACTGAACATATTTTTGGCCCAAGAGTCCTTAAACACTAATTTACTATACATATTCATTGACTTGCCTTCTGATTCCCATTACTAGCCAAAAGGTCCACAAAAGGTTTTTACATTTTTTTTATTTTTTTATTTTTATGTTATGGCTGTACTGAAGTCCATATTTGACCTACTGAACATATCTTTGGCCCAAGAATCCTTAAACAGTAACTAACTATATATACTAATTGACTTCCCTTCTGATTCCCATTACTAGCCAAAAGTTCCACAAAAGGTTTTTAAATTATTATTATTATTTGTTTTTACATGTTATGGCTGTACAGAAGTCCATATTTGACCTACTGAACATATTTTTGGCCCAAGAGTCCTTAAACACTAACTTACTATACATATTCACTGACTTCCCTTCTGATTCAAAAAAGTTCCACAAAAGGTTTTTAAATTATTATTATTATTTGTTTACATGTTATGGCTGCACAGAAGTCCATATTTGACCTACTGAACATATTTTTGGCCCAAGAGTCCTTAAACACTAACTTACTATACATATTCATTGACTTCCCTTCTGATTCCCATTACTAGCCAAATGTTCCACAAAAGGTTTTTAAATTATTATTATTATTATTTTTTTACTTGTTATGGCTGTACAGAAGTCCATATTTGACCTACTGAACATATTTTTGGCCCAAGAGTCCTTAAACACTAGCTTACTATACATACTCATTGACTTCCCTTCTGATTCCCATTACTATCCAAAAGTTCCACAAAAGGTTTTTAAATTATTCTTTTTTTTTTTTTTTTTTACACGTTATGGCTGTACAGAAGTCCATATTTGACCTACTGAACATATTTTTGGCCCAAGAGTCCTAAAAAACTAAATTACTATACATATTCACTGACTTCCCTTCTGATTCAAAAAAGTTCCACAAAAGGTTTTTAAATTATGCTTTTTTTTTTTTTTTTTTTTTTTACACGTTATGGCTGTACAGAAGTCCATATTTGACCTACTGAACATATTTTTGGCCCAAGAGTCCTAAAAAACTAAATTACTATACATACTCATTGACTTCCCTTCTGATTCCTATTACTAGCCAAAAGGTCCACAAAAGGTTTTTAAATGATTATTATTATTTTTTTACATGTTATGGCTGTACAGAAGTCCATTTTTGACCTACTGAACATATTTTTGGCCCAAGAGTCCTTAAACACTAACTTACTATACATATTCACTGACTTCCCTTCTGATTCAAAAAAGTTCCACAAAAGGTTTTTAAATTATTATTATAATTTTTTTTACATGTTATGGCTGCACAGAAGTCCATATTTGACCTACTGAACATATTTTTGGCCCAAGAGTCCTTAAACACTAATTTACTATACATATTCATTGACTTGCCTTCTGATTCCCATTACTAGCCAAAAGGTCCACAAAAGGTTTTTACATTTTTTTTATTTATTTATTTTTATGTTATGGCTGTACAGAAGTCCATATTTGACCTACTGAACATATCTTTGGCACAAGAATCCTTAAACAGTAACTAACTATATATACTAATTGACTTCCCTTCTGATTCCCATTACTAGCCAAAAGTTCCACAAAAGGTTTTTAAATTATTATTATTATTTGTTTTTACATGTTATGGCTGTACAGAAGTCCATATTTGACCTACTGAACATATTTTTGGCCCAAGAGTCCTTAAACACTAACTTACTATACATATTCACTGACTTCCCTTCTGATTAAAAAAAGTTCCACAAAAGGTTTTTAAATTATTATTATTATTTGTTTACATGTTATGGCTGCACAGAAGTCCATATTTGACCTACTGAACATATTTTTGGCCCAAGAGTCCTTAAACACTACCTTACTATACATATTCATTGACTTCCCTTCTGATTCCCATTACTAGCCAAATGTTCCACAAAAGGTTTTTAAATTATTATTATTATTTTTTTTTACTTGTTATGGATGTACAGAAGTCCATATTTGACCTACTGAACATATTTTTGGCCCAAGAGTCCTTAAACACTAACTTACTATACATACTCATTGACTTCCCTTCTGATTCCCATTACTATCCAAAAGTTCTATTAAAGGTTTTTAAATTATTCTTTTTTTTTTTTTTTTTTACACGTTATGGCTGTACAAAAGTCCATATTTGACCTACTGAACATATTTTTGGCCCAAGAGTCCTAAAAAACTAAATTACTATACATACTCATTGACTTCCCTTCTGATTCCTATTACTAGCCAAAAGGTCCACAAAAGGTTTTTAAATGATTATTATTATTTTTTTTACATGTTATGGCTGTACAGAAGTCCATTTTTGACCTACTGAACATATTTTTGGCCCGAGAGTCCTTAAACACTAACTTATTATACATAATCATTGACTTACCTTCTGATTCCCATTACTAGCCAAATGTTCCATAAAAGGTTTTTAAATTATTATTATTCTTTTTTTTACATGTTATGGCTGTACAGAAGTCCATATTTTACCCACTGAACATATTTTTGGCCCAAGAGTCCTTAAACACTAACTTATTATACATACTCATTGACTTACCTTCTGATTCCCATTACTAGCCAATAGTTCCACAAAATGTTTTTTTTAGAGTTTTTTTTAATGTTTTTTGGGTCTTTTTTTACCTTATGGCTATACAGAAGTCCATACTTGACCTACTGAACATATTTTTGGCCCAAAAGTCCTTAAATACTAACTTACTAGACATACTAACTGACTTCCCTTCTGATTCCATTACTATCCAAAAGTTCCACAAAACGTTTTTTTAAGGATTTTTTAAAGTTTTTTTTTTTTTTTTGCAGTTTATGGCTGTACAGAAGTCTATATTTGACCTATTGAACATATTTTTGACCCGAAAGTCCTTAAACACTAAATTACTATACATACTCATTGACTTCCCTACTGATTCCCATCACTAGCCAAAAGTTCCACAAAAGGTTTTTAAATAATTGTCTTTTTTTTTTTTTTTTTTTTTTTACATGTTATGGCTGTACAGAAGTCCATATATGACCTACTGAACATATTTTTGGCCCAAGAGTCCTAAAAAACTAAATTACTATACATACTCATTGACTTCCCTTCTGATTCCCATTACTAGCCAAAAGGTCCACAAAAGGTTTTTAAATTATTATTATTATTTTTTTTACATGTTATGGCTGTACAGAAGTCCATATTTGACCTACTGAACATATTTTTGGCCCAAGAGTCCTTAAACACTAACTTACTATACATATTCACTGACTTCCCTTCTGATTCAAAAAAGTTCCACAAAAGGTTTTTCAATTTATTTATTTATTTATTTTTTTACATGTTATGGCTGCACAGAAGTCCATATTTGACCCACTGAACATATTTTTGGCGCAAGAGTCCTTAAACACTAACTTACTATACATATTCACTGACTTCCCTTCTGATTCAAAAAAGTTCCACAAAAGGTTTTTCAAATTTTTTTTTTCTTTACATGTTATGGCTGCACAGAAGTCCATATTTGACCTACTGAACATATTTTTGGCCCAAGAGTCCTTAAACACTAACTTACTATACATATTCATTGACTTCCCTTCTGATTCCCATTACTAGCCAAATGTTCCACAAAAGGTTTTTAAATTATTATTATTATTATTTTTTTACTTGTTATGGCTGTACAGAAGTCCATATTTGACCTACTGAACATATTTTTGGCCCAAGAGTCCTTAAACACTAGCTTACTATACATACTCATTGACTTCCCTTCTGATTCCCATTACTATCCAAAAGTTCCACAAAAGGTTTTTAAATTATTCTTTTTTTTTTTTTTTTTTACACGTTATGGCTGTACAGAAGTCCATATTTGACCTACTGAACATATTTTTGGCCCAAGAGTCCTAAAAAACTAAATTACTATACATATTCACTGACTTCCCTTCTGATTCAAAAAAGTTCCACAAAAGGTTTTTAAATTATTATTATAATTTTTTTTACATGTTATGGCTGCACAGAAGTCCATATTTGACCTACTGAACATATTTTTGGCCCAAGAGTCCTTAAACACTAATTTACTATACATATTCATTGACTTGCCTTCTGATTCCCATTACTAGCCAAAAGGTCCACAAAAGGTTTTTACATTTTTTTTATTTATTTATTTTTATGTTATGGCTGTACTGAAGTCCATATTTGACCTACTGAACATATCTTTGGCCCAAGAATCCTTAAACAGTAACTAACTATATATACTAATTGACTTCCCTTCTGATTCCCATTACTAGCCAAAAGTTCCACAAAAGGTTTTTAAATTATTATTATTATTTGTTTTTACATGTTATGGCTGTACAGAAGTCCATATTTGACCTACTGAACATATTTTTGGCCCAAGAGTCCTTAAACACTAACTTACTATACATATTCACTGACTTCCCTTCTGATTCAAAAAAGTTCCACAAAAGGTTTTTAAATTATTATTATTATTTGTTTACATGTTATGGCTGCACAGAAGTCCATATTTGACCTACTGAACATATTTTTGGCCCAAGAGTCCTTAAACACTAACTTACTATACATATTCATTGACTTCCCTTCTGATTCCCATTACTAGCCAAATGTTCCACAAAAGGTTTTTAAATTATTATTTTTTTTTTTTTTTACTTGTTATGGCTGTACAGAAGTCCATATTTGACCTACTGAACATATTTTTGGCCCAAGAGTCCTTAAACACTAACTTACTATACATACTCATGACTTCCCTTCTGATTCCCATTACTATCCAAAAGTTCCACAAAAGGTTTTTAAATTATGCTTTTTTTTTCTTTTTTTTTTTTTACACGTTATGGCTGTACAGAAGTCCATATTTGACCTACTGAACATATTTTTGGCCCAAGAGTCCTAAAAAACTAAATTACTATACATACTCATTGACTTCCCTTCTGATTCCTATTACTAGCCAAAAGGTCCACAAAAGGTTTTTAAATGATTATTATTATTTTTTTACATGTTATGGCTGTACAGAAGTCCATTTTTGACCTACTGAACATATTTTTGGCCCAAGAGTCCTTAAACACTAACTTACTATACATATTCACTGACTTCCCTTCTGATTCAAAAAAGTTCCACAAAAGGTTTTTAAATTATTATTATAATTTTTTTTACATGTTATGGCTGCACAGAAGTCCATATTTGACCTACTGAACATATTTTTGGCCCAAGAGTCCTTAAACACTAATTTACTATACATATTCATTGACTTGCCTTCTGATTCCCATTACTAGCCAAAAGGTCCACAAAAGGTTTTTACATTTTTTTTATTTATTTATTTTTATGTTATGGCTGTACAGAAGTCCATATTTGACCTACTGAACATATCTTTGGCACAAGAATCCTTAAACAGTAACTAACTATATATACTAATTGACTTCCCTTCTGATTCCCATTACTAGCCAAAAGTTCCACAAAAGGTTTTTAAATTATTATTATTATTTGTTTTTACATGTTATGGCTGTACAGAAGTCCATATTTGACCTACTGAACATATTTTTGGCCCAAGAGTCCTTAAACACTAACTTACTATACATATTCACTGACTTCCCTTCTGATTAAAAAAAGTTCCACAAAAGGTTTTTAAATTATTATTATTATTTGTTTACATGTTATGGCTGCACAGAAGTCCATATTTGACCTACTGAACATATTTTTGGCCCAAGAGTCCTTAAACACTACCTTACTATACATATTCATTGACTTCCCTTTTGATTCCCATTACTAGCCAAATGTTCCACAAAAGGTTTTTAAATTATTATTATTATTTTTTTTTACTTGTTATGGATGTACAGAAGTCCATATTTGACCTACTGAACATATTTTTGGCCCAAGAGTCCTTAAACACTAACTTACTATACATACTCATTGACTTCCCTTCTGATTCCCATTACTATCCAAAAGTTCTATTAAAGGTTTTTAAATTATTCTTTTTTTTTTTTTTTTTTACACGTTATGGCTGTACAAAAGTCCATATTTGACCTACTGAACATATTTTTGGCCCAAGAGTCCTAAAAAACTAAATTACTATACATACTCATTGACTTCCCTTCTGATTCCTATTACTAGCCAAAAGGTCCACAAAAGGTTTTTAAATGATTATTATTATTTTTTTTACATGTTATGGCTGTACAGAAGTCCATTTTTGACCTACTGAACATATTTTTGGCCCGAGAGTCCTTAAACACTAACTTATTATACATAATCATTGACTTACCTTCTGATTCCCATTACTAGCCAAATGTTCCATAAAAGGTTTTTAAATTATTATTATTCTTTTTTTTACATGTTATGGCTGTACAGAAGTCCATATTTTACCCACTGAACATATTTTTGGCCCAAGAGTCCTTAAACACTAACTTATTATACATACTCATTGACTTACCTTCTGATTCCCATTACTAGCCAATAGTTCCACAAAATGTTTTTTTTAGAGTTTTTTTTAATGTTTTTTGGGTCTTTTTTTACCTTATGGCTATACAGAAGTCCATACTTGACCTACTGAACATATTTTTGGCCCAAAAGTCCTTAAATACTAACTTACTAGACATACTAACTGACTTCCCTTCTGATTCCATTACTATCCAAAAGTTCCACAAAACGTTTTTTTAAGGATTTTTTAAAGTTTTTTTTTTTTTTTTGCAGTTTATGGCTGTACAGAAGTCTATATTTGACCTATTGAACATATTTTTGACCCGAAAGTCCTTAAACACTAAATTACTATACATACTCATTGACTTCCCTACTGATTCCCATCACTAGCCAAAAGTTCCACAAAAGGTTTTTAAATAATTGTCTTTTTTTTTTTTTTTTTTTTTTTACATGTTATGGCTGTACAGAAGTCCATATATGACCTACTGAACATATTTTTGGCCCAAGAGTCCTAAAAAACTAAATTACTATACATACTCATTGACTTCCCTTCTGATTCCCATTACTAGCCAAAAGGTCCACAAAAGGTTTTTAAATTATTATTATTATTATTTTTTTTACATGTTATGGCTGTACAGAAGTCCATATTTTACCTACTGAACATATTTTTGGCCCAAGAGTCCTTAAACACTAACTTACTATACATACTCATTGACTTCCCTTCTGATTCCCATTACTATCCAAAAGTTCCACAAAAGGTTTTTACTTTTTTATTTATTTATTTATTTTTTATGGTATGGCTGTACAGAAGTCTATATATGACCTACTGAACATATTTTTGGCCCAAGAGTCCTTAAACAGTAACTAACTATATATACTCATTGACTTCCCTTCTGATTCCCATCACTAGCCAAAAGTTCCACAAAAGGTTTTTAAATAATTGTCTTTTTTTTTTTTTTTTTTTTTTACATGTTATGGCTGTACAGAAGTCCATATATGACCTACTGAACATATTTTTGGCCCAAGAGTCCTTAAACACTAGCTTACTATACATACTCATTGACTTCCCTTCTGATTCCCATTACTATCCAAAAGTTCCACAAAAGGTTTTTAAATTATTCTTTTTTTTTTTTTTTTTTACACGTTATGGCTGTACAGAAGTCCATATTTGACCTACTGAACATATTTTTGGCCCAAGAGTCCTAAAAAACTAAATTACTATACATACTCATTGACTTCCCTTCTGATTCCCATTACTAGCCAAAAGGTCCACAAAAGGTTTTTACATTTTTTTTATTTATTTATTTTTATGTTATGGCTGTACTGAAGTCCATATTTGACCTACTGAACATATCTTTGGCCCAAGAATCCTTAAACAGTAACTAACTATATATACTAATTGACTTCCCTTCTGATTCCCATTACTAGCCAAAAGTTCCACAAAAGGTTTTTAAATTATTATTATTATTTGTTTTTACATGTTATGGCTGTACAGAAGTCCATATTTGACCTACTGAACATATTTTTGGCCCAAGAGTCCTTAAACACTAACTTACTATACATATTCACTGACTTCCCTTCTGATTCAAAAAAGTTCCACAAAAGGTTTTTAAATTATTATTATAATTTTTTTTACATGTTATGGCTGCACAGAAGTCCATATTTGACCTACTGAACATATTTTTGGCCCAAGAGTCCTTAAACACTAATTTACTATACATATTCATTGACTTGCCTTCTGATTCCCATTACTAGCCAAAAGGTCCACAAAAGGTTTTTACATTTTTTTTATTTATTTATTTTTATGTTATGGCTGTACTGAAGTCCATATTTGACCTACTGAACATATCTTTGGCCCAAGAATCCTTAAACAGTAACTAACTATATATACTAATTGACTTCCCTTCTGATTCCCATTACTAGCCAAAAGTTCCACAAAAGGTTTTTAAATTATTATTATTATTTGTTTTTACATGTTATGGCTGTACAGAAGTCCATATTTGACCTACTGAACATATTTTTGGCCCAAGAGTCCTTAAACACTAACTTACTATACATATTCACTGACTTCCCTTCTGATTCAAAAAAGTTCCACAAAAGGTTTTTAAATTATTATTATTATTTGTTTACATGTTATGGCTGCACAGAAGTCCATATTTGACCTACTGAACATATTTTTGGCCCAAGAGTCCTTAAACACTAACTTACTATACATATTCATTGACTTCCCTTCTGATTCCCATTACTAGCCAAATGTTCCACAAAAGGTTTTTAAATTATTATTATTATTTTTTTTTACTTGTTATGGCTGTACAGAAGTCCATATTTGACCTACTGAACATATTTTTGGCCCAAGAGTCCTTAAACACTAACTTACTATACATACTCATGACTTCCCTTCTGATTCCCATTACTATCCAAAAGTTCCACAAAAGGTTTTTAAATTATGCTTTTTTTTTCTTTTTTTTTTACACGTTATGGCTGTACAGAAGTCCATATTTGACCTACTGAACATATTTTTGGCCCAAGAGTCCTAAAAAACTAAATTACTATACATACTCATTGACTTCCCTTCTGATTCCTATTACTAGCCAAAAGGTCCACAAAAGGTTTTTAAATGATTATTATTATTTTTTTTACATGTTATGGCTGTACAGAAGTCCATTTTTGACCTACTGAACATATTTTTGGCCCAAGAGTCCTTAAACACTAACTTACTATACATATTCACTGACTTCCCTTCTGATTCAAAAAAGTTCCACAAAAGGTTTTTAAATTATTATTATAATTTTTTTTACATGTTATGGCTGCACAGAAGTCCATATTTGACCTACTGAACATATTTTTGGCCCAAGAGTCCTTAAACACTAATTTACTATACATATTCATTGACTTGCCTTCTGATTCCCATTACTAGCCAAAAGGTCCACAAAAGGTTTTTACATTTTTTTTATTTATTTATTTTTATGTTATGGCTGTACAGAAGTCCATATTTGACCTACTGAACATATCTTTGGCCCAAGAATCCTTAAACAGTAACTAACTATATATACTAATTGACTTCCCTTCTGATTCCCATTACTAGCCAAAAGTTCCACAAAAGGTTTTTAAATTATTATTATTATTTGTTTTTACATGTTATGGCTGTACAGAAGTCCATATTTGACCTACTGAACATATTTTTGGCCCAAGAGTCCTTAAACACTAACTTACTATACATATTCACTGACTTCCCTTCTGATTCAAAAAAGTTCCACAAAAGGTTTTTAAATTATTATTATTATTTGTTTACATGTTATGGCTGCACAGAAGTCCATATTTGACCTACTGAACATATTTTTGGCCCAAGAGTCCTTAAACACTAACTTACTATACATATTCATTGACTTCCCTTCTGATTCCCATTACTAGCCAAATGTTCCACAAAAGGTTTTTAAATTATTATTATTTTTTTTTTTACTTGTTATGGATGTACAGAAGTCCATATTTTACCTACTGAACATATTTTTGGCCCAAGAGTCCTTAAACACTAACTTACTATACATACTCATTGACTTCCCTTCTGATTCCTATTACTAGCCAAAAGGTCCACAAAAGGTTTTTAAATGATTATTATTATTTTTTTTACATGTTATGGCTGTACAGAAGTCCATTTTTGACCTACTGAACATATTTTTGGCCCAAGAGTCCTTAAACACTAACTTACTATACATATTCACTGACTTCCCTTCTGATTCAAAAAAGTTCCACAAAAGGTTTTTAAATTATTATTATTCTTTTTTTTTTTTTTTTTTTTTTTACATGTTATGGCTGTACAGAAGTCCATATATGACCTACTGTACATATTTTTGGCCCAAGAGTCCTTAAACACTAACTTACTATACATACTCATTGACTTCCCTTCTGATTACCATTACTATCCAAAAGTTCCACAAAAGGTTTTTACATTTTTTGTATTTATTTATTTTTTATGTTATGGCTGTACAGAAGTCCATATTTGACCTACTGAACATATTTTTGGCCCAAGAGTCCTTAAACACTAACTTATTATACATATTCATTGACTTCCCTTCTGATTCCCATTACTAGCCAAAAGTTCCACAAAAGGTTTTTAAATTATTATTATTATTTGTTTTTACATGTTATGGCTGTACAGAAGTCCATATATGACGTACTGAACATATTTTTGGCCCAAGAGTCCTTAAACAGTAACTAACTATATATACTCATTGACTTCCCTTCTGATTCCCATTACTAGCCAAAAGTTCCACAAAAGGTTTTTAAATTATTATTATTATTTGTTTTTACATGTTATGGCTGTACAGAAGTCCATATATGACCTACTGAACATATTTTTGGCCCAAGAATCCTTAAACACTAACTTATTATACATATTCATTGACTTCCCTTCTGATTCCCATTACTAGCCAAAAGTTCCACAAAAGGTTTTTAAATTATTATTATTCTTTTTTTTTTTTTTTTTTTTTACATGTTATGGCTGTACAGAAGTCCATATATGACCTACTGAACATATTTTTGGCCCAAAAGTCCTAAAACACTAAATTACTATACATACTCATTGACTACCCTTCTGATTCCCATTACTAGCCAAAAGGTCCACAAAAGTTTTTTAAATTATTATTATTTTTTTTTACATGTTATGGCTGTACAGAAGTCCATATATGACCTACTGAACATATTTTTGGCCCAAGAGTCCTTAAACACTTACTTACTATACTTATTCATTGACTTTCCTTCTTGTTCCCATTACTAGCCAAATGTTCCACAAAAGGTTTTTAAATTATTCTTATTCTTTTTTTTTTTTTTTTTTTTTTTTACATGTTATGGCTGTACAGAAGTCCATATATGACGTACTGAACATATTTTTGGCCCAAGAGTCCTTAAACAGTAACTAACTATATATACTCATTGACTTCCCTTCTGATTCCCATTACTTATAATTATTTTTACATGTTATGGCTGCACAGAAGTCCATATTTGACCTACTGAACATATTTTTGGCCCAAGAGTCCTTAAACACTAATTTACTATACATACTCATTGACTTGCCTTCTGATTCCCATTACTAGCCAAATGTTCCACGAATGTTTTTTAAATTATTATAATTTTTTTTTTCTCTACATGTTATGGCTGTACAGAAGTCCATATTTAACCTACTGAGCATATTTTTTGCCCAAGAGTGCTTAAACACTAAATTACTATACATACTCATTGACGTCCCTTCTGATTCCCATTACTAGCCAAATGTTCCACAAAATGTTTTTAAATTATCTTTTTTTTGTTTGTTTTTTACATGTTATAACTGTACAGAAGTCCATATTTGACCTATTGAACATATTTTTGACCCGAAAGTCCTTAAACACTAAATTACTATACATACTCATTGACTTCCCTACTGATTCCCATCACTAGCCAAAAGTTCCACAAAAGGTTTTTAAATAATTGTCTTTTTTTTTTTTTTTTTTTTTTACATGTTATGGCTGTACAGAAGTCCATATATGACCTACTGAACATATTTTTGGCCCAAGAGTCCTAAAAAACTAAATTACTATACATACTCATTGACTTCCCTTCTGATTCCCATTACTAGCCAAAAGGTCCACAAAAGGTTTTTAAATTATTATTATTATTTTTTTTTTTTACATGTTATGGCTGTACAGAAGTCCATATTTTACCTACTGAACATATTTTTGGCCCAAGAGTCCTTAAACACTAACTTACTATACATACTCATTGACTTCCCTTCTGATTCCCATTACTATCCAAAAGTTCCACAAAAGGTTTTTACTTTTTTATTTATTTATTTATTTTTTATGGTATGGCTGTACAGAAGTCTATATATGACCTACTGAACATATTTTTGGCCCAAGAGTCCTTAAACAGTAACTAACTATATATACTCATTGACTTCCCTTCTGATTCCCGTCACTAGCCAAAAGTTCCACAAAAGGTTTTTAAATAATTGTCTTTTTTTTTTTTTTTTTTTTTTACATGTTATGGCTCTGTACAGAAGTCCATATATGACCTACTGAACATATTTTGGCCCAAGAGTCCCTAAAAAACTAAATTACTATACATACTCATTGACTTCCCTTCTGATTCCCATTACTAGCCAAAAGGTCCACAAAAGGTTTTTAAATTAAATTTTTTTTTTGTAAAATTTTTTTACATGTTATGGCTGTACAGAAGTCCATATTTGACCTACTGAACATATTTCTGGCCCAAGAGTCCTTAAACACTAACTTACTATACATATTCATTGACTTCCCTTCTGATTCAAAAAAGTTCCACAAAAGGTTTTTCAATTTTAATTTTTTTTTTTTTTTTTACATGTTATAGCTGCACAGAAGTCATATTTGACGTACTGAACATATTTTTGGCCCAAGAGTCCTTAAACACTAACTTACTATACATATTCATTGACTTCCCTTCTGATTCCCATTACTAGCCAAATGTTCCACAAAAGGTTTTTAAATTATTATTTTTTTTTTTTTTACTTGTTATGGCTGTACAGAAGTCCATATTTGACCTACTGAACATATTTTTGGCCAAGAGTCCTTAAACACTAACTTATTATACATATTCATTGACTTCCCTTCTGATTCCCATTACTAGCCAAAAGTTCCACAAAAGGTTTTTAAATTATTATTATTCTTTTTTTTTATTTTTTTTTTACATGTTATGGCTGTACAGAAGTCCATATATGACGTACTGAACATATTTTTTGGCCCAAGAGTCCTTAAACAGTAACTAACTATATATACTCATTGACTTCCCTTCTGATTCCCATTACTTATAATTTTTTTTACATGTTATGGCTGCACAGAAGTCCATATTTGACCTACTGAACATATTTTTGGCCCAAGAGTCCTTAAACACTAATTTACTATACATACTCATTGACTTGCCTTCTGATTCCCATTACTAGCCAAATGTTCCACGAATGTTTTTTAAATTATTATAATTTTTTTTTTCTCTACATGTTATGGCTGTACAGAAGTCCATATTTAACCTACTGAGCATATTTTTTGCCCAAGAGTGCTTAAACACTAAATTACTATACATACTCATTGACTTCCCTTCTGATTCCCATTACTAGCCAAATGTTCCACAAAATGTTTTTAAATTATCTTTTTTTTGTTTGTTTTTTACATGTTATAACTGTACAGAAGTCCATATTTGACCTATTGAACATATTTTTGACCCGAAAGTCCTTAAACACTAAATTACTATACATACTCATTGACTTCCCTACTGATTCCCATCACTAGCCAAAAGTTCCACAAAAGGTTTTTAAATAATTGTCTTTTATTTTTTTTTATTTTTTTACATGTTATGGCTGTACAGAAGTCCATATATGACCTACTGAACATATTTTTGGCCCAAGAGTCCTAAAAAACTAAATTACTATACATACTCATTGACTTCCCTTCTGATTCCCATTACTAGCCAAAAGGTCCACAAAAGGTTTTTAAATTATTATTATTATTATTTTTTTTACATGTTATGGCTGTACAGAAGTCCATATTTTACCTACTGAACATATTTTTGGCCCAAGAGTCCTTAAACACTAACTTACTATACATACTCATTGACTTCCCTTCTGATTCCCATTACTATCCAAAAGTTCCACAAAAGGTTTTTACTTTTTTATTTATTTATTTATTTTTTATGGTATGGCTGTACAGAAGTCTATATATGACCTACTGAACATATTTTTGGCCCAAGAGTCCTTAAACAGTAACTAACTATATATACTCATTGACTTCCCTTCTGATTCCCATCACTAGCCAAAAGTTCCACAAAAGGTTTTTAAATAATTGTCTTTTTTTTTTTTTTTTTTTTTTTTACATGTTATGGCTGTACAGAAGTCCATATATGACCTACTGAACATATTTTTGGCCCAAGAGTCCTAAAAAACTAAATTACTATACATACTCATTGACTTCCCTTCTGATTCCCATTACTAGCCAAAAGGTCCACAAAAGGTTTTTAAATTAATTTTTTTTTTTGTAAAATTTTTTTACATGTTATGGCTGTACAGAAGTCCATATTTGACCTACTGAACATATTTCTGGCCCAAGAGTCCTTAAACACTAAATTACTATACATATTCATTGACTTCCCTTCTGATTCAAAAAAGTTCCACAAAAGGTTTTTCAATTTTAATTTTTTTATTTTTTTTTACATGTTATAGCTGCACAGAAGTCCATATTTGACGTACTGAACATATTTTTGGCCCAAGAGTCCTTAAACACTAACTTACTATACATATTCATTGACTTCCCTTCTGATTCCCATTACTAGCCAAATGTTCCACAAAAGGTTTTTAAATTATTATTATTTTTTTTTTTACTTGTTATGGCTGTACAGAAGTCCATATTTGACCTACTGAACATATTTTTGGCCCAAGAGTCCTTAAACACTAACTTATTATACATATTCATTGACTTCCCTTCTGATTCCCATTACTAGCCAAAAGTTCCACAAAAGGTTTTTAATTATTATTATTCTTTTTTTTTTTTTTTTTTTTTACATGTTATGGCTGTACAGAAGTCCATATATGACCTACTGAACATATTTTTGGCCCAAGAGTCCTTAAACACTTACTTATTATACATATTCATTGACTTTCCTTATTGTTCCCATTACTAGCCAAATGTTCCACAAAAGGTTTTTAAATTATTATTATTCTTTTTTTTTTTTTTTTTTTTTTACATGTTATGGCTGCACAGAAGTCCATATATGACGTACTGAACATATTTTTGGCCCAAGAGTCCTTAAACAGTAACTAACTATATATACTCATTGACTTCCCTTCTGATTCCCATTACTAGCCAAAAGTTCCACAAAAGGTTTTTAAATTATTATTATTATTTGTTTTTACATGTTATGGCTGTACAGAAGTCCATATATGACCTACTGAACATATTTTTGGCCCAAAAGTCCTAAAACACTAAATTACTATACATACTCAGTGACTACCCTTCTGATTCCCATTACTAGCCAAAAGGTCCACAAAAGTTTTTTAAATTATTTTTTTTTTTTTTTACATGTTATGGCTGTACAGAAGTCCATATATGACCTACTGAACATATTTTTGGCCCAAGAGTCCTTAAACACTTACTTACTATACATATTCACTGACTTTCCTTCTTGTTCCCATTACTAGCCAAATGTTCCACAAAAGGTTTTTAAATTATTCTTATTCTTTTTTTTTTTTTTTTTTTACATGTTATGGCTGTACAGAAGTCCATATATGACGTACTGAACATATTTTTGGCCCAAGAGTCCTAAAAAACTAAATTACTATACATACTCATTGACTTCCCTTCTGATTCCCATTACTAGCCAAAAGGTCCACAAATGGTTTTTAAATTAATTTTTTTTTTTTTTTTTTTTTTACACGTTATGGCTGTACAGAAGTCCATATTTGACCTACTGAACATATTTCTGGCCCAAGAGTCCTTAAACACTAACTTACTATACATATTCATTGACTTCCCTTCTGATTCAAAAAAGTTCCACAAAAGGTTTTTCAATTTTTATTTTTTTATTTTTTTTTACATGTTATAGCTGCACAGAAGTCCATATTTGACGTACTGAACATATTTTTGGCCCAAGAGTCCTTAAACAGTAACTAACTATATATACTCATTGGCTTTCCTCCTGATTCACATTACTAGCCAAAAGTTCCACAAAAGGTTTTTACATTTTTTTTATTTATTTATTTTTTATGGTATGGCTGTACAGAAGTCTATATATGACCTACTGAACATATTTTTGGCCCAAGAGTCCTTAAACAGTAACTAACTATATATACTCATTGGCTTTCCTCCTGATTCACATTACTAGCCAAAAGTTCCACAAAAGGTTTTTAAATTATTATTATTATTATTTTTTTTTTTACATGTTATGGCTGTACAGAAGTCCATATATGACCTACTGAACATATTTTTGGCCCAAAAGTCCTAAAACACTAACTTACTATACATACTCATTGACTTTCCTTCTTATTCCCATTACTAGCCAAATGTTCCACAAAAGGTTTTTAAATTATTCTGTTTTTTTTTTATTTATTTATTTTTTACACGTTATGGCTGTACAGAAGTCCATATTTGATCTACTGAACATATTTTTGGCCCAAGAGTCCTTAAACACTAACTTATTATACATATTCATTGACTTCCCTTCTGATTCCCATTACTAGCCAAAAGGTCCACAAAAGTTTTTTAAATTATTATTTATTTCTTTTACACGTTATGGCTGTACAGAAGTCCATATTTGACCTACTGAACATATTTTTGGCCCAAGAGTCCTTAAACACTAACTTACTATACATTCTCATTGAATTCCCTTCGAATTCCCATTACTAGCCAAAAGTTCCACAAAAGGTTTTTAAATTATTATTATTCTTTTTTTTTTTTTTTTTTTTTACATGTTATGGCTGTACAGAAGTCCATATATGACCTACTGAACATATTTTTGGCCCAAGAGTCCTTAAACACTAACTTACTATACATACTCATTGACTTCCCTTCTGATTCCCATTACTATCCAAAAGTTCCACAAAAGGTTTTTAAATTATTATTATTCTTTTTTTTTTTTTTTTTTTTTTTACATGTTATGGCTGTACAGAAGTCCATATATGACGTACTGAACATATTTTTGGCCCAAGAGTCCTTAAACAGTAACTTATTACACATATTCATTGACTTCCCTTCTAATGCCCATTAGTAGCCAAAAGTTCCACAAAAGGTTTTTACATTTTTTTTATTTATTTATTTTTTATGTTATGGCTGTACAGAAGTCCATATTTGACCTATTGAACATATTTTTGACCCGAAAGTCCTTAAACACTAAATTACTATACATACTCATTGACTTCCCTTCTGATTTCCATTACTAGCCAAAAGGTCCACAAAAGGTTTTTAAATTATTATTATTATTATTTTTTTTACATGTTATGGCTGTACAGAAGTCCATATTTTACCTACTGAACATATTTTTGGCCCAAGAGTGCTTAAACACTAAATTACTATACATACTCATTGACGTCCCTTCTGATTCCCATTACTAGCCAAATGTTCCACAAAATGTTTTTAAATTATCTTTTTTTTGTTTGTTTTTTACATGTTATAACTGTACAGAAGTCCATATTTGACCTATTGAACATATTTTTGACCCGAAAGTCCTTAAACACTAAATTACTATACATACTCATTGACTTCCCTACTGATTCCCATCACTAGCCAAAAGTTCCACAAAAGGTTTTTAAATAATTGTCTTTTTTTTTTTTTTTTTTTTTACATGTTATGGCTGTACAGAAGTCCATATATGACCTACTGAACATATTTTTGGCCCAAGAGTCCTAAAAAACTAAATTACTATACATACTCATTGACTTCCCTTCTGATTCCCATTACTAGCCAAAAGGTCCACAAAAGGTTTTTAAATTATTATTATTATTTTTTTTTTTTACATGTTATGGCTGTACAGAAGTCCATATTTTACCTACTGAACATATTTTTGGCCCAAGAGTCCTTAAACACTAACTTACTATACATACTCATTGACTTCCCTTCTGATTCCCATTACTATCCAAAAGTTCCACAAAAGGTTTTTACTTTTTTATTTATTTATTTATTTTTTATGGTATGGCTGTACAGAAGTCTATATATGACCTACTGAACATATTTTTGGCCCAAGAGTCCTTAAACAGTAACTAACTATATATACTCATTGACTTCCCTTCTGATTCCCGTCACTAGCCAAAAGTTCCACAAAAGGTTTTTAAATAATTGTCTTTTTTTTTTTTTTTTTTTTTTACATGTTATGGCTGTACAGAAGTCCATATATGACCTACTGAACATATTTTTGGCCCAAGAGTCCTAAAAAACTAAATTACTATACATACTCATTGACTTCCCTTCTGATTCCCATTACTAGCCAAAAGGTCCACAAAAGGTTTTTAAATTAAATTTTTTTTTTGTAAAATTTTTTTACATGTTATGGCTGTACAGAAGTCCATATTTGACCTACTGAACATATTTCTGGCCCAAGAGTCCTTAAACACTAACTTACTATACATATTCATTGACTTCCCTTCTGATTCAAAAAAGTTCCACAAAAGGTTTTTCAATTTTAATTTTTTTTTTTTTTTTTTACATGTTATAGCTGCACAGAAGTCCATATTTGACGTACTGAACATATTTTTGGCCCAAGAGTCCTTAAACACTAACTTACTATACATATTCATTGACTTCCCTTCTGATTCCCATTACTAGCCAAATGTTCCACAAAAGGTTTTTAAATTATTATTTTTTTTTTTTTTACTTGTTATGGCTGTACAGAAGTCCATATTTGACCTACTGAACATATTTTTGGCCCAAGAGTCCTTAAACACTAACTTATTATACATATTCATTGACTTCCCTTCTGATTCCCATTACTAGCCAAAAGTTCCACAAAAGGTTTTTAAATTATTATTATTCTTTTTTTTTATTTTTTTTTTACATGTTATGGCTGTACAGAAGTCCATATATGACGTACTGAACATATTTTTGGCCCAAGAGTCCTTAAACAGTAACTAACTATATATACTCATTGACTTCCCTTCTGATTCCCATTACTTATAATTTTTTTTACATGTTATGGCTGCACAGAAGTCCATATTTGACCTACTGAACATATTTTTGGCCCAAGAGTCCTTAAACACTAATTTACTATACATACTCATTGACTTGCCTTCTGATTCCCATTACTAGCCAAATGTTCCACGAATGTTTTTTAAATTATTATAATTTTTTTTTTCTCTACATGTTATGGCTGTACAGAAGTCCATATTTAACCTACTGAGCATATTTTTTGCCCAAGAGTGCTTAAACACTAAATTACTATACATACTCATTGACTTCCCTTCTGATTCCCATTACTAGCCAAATGTTCCACAAAATGTTTTTAAATTATCTTTTTTTTGTTTGTTTTTTACATGTTATAACTGTACAGAAGTCCATATTTGACCTATTGAACATATTTTTGACCCGAAAGTCCTTAAACACTAAATTACTATACATACTCATTGACTTCCCTACTGATTCCCATCACTAGCCAAAAGTTCCACAAAAGGTTTTTAAATAATTGTCTTTTTTTTTTTTTTTTTTTTTTACATGTTATGGCTGTACAGAAGTCCATATATGACCTACTGAACATATTTTTGGCCCAAGAGTCCTAAAAAACTAAATTACTATACATACTCATTGACTTCCCTTCTGATTCCCATTACTAGCCAAAAGGTCCACAAAAGGTTTTTAAATTATTATTATTATTATTTTTTTTACATGTTATGGCTGTACAGAAGTCCATATTTTACCTACTGAACATATTTTTGGCCCAAGAGTCCTTAAACACTAACTTACTATACATACTCATTGACTTCCCTTCTGATTCCCATTACTATCCAAAAGTTCCACAAAAGGTTTTTACTTTTTTATTTATTTATTTATTTTTTATGGTATGGCTGTACAGAAGTCTATATATGACCTACTGAACATATTTTTGGCCCAAGAGTCCTTAAACAGTAACTAACTATATATACTCATTGACTTCCCTTCTGATTCCCATCACTAGCCAAAAGTTCCACAAAAGGTTTTTAAATAATTGTCTTTTTTTTTTTTTTTTTTTTTTTTACATGTTATGGCTGTACAGAAGTCCATATATGACCTACTGAACATATTTTTGGCCCAAGAGTCCTAAAAAACTAAATTACTATACATACTCATTGACTTCCCTTCTGATTCCCATTACTAGCCAAAAGGTCCACAAAAGGTTTTTAAATTAATTTTTTTTTTTGTAAAATTTTTTTACATGTTATGGCTGTACAGAAGTCCATATTTGACCTACTGAACATATTTCTGGCCCAAGAGTCCTTAAACACTAAATTACTATACATATTCATTGACTTCCCTTCTGATTCAAAAAAGTTCCACAAAAGGTTTTTCAATTTTAATTTTTTTATTTTTTTTTACATGTTATAGCTGCACAGAAGTCCATATTTGACGTACTGAACATATTTTTGGCCCAAGAGTCCTTAAACACTAACTTACTATACATATTCATTGACTTCCCTTCTGATTCCCATTACTAGCCAAATGTTCCACAAAAGGTTTTTAAATTATTATTATTATTTTTTTTACTTGTTATGGCTGTACAGAAGTCCATATTTGACCTACTGAACATATTTTTGGCCCAAGAGTCCTTAAACACTAACTTATTATACATATTCATTGACTTCCCTTCTGATTCCCATTACTAGCCAAAAGTTCCACAAAAGGTTTTTAAATTATTATTATTCTTTTTTTTTTTTTTTTTTTTTACATGTTATGGCTGTACAGAAGTCCATATATGACCTACTGAACATATTTTTGGCCCAAGAGTCCTTAAACACTTACTTATTATACATATTCATTGACTTTCCTTATTGTTCCCATTACTAGCCAAATGTTCCACAAAAGGTTTTTAAATTATTATTATTCTTTTTTTTTTTTTTTTTTTTTTACATGTTATGGCTGCACAGAAGTCCATATATGACGTACTGAACATATTTTTGGCCCAAGAGTCCTTAAACAGTAACTAACTATATATACTCATTGACTTCCCTTCTGATTCCCATTACTAGCCAAAAGTTCCACAAAAGGTTTTTAAATTATTATTATTATTTGTTTTTACATGTTATGGCTGTACAGAAGTCCATATATGACCTACTGAACATATTTTTGGCCCAAAAGTCCTAAAACACTAAATTACTATACATACTCAGTGACTACCCTTCTGATTCCCATTACTAGCCAAAAGGTCCACAAAAGTTTTTTAAATTATTATTTTTTTTTTTTACATGTTATGGCTGTACAGAAGTCCATATATGACCTACTGAACATATTTTTGGCCCAAGAGTCCTTAAACACTTACTTACTATACATATTCACTGACTTTCCTTCTTGTTCCCATTACTAGCCAAATGTTCCACAAAAGGTTTTTAAATTATTCTTATTCTTTTTTTTTTTTTTTTTTTACATGTTATGGCTGTACAGAAGTCCATATATGACGTACTGAACATATTTTTGGCCCAAGAGTCCTAAAAAACTAAATTACTATACATACTCATTGACTTCCCTTCTGATTCCCATTACTAGCCAAAAGGTCCACAAATGGTTTTTAAATTAATTTTTTTTTTTTTTTTTTTTTTACACGTTATGGCTGTACAGAAGTCCATATTTGACCTACTGAACATATTTCTGGCCCAAGAGTCCTTAAACACTAACTTACTATACATATTCATTGACTTCCCTTCTGATTCAAAAAAGTTCCACAAAAGGTTTTTCAATTTTTATTTTTTTATTTTTTTTTACATGTTATAGCTGCACAGAAGTCCATATTTGACGTACTGAACATATTTTTGGCCCAAGAGTCCTTAAACAGTAACTAACTATATATACTCATTGGCTTTCCTCCTGATTCACATTACTAGCCAAAAGTTCCACAAAAGGTTTTTACATTTTTTTTATTTATTTATTTTTTATGGTATGGCTGTACAGAAGTCTATATATGACCTACTGAACATATTTTTGGCCCAAGAGTCCTTAAACAGTAACTAACTATATATACTCATTGGCTTTCCTCCTGATTCACATTACTAGCCAAAAGTTCCACAAAAGGTTTTTAAATTATTATTATTATTTTTTTTTTTTTTACATGTTATGGCTGTACAGAAGTCCATATATGACCTACTGAACATATTTTTGGCCCAAAAGTCCTAAAACACTAACTTACTATACATACTCATTGACTTTCCTTCTTATTCCCATTACTAGCCAAATGTTCCACAAAAGGTTTTTAAATTATTCTGTTTTTTTTTTATTTATTTATTTTTTACACGTTATGGCTGTACAGAAGTCCATATTTGATCTACTGAACATATTTTTGGCCCAAGAGTCCTTAAACACTAACTTATTATACATATTCATTGACTTCCCTTCTGATTCCCATTACTAGCCAAAAGGTCCACAAAAGTTTTTTAAATTATTATTTATTTCTTTTACACGTTATGGCTGTACAGAAGTCCATATTTGACCTACTGAACATATTTTTGGCCCAAGAGTCCTTAAACACTAACTTACTATACATTCTCATTGAATTCCCTTCGAATTCCCATTACTAGCCAAAAGTTCCACAAAAGGTTTTTAAATTATTATTATTCTTTTTTTTTTTTTTTTTTTTTACATGTTATGGCTGTACAGAAGTCCATATATGACCTACTGAACATATTTTTGGCCCAAGAGTCCTTAAACACTAACTTACTATACATACTCATTGACTTCCCTTCTGATTCCCATTACTATCCAAAAGTTCCACAAAAGGTTTTTAAATTATTATTATTCTTTTTTTTTTTTTTTTTTTTTTTACATGTTATGGCTGTACAGAAGTCCATATATGACGTACTGAACATATTTTTGGCCCAAGAGTCCTTAAACAGTAACTTATTACACATATTCATTGACTTCCCTTCTAATGCCCATTAGTAGCCAAAAGTTCCACAAAAGGTTTTTACATTTTTTTTATTTATTTATTTTTTATGTTATGGCTGTACAGAAGTCCATATTTGACCTATTGAACATATTTTTGACCCGAAAGTCCTTAAACACTAAATTACTATACATACTCATTGACTTCCCTTCTGATTTCCATTACTAGCCAAAAGGTCCACAAAAGGTTTTTAAATTATTATTATTATTATTTTTTTTACATGTTATGGCTGTACAGAAGTCCATATTTTACCTACTGAACATATTTTTGGCCCAAGAGTGCTTAAACACTAAATTACTATACATACTCATTGACGTCCCTTCTGATTCCCATTACTAGCCAAATGTTCCACAAAATGTTTTTAAATTATCTTTTTTTTGTTTGTTTTTTACATGTTATAACTGTACAGAAGTCCATATTTGACCTATTGAACATATTTTTGACCCGAAAGTCCTTAAACACTAAATTACTATACATACTCATTGACTTCCCTACTGATTCCCATCACTAGCCAAAAGTTCCACAAAAGGTTTTTAAATAATTGTCTTTTTTTTTTTTTTTTTTTTTTACATGTTATGGCTGTACAGAAGTCCATATATGACCTACTGAACATATTTTTGGCCCAAGAGTCCTAAAAAACTAAATTACTATACATACTCATTGACTTCCCTTCTGATTCCCATTACTAGCCAAAAGGTCCACAAAAGGTTTTTAAATTATTATTATTATTTTTTTTTTTTACATGTTATGGCTGTACAGAAGTCCATATTTTACCTACTGAACATATTTTTGGCCCAAGAGTCCTTAAACACTAACTTACTATACATACTCATTGACTTCCCTTCTGATTCCCATTACTATCCAAAAGTTCCACAAAAGGTTTTTACTTTTTTATTTATTTATTTATTTTTTATGGTATGGCTGTACAGAAGTCTATATATGACCTACTGAACATATTTTTGGCCCAAGAGTCCTTAAACAGTAACTAACTATATATACTCATTGACTTCCCTTCTGATTCCCGTCACTAGCCAAAAGTTCCACAAAAGGTTTTTAAATAATTGTCTTTTTTTTTTTTTTTTTTTTTTACATGTTATGGCTGTACAGAAGTCCATATATGACCTACTGAACATATTTTTGGCCCAAGAGTCCTAAAAAACTAAATTACTATACATACTCATTGACTTCCCTTCTGATTCCCATTACTAGCCAAAAGGTCCACAAAAGGTTTTTAAATTAAATTTTTTTTTTGTAAAATTTTTTTACATGTTATGGCTGTACAGAAGTCCATATTTGACCTACTGAACATATTTCTGGCCCAAGAGTCCTTAAACACTAACTTACTATACATATTCATTGACTTCCCTTCTGATTCAAAAAAGTTCCACAAAAGGTTTTTCAATTTTAATTTTTTTTTTTTTTTTTTACATGTTATAGCTGCACAGAAGTCCATATTTGACGTACTGAACATATTTTTGGCCCAAGAGTCCTTAAACACTAACTTACTATACATATTCATTGACTTCCCTTCTGATTCCCATTACTAGCCAAATGTTCCACAAAAGGTTTTTAAATTATTATTTTTTTTTTTTTTACTTGTTATGGCTGTACAGAAGTCCATATTTGACCTACTGAACATATTTTTGGCCCAAGAGTCCTTAAACACTAACTTATTATACATATTCATTGACTTCCCTTCTGATTCCCATTACTAGCCAAAAGTTCCACAAAAGGTTTTTAAATTATTATTATTCTTTTTTTTTATTTTTTTTTTACATGTTATGGCTGTACAGAAGTCCATATATGACGTACTGAACATATTTTTGGCCCAAGAGTCCTTAAACAGTAACTAACTATATATACTCATTGACTTCCCTTCTGATTCCCATTACTTATAATTTTTTTTACATGTTATGGCTGCACAGAAGTCCATATTTGACCTACTGAACATATTTTTGGCCCAAGAGTCCTTAAACACTAATTTACTATACATACTCATTGACTTGCCTTCTGATTCCCATTACTAGCCAAATGTTCCACGAATGTTTTTTAAATTATTATAATTTTTTTTTTCTCTACATGTTATGGCTGTACAGAAGTCCATATTTAACCTACTGAGCATATTTTTTGCCCAAGAGTGCTTAAACACTAAATTACTATACATACTCATTGACTTCCCTTCTGATTCCCATTACTAGCCAAATGTTCCACAAAATGTTTTTAAATTATCTTTTTTTTGTTTGTTTTTTACATGTTATAACTGTACAGAAGTCCATATTTGACCTATTGAACATATTTTTGACCCGAAAGTCCTTAAACACTAAATTACTATACATACTCATTGACTTCCCTACTGATTCCCATCACTAGCCAAAAGTTCCACAAAAGGTTTTTAAATAATTGTCTTTTTTTTTTTTTTTTTTTTTTACATGTTATGGCTGTACAGAAGTCCATATATGACCTACTGAACATATTTTTGGCCCAAGAGTCCTAAAAAACTAAATTACTATACATACTCATTGACTTCCCTTCTGATTCCCATTACTAGCCAAAAGGTCCACAAAAGGTTTTTAAATTATTATTATTATTATTTTTTTTACATGTTATGGCTGTACAGAAGTCCATATTTTACCTACTGAACATATTTTTGGCCCAAGAGTCCTTAAACACTAACTTACTATACATACTCATTGACTTCCCTTCTGATTCCCATTACTATCCAAAAGTTCCACAAAAGGTTTTTACTTTTTTATTTATTTATTTATTTTTTATGGTATGGCTGTACAGAAGTCTATATATGACCTACTGAACATATTTTTGGCCCAAGAGTCCTTAAACAGTAACTAACTATATATACTCATTGACTTCCCTTCTGATTCCCATCACTAGCCAAAAGTTCCACAAAAGGTTTTTAAATAATTGTCTTTTTTTTTTTTTTTTTTTTTTTACATGTTATGGCTGTACAGAAGTCCATATATGACCTACTGAACATATTTTTGGCCCAAGAGTCCTAAAAAACTAAATTACTATACATACTCATTGACTTCCCTTCTGATTCCCATTACTAGCCAAAAGGTCCACAAAAGGTTTTTAAATTAATTTTTTTTTTTGTAAAATTTTTTTACATGTTATGGCTGTACAGAAGTCCATATTTGACCTACTGAACATATTTCTGGCCCAAGAGTCCTTAAACACTAAATTACTATACATATTCATTGACTTCCCTTCTGATTCAAAAAAGTTCCACAAAAGGTTTTTCAATTTTAATTTTTTTATTTTTTTTTACATGTTATAGCTGCACAGAAGTCCATATTTGACGTACTGAACATATTTTTGGCCCAAGAGTCCTTAAACACTAACTTACTATACATATTCATTGACTTCCCTTCTGATTCCCATTACTAGCCAAATGTTCCACAAAAGGTTTTTAAATTATTATTATTATTTTTTTTACTTGTTATGGCTGTACAGAAGTCCATATTTGACCTACTGAACATATTTTTGGCCCAAGAGTCCTTAAACACTAACTTATTATACATATTCATTGACTTCCCTTCTGATTCCCATTACTAGCCAAAAGTTCCACAAAAGGTTTTTAAATTATTATTATTCTTTTTTTTTTTTTTTTTTTTTACATGTTATGGCTGTACAGAAGTCCATATATGACCTACTGAACATATTTTTGGCCCAAGAGTCCTTAAACACTTACTTATTATACATATTCATTGACTTTCCTTATTGTTCCCATTACTAGCCAAATGTTCCACAAAAGGTTTTTAAATTATTATTATTCTTTTTTTTTTTTTTTTTTTTTTTACATGTTATGGCTGCACAGAAGTCCATATATGACGTACTGAACATATTTTTGGCCCAAGAGTCCTTAAACAGTAACTAACTATATATACTCATTGACTTCCCTTCTGATTCCCATTACTAGCCAAAAGTTCCACAAAAGGTTTTTAAATTATTATTATTATTTGTTTTTACATGTTATGGCTGTACAGAAGTCCATATATGACCTACTGAACATATTTTTGGCCCAAAAGTCCTAAAACACTAAATTACTATACATACTCAGTGACTACCCTTCTGATTCCCATTACTAGCCAAAAGGTCCACAAAAGTTTTTTAAATTATTATTTTTTTTTTTTACATGTTATGGCTGTACAGAAGTCCATATATGACCTACTGAACATATTTTTGGCCCAAGAGTCCTTAAACACTTACTTACTATACATATTCACTGACTTTCCTTCTTGTTCCCATTACTAGCCAAATGTTCCACAAAAGGTTTTTAAATTATTCTTATTCTTTTTTTTTTTTTTTTTTTACATGTTATGGCTGTACAGAAGTCCATATATGACGTACTGAACATATTTTTGGCCCAAGAGTCCTAAAAAACTAAATTACTATACATACTCATTGACTTCCCTTCTGATTCCCATTACTAGCCAAAAGGTCCACAAATGGTTTTTAAATTAATTTTTTTTTTTTTTTTTTTTTTACACGTTATGGCTGTACAGAAGTCCATATTTGACCTACTGAACATATTTCTGGCCCAAGAGTCCTTAAACACTAACTTACTATACATATTCATTGACTTCCCTTCTGATTCAAAAAAGTTCCACAAAAGGTTTTTCAATTTTTATTTTTTTATTTTTTTTTACATGTTATAGCTGCACAGAAGTCCATATTTGACGTACTGAACATATTTTTGGCCCAAGAGTCCTTAAACAGTAACTAACTATATATACTCATTGGCTTTCCTCCTGATTCACATTACTAGCCAAAAGTTCCACAAAAGGTTTTTACATTTTTTTTATTTATTTATTTTTTATGGTATGGCTGTACAGAAGTCTATATATGACCTACTGAACATATTTTTGGCCCAAGAGTCCTTAAACAGTAACTAACTATATATACTCATTGGCTTTCCTCCTGATTCACATTACTAGCCAAAAGTTCCACAAAAGGTTTTTAAATTATTATTATTATTTTTTTTTTTTTTACATGTTATGGCTGTACAGAAGTCCATATATGACCTACTGAACATATTTTTGGCCCAAAAGTCCTAAAACACTAACTTACTATACATACTCATTGACTTTCCTTCTTATTCCCATTACTAGCCAAATGTTCCACAAAAGGTTTTTAAATTATTCTGTTTTTTTTTTATTTATTTATTTTTTACACGTTATGGCTGTACAGAAGTCCATATTTGATCTACTGAACATATTTTTGGCCCAAGAGTCCTTAAACACTAACTTATTATACATATTCATTGACTTCCCTTCTGATTCCCATTACTAGCCAAAAGGTCCACAAAAGTTTTTTAAATTATTATTTATTTCTTTTACACGTTATGGCTGTACAGAAGTCCATATTTGACCTACTGAACATATTTTTGGCCCAAGAGTCCTTAAACACTAACTTACTATACATTCTCATTGAATTCCCTTCGAATTCCCATTACTAGCCAAAAGTTCCACAAAAGGTTTTTAAATTATTATTATTCTTTTTTTTTTTTTTTTTTTTTACATGTTATGGCTGTACAGAAGTCCATATATGACCTACTGAACATATTTTTGGCCCAAGAGTCCTTAAACACTAACTTACTATACATACTCATTGACTTCCCTTCTGATTCCCATTACTATCCAAAAGTTCCACAAAAGGTTTTTAAATTATTATTATTCTTTTTTTTTTTTTTTTTTTTTTTACATGTTATGGCTGTACAGAAGTCCATATATGACGTACTGAACATATTTTTGGCCCAAGAGTCCTTAAACAGTAACTTATTACACATATTCATTGACTTCCCTTCTAATGCCCATTAGTAGCCAAAAGTTCCACAAAAGGTTTTTACATTTTTTTTATTTATTTATTTTTTATGTTATGGCTGTACAGAAGTCCATATTTGACCTATTGAACATATTTTTGACCCGAAAGTCCTTAAACACTAAATTACTATACATACTCATTGACTTCCCTTCTGATTTCCATTACTAGCCAAAAGGTCCACAAAAGGTTTTTAAATTATTATTATTATTATTTTTTTTACATGTTATGGCTGTACAGAAGTCCATATTTTACCTACTGAACATATTTTTGGCCCAAGAGTCCTTAAACACTAACTTACTATACATACTCATTGACTTCCCTTCTGATTCCCATTACTATCCAAAAGTTCCACAAAAGGTTTTTACTTTTTTATTTATTTATTTATTTTTTATGGTATGGCTGTACAGAAGTCTATATATGACCTACTGAACATATTTTTGGCCCAAGAGTCCTTAAACAGTAACTAACTATATATACTCATTGACTTCCCTTCTGATTCCCATCACTAGCCAAAAGTTCCACAAAAGGTTTTTAAATAATTGTCTTTTTTTTTTTTTTTTTTTTTTACATGTTATGGCTGTACAGAAGTCCATATATGACCTACTGAACATATTTTTGGCCCAAGAGTCCTTAAACACTAACTTACTATACATACTCATTGACTTCCCTTCTGATTCCCATTACTATCCAAAAGTTCCACAAAAGGTTTTTAAATTATTATTATTCTTTTTTTTTTTTTTTTTTTTTTTACATGTTATGGCTGTACAGAAGTCCATATATGACGTACTGAACATATTTTTGGCCCAAGAGTCCTTAAACAGTAACTTATTACACATATTCATTGACTTCCCTTCTAATGCCCATTAGTAGCCAAAAGTTCCACAAAAGGTTTTTACATTTTTTTTATTTATTTATTTTTTATGTTATGGCTGTACAGAAGTCCATATTTGACCTATTGAACATATTTTTGACCCGAAAGTCCTTAAACACTAAATTACTATACATACTCATTGACTTCCCTTCTGATTCCCATTACTAGCCAAAAGGTCCACAAAAGGTTTTTAAATTATTATTATTATTATTTTTTTTACATGTTATGGCTGTACAGAAGTCCATATTTTACCTACTGAACATATTTTTGGCCCAAGAGTCCTTAAACACTAACTTACTATACATACTCATTGACTTCCCTTCTGATTCCCATTACTATCCAAAAGTTCCACAAAAGGTTTTTACTTTTTTATTTATTTATTTATTTTTTATGGTATGGCTGTACAGAAGTCTATATATGACCTACTGAACATATTTTTGGCCCAAGAGTCCTTAAACAGTAACTAACTATATATACTCATTGACTTCCCTTCTGATTCCCATCACTAGCCAAAAGTTCCACAAAAGGTTTTTAAATAATTGTCTTTTTTTTTTTTTTTTTTTTTTACATGTTATGGCTGTACAGAAGTCCATATATGACCTACTGAACATATTTTTGGCCCAAGAGTCCTAAAAAACTAAATTACTATACATACTCATTGACTTCCCTTCTGATTCCCATTACTAGCCAAAAGGGCCACAAAAGGTTTTTAAATTAATTTTTTTTTTTTTTTTAAATTTTTACATGTTATGGCTGTACAGAAGTCCATATTTGACCTACTGAACATATTTCTGGCCCAAGAGTCCTTAAACACTAACTTACTATACATATTCATTGACTTCCCTTCTGATTCAAAAAAGTTCCACAAAAGGTTTTTCAATTTTTTTCTTTTTTTTTTCTTACATGTTATAGCTGCACAGAAGTCCATATTTGACGTACTGAACATATTTTTGGCCCAAGAGTCCTTAAACACTAACTTACTATACATATTCATTGACTTCCCTTCTGATTCCCATTACTAGCCAAATCTTCCACAAAAGGTTTTTAAATTATTATTATTTTTTTTTTTTACTTGTTATGGCTGTACAGAAGTCTATATTTGACCTACTGAACATATTTTTGGCTCAAGAGTCCTTAAACACTAACTTACTATACATACTCATTGACTTCCCTTCTGATTCCCATTACTATCCAATAGTTCCACAAAAGGTTTTTACATTTTTTTTATTTATTTATTTTTTATGGTATGGCTGTACAGAAGTCTATATATGACCTACTGAACATATTTTTGGCCCAAGAGTCCTTAAACAGTAACTAACTATATATACTCATTGGCTTTCCTCCTGATTCACATTACTAGCCAAAAGTTCCACAAAAGGTTTTTAAATTATTATTATTATTTTATTTTTTTTACATGTTATGGCTGTACAGAAGTCCATATATGACCTACTGAACATATTTTTGGCCCAAAAGTCCTAAAACACTAACTTACTATACATACTCATTGACTTTCCTTCTTATTCCCATTACTAGCCAAATGTTCCACAAAAGGTTTTTAAATTATTCTGTTTTTTTTTTATTTTATTTTTTTTTACACGTTATGGCTGTACAGAAGTCCATATTTGATCTACTGAACATATTTTTGGCCCAAGAGTCCTTAAACACTAACTTATTATACATATTCATTGACTTCCCTTCTGATTCCAATTACTAGCCAAAAGGTCCACAAAAGTTTTTTAAATTATTATTTATTTCTTTTACACGTTATGGCTGTACAGAAGTCCATATTTGACCTACTGAACATATTTTTGGCCCAAGAGTCCTTAAACACTAACTTACTATACATACTCATTGAATTCCCTTCGAATTCCCATTACTAGCCAAAAGTTCCACAAAAGGTTTTTAAATTATTATTATTATTTTTTTTACATGTTATGGCTGTACAGAAGTCCATATTTGACCTACTGAACATACTTTTGGCCCAAGAGTCCTTAAACACTAACTTACTATACATATTCACTGACTTCCCTTCTGATTCAAAAAAGTTCCACAAAAGGTTTTTCAATTTTTTTTTTTTTTTTTTTACATGTTATGGCTGCACAGAAGTCCATATTTGACCTACTGAACATATTTTTGGCGCAAGAGTCCTTAAACACTAACTTACTATACATATTCACTGACTTCCCTTCTGATTCAAAAAAGTTCCACAAAAGGTTTTTCAAATTTTTTTTTTTCTTTACATGTTATGGCTGCACAGAAGTCCATATTTGACCTACTGAACATATTTTTGGCCCAAGAGTCCTTAAACACTAACTTACTATACATATTCATTGACTTCCCTTCTGATTCCCATTACTAGCCAAATGTTCCACAAAAGGTTTTTAAATTATTATTATTATTTTATTTTTTTTACATGTTATGGCTGTACAGAAGTCCATATATGACCTACTGAACATATTTTTGGCCCAAAAGTCCTAAAACACTAACTTACTATACATACTCATTGACTTTCCTACTTATTCCCATTACTAGCCAAATGTTCCACAAAAGGTTTTTAAATTATTCTGTTTTTTTTTTATTTTATTTTTTTTTACACGTTATGGCTGTACAGAAGTCCATATTTGATCTACTGAACATATTTTTGGCCCAAGAGTCCTTAAACACTAACTTATTATACATATTCATTGACTTCCCTTCTGATTCCAATTACTAGCCAAAAGGTCCACAAAAGTTTTTTAAATTATTATTTATTTCTTTTACACGTTATGGCTGTACAGAAGTCCATATTTGACCTACTGAACATATTTTTGGCCCAAGAGTCCTTAAACACTAACTTACTATACATACTCATTGAATTCCCTTCGAATTCCCATTACTAGCCAAAAGTTCCACAAAAGGTTTTTAAATTATTATTATTATTTTTTTTACATGTTATGGCTGTACAGAAGTCCATATTTGACCTACTGAACATATTTTTGGCCCAAGAGTCCTTAAACACTAACTTACTATACATATTCACTGACTTCCCTTCTGATTCAAAAAAGTTCCACAAAAGGTTTTTCAATTTTTTTTTTTTTTTTTTTACATGTTATGGCTGCACAGAAGTCCATATTTGACCTACTGAACATATTTTTGGCGCAAGAGTCCTTAAACACTAACTTACTATACATATTCACTGACTTCCCTTCTGATTCAAAAAAGTTCCACAAAAGGTTTTTCAATTTTTTTTTTTTTTTTTTTACATGTTATGGCTGCACAGAAGTCCATATTTGACCTACTGAACATATTTTTGGCCCAAGAGTCCTTAAACACTAACTTACTATACATACTCATTGAATTCCCTTCTGATTCCCATTACTAGCCAAATGTTCCACAAAAGGTTTTTAAATTATTATTATTATTTTTTTTTTTACTTGTTATGGCTGTACAGAAGTCCATATTTGATCTACTGAACATATTTTTGGCCCAAGAGTCCTTAAACACTAACTTACTATACATACTCATTGACTTCCCTTCTGATTCCCATTACTATCCAAAAGTTCCACAAAAGGTTTTTAAATTATTCTTTTTTTTTTTTTTTTTTTACACGTTATGGCTGTACAGAAGTCCATATTTGACCTACTGAACATATTTTTGGCCCAAGAGTCCTAAAAAACTAAATTACTATACATACTCATTGACTTCCCTTCTGATTCCCATTACTAGCCAAAAGGTCCACAAAAGGTTTTTACATTTTTTTAATTTATTTATTTTTATGTTATGGCTGTACAGAAGTCCATATTTGATCTACTGAACATATCTTTGGCCCAAGAATCCTTAAACAGTAACTAACTATATATACTAATTGACTTCCCTTCTGATTCCCATTACTAGCCAAAAGTTCCACAAAAGGTTTTTAAATTATTATTATTATTTGTTTTTACATGTTATGGCTGTACAGAAGTCCATATTTGACCTACTGAACATATTTTTGGCCCAAGAGTCCTTAAACACTAACTTACTATACATATTCACTGACTTCCTTTCTGATTCAAAAAACTTCCACAAAAGGTTTTTAAATTATTATTATTATTTTTTTACATGTTATGGCTGCACAGAAGTCCATATTTGACCTACTGAACATATTTTTGGCCCAAGAGTCCTTAAACACTAACTTACTATACATATTCATTGACTTCCCTTCTGATTCCCATTACTAGCCAAATGTTCCACAAAAGGTTTTTAAATTATTATTATTATTTTTTTTTTACTTGTTATGGCTGTACAGAAGTCCATATTTGACCTACTGAACATATTTTTGGCCCAAGAGTCCTTAAACACTAACTTACTATACATACTCATGACTTCCCTTCTGATTCCCATTACTATCCAAAAGTTCCACAAAAGGTTTTTAAATATTATTATTATTATTATTATTTTTTTTACACGTTATGGCTGTACAGAAGTCCATATTTGACCTACTGAACATATTTTTGGCCCAAGAGTCCTAAAAAACTAAATTACTATACATACTCATTGACTTCCCTTCTGATTCCTATTACTAGCCAAAAGGTCCACAAAAGGTTTTTAAATGATTATTATTATTTTTTACATGTTATGGCTGTACAGAAGTCCATTTTTGACCTACTGAACATATTTTTGGCCCAAGAGTCCTTAAACACTAACTTACTATACATATTCACTGACTTCCCTTCTGATTCAAAAAAGTTCCACAAAAGGTTTTTAAATTATTATTATAATTTTTTTTACATGTTATGGCTGCACAGAAGTCCATATTTGACCTACTGAACATATTTTTGGCCCAAGAGTCCTTAAACACTAATTTACTATACATATTCATTGACTTGCCTTCTGATTCCCATTACTAGCCAAATGTTCCACAAAAGGTTTTTAAATTATTATTATTATTATTTTTTACTTGTTATGGCTGTACAGAAGTCCATATTTGACCTACTGAACATATTTTTGGCCCAAGAGTCCTTAAACAGTAACTAACTATATATACTCATTGACTTCCCTTCTGATTCACATTACTAGCCAAAAGTTCCACAAAAGTTTTTTAAATTATTATTATTTTTTTTACATGTTATGGCTGTACAGAAGTCCATATTTAACCTACTGAGCATATTTTTTGCCCAAGAGTGCTTAAACACTAAATTACTATACATACTCATTGACTTCCCTTCTGATTCCCATTACTAGCCAAATGTTCCACAAAAGGTGTTTAAATTATCTTTTTTTTGTTTGTTTTTTACATGTTATAACTGTACAGAAGTCCATATTTGACCTATTGAACATATTTTTGACCCGAAAGTCCTTAAACACTAAATTACTATACATACTCATTGACTTCCCTACTGATTCCCATCACTAGCCAAAAGTTCCACAAAAGGTTTTTAAATAATTGTCTTTTTTTTTTTTTTTTACATGTTATGGCTGTACAGAAGTCCATATATGACCTACTGAACATATTTTTGGCCCAAGAGTCCTAAAAAACTAAATTACTATACATACTCATTGACTTCCCTTCTGATTCCCATTACTAGCCAAAAGGTCCACAAAAGGTTTTTAAATTATTATTATTATTTTTTTTTTTACATGTTATGGCTGTACAGAAGTCCATATTTTACCTACTGAACATATTTTTGGCCCAAGAGTCCTTAAACACTAACTTACTATACATACTCATTGACTTCCCTTCTGATTCCCATTACTATCCAAAAGTTCAACAAAAGGTTTTTACTTTTTTATTTATTTATTTATTTTTTATGGTATGGCTGTACAGAAGTCTATATATGACCTACTGAACATATTTTTGGCCCAAGAGTCCTTAAACAGTAACTAACTATATATACTCATTGACTTCCCTTCTGATTCCCATCACTAGCCAAAAGTTCCACAAAAGGTTTTTAAATAATTGTCTTTTTTTTTTTTTTTTTTTTTTACATGTTATGGCTGTACAGAAGTCCATATATGACCTACTGAACATATTTTTGGCCCAAGAGTCCTAAAAAACTAAATTACTATACATACTCATTGACTTAACTTCTGATTCCCATTACTAGCCAAAAGGTCCACAAAAGGTTTTTAAATTATTATTATTATTTTTTTTTAATTTTTACATGTTATGGCTGTACAGAAGTCCATATTTGACCTACTGAACATATTTCTGGCCCAAGAGTCCTTAAACACTAACTTACTATACATATTCATTGACTTCCCTTCTGATTCAAAAAAGTTCCACAAAAGGTTTTTCAATTTTTTTTTTTTTTCTTACATGTTATAGCTGCACAGAAGTCCATATTTGACGTACTGAACATATTTTTGGCCCAAGAGTCCTTAAACACTAACTTACTATACATATTCATTGACTTCCCTTCTGATTCCCATTACTAGCCAAATGTTCCACAAAAGGTTTTTAAATTATTATTATTTTTTTTTTTTTACTTGTTATGGCTGTACAGAAGTCTATATTTGACCTACTGAACATATTTTTGGCTCAAGAGTCCTTAAACACTAACTTACTATACATACTCATTGACTTCCCTTCTGATTCCCATTACTATCCAATAGTTCCACAAAAGGTTTTTACATTTTTTTTATTTATTTATTTTTTATGGTATGGCTGTACAGAAGTCTATATATGACCTACTGAACATATTTTTGGCCCAAGAGTCCTTAAACAGTAACTAACTATATATACTCATTGGCTTTCCTCCTGATTCACATTACTAGCCAAAAGTTCCACAAAACGTTTTTAAATTATTATTATTATTTTTTTTTTTTTACATGTTATGGCTGTACAGAAGTCCATATATGACCTACTGAACATATTTTTGGCCCAAAAGTCCTAAAACACTAACTTACTATACATACTCATTGACTTTCCTTCTTATTCCCATTACTAGCCAAATGTTCCACAAAAGGTTTTTAAATTATTCTGTTTTTTTTTTTTTTTTTTTTTTTTTACACGTTATGGCTGTACAGAAGTCCATATTTGATCTACTGAACATATTTTTGGCCCAAGAGTCCTTAAACACTAACTTATTATACATATTCATTGACTTCCCTTCTGATTCCCATTACTAGCCAAAAGGTCCACAAAAGTTTTTTAAATTATTATTTATTTCTTTTACACGTTATGGCTGTACAGAAGTCCATATTTGACCTACTGAACATATTTTTGGCCCAAGAGTCCTTAAACACTAACTTATTATACATATTCATTGACTTCCCTTCTGATTCCAATTACTAGCCAAAAGGTCCACAAAAGTTTTTTAAATTATTATATATTTCTTTTACACGTTATGGCTGTACAGAAGTCCATATTTGACCTACTGAACATATTTTTGGCCCAAGAGTCCTTAAACACTAACTTACTATACATACTCATTGAATTCCCTTCGAATTCCCATTACTAGCCAAAAGTTCCACAAAAGGTTTTTAAATTATTATTATTATTTTTTTTACATGTTATGGCTGTACAGAAGTCCATATTTGACCTACTGAACATATTTTTGGCCCAAGAGTCCTTAAACACTAACTTACTATACATATTCACTGACTTCCCTTCTGATTCAAAAAAGTTCCACAAAAGGTTTTTCAATTTTTTTTTTTTTTTTTTACATGTTATGGCTGCACAGAAGTCCATATTTGACCTACTGAACATATTTTTGGCGCAAGAGTCCTTAAACACTAACTTACTATACATATTCACTGACTTCCCTTCTGATTCAAAAAAGTTCCACAAAAGGTTTTTCAAATTTTTTTTTTTCTTTACATGTTATGGCTGCACAGAAGTCCATATTTGACCTACTGAACATATTTTTGGCCCAAGAGTCCTTAAACACTAACTTACTATACATATTCATTGACTTCCCTTCTGATTCCCATTACTAGCCAAATGTTCCACAAAAGGTTTTTAAATTATTATTATTATTTTTTTTTTTACTTGTTATGGCTGTACAGAAGTCCATATTTGACCTACTGAACATATTTTTGGCCCAAGAGTCCTTAAACACTAACTTACTATACATACTCATTGACTTCCCTTCTGATTCCCATTACTATCCAAAAGTTCCACAAAAGGTTTTTAAATTATTCTTTTTTTTTTTTTTTTTTACACGTTATGGTTGTACAGAAGTCCATATTTGACCTACTGAACATATTTTTGGCCCAAGAGTCCTAAAAAACTAAATTACTATACATACTCATTGACTTCCCTTCTGATTCCCATTACTAGCCAAAAGGTCCACAAAAGGTTTTTACATTTTTTTTATTTATTTATTTTTATGTTATGGCTGTACAGAAGTCCATATTTGATCTACTGAACATATCTTTGGCCCAAGAATCCTTAAACAGTAACTAACTATATATACTAATTGACTTCCCTTCTGATTCCCATTACTAGCCAAAAGTTCCACAAAAGGTTTTTAAATTATTATTATTATTTGTTTTTACATGTTATGGCTGTACAGAAGTCCATATTTGACCTACTGAACATATTTTTGGCCCAAGAGTCCTTAAACACTAACTTACTATACATATTCACTGACTTCCTTTCTGATTCAAAAAAGTTCCACAAAAGGTTTTTAAATTATTATTATTATTTTTTTTACATGTTATGGCTGCACAGAAGTCCATATTTGACCTACTGAACATATTTTTGGCCCAAGAGTCCTTAAACACTAACTTACTATACATATTCATTGACTTCCCTTCTGATTCCCATTACTAGCCAAATGTTCCACAAAAGGTTTTTAAATTATTATTATTATTATTTTTTACTTGTTATGACTGTACAGAAGTCCATATTTGACCTACTGAACATATTTTTGGCCCAAGAGTCCTTAAACAGTAACTAACTATATATACTCATTGACTTCCCTTCTGATTCACATTACTAGCCAAAAGTTCCACAAAAGTTTTTTAAATTATTATTATTTTTTTACATGTTATGGCTGTACAGAAGTCCATATTTAACCTACTGAGCATATTTTTTGCCCAAGAGTGCTTAAACACTAAATTACTATACATACTCATTGACTTCCCTTCTGATTCCCATTACTAGCCAAATGTTCCACAAAAGGTTTTTAAATTATCTTTTTTTTGTTTGTTTTTTACATGTTATAACTGTACAGAAGTCCATATTTGACCTATTGAACATATTTTTGACCCGAAAGTCCTTAAACACTAAATTACTATACATACTCATTGACTTCCCTACTGATTCCCATCACTAGCCAAAAGTTCCACAAAAGGTTTTTAAATAATTGTCTTTTTTTTTTTTTTTACATGTTATGGCTGTACAGAAGTCCATATATGACCTACTGAACATATTTTTGGCCCAAGAGTCCTAAAAAACTAAATTACTATACATACTCATTGACTTCCCTTCTGATTCCCATTACTAGCCAAAAGGTCCACAAAAGGTTTTTAAATTATTATTATTATTATTTTTTTATTTTTACATGTTATGGCTGTACAGAAGTCCATATTTGACCTACTGAACATATTTCTGGCCCAAGAGTCCTTAAACACTAACTTACTATACATATTCATTGACTTCCCTTCTGATTCAAAAAAGTTCCACAAAAGGTTTTTCAATTTTTTTTTTTTTTCTTACATGTTATAGCTGCACAGAAGTCCATATTTGACGTACTGAACATATTTTTGGCCCAAGAGTCCTTAAACACTAACTTACTATACATATTCATTGACTTCCCTTCTGATTCCCATTACTAGCCAAATGTTCCACAAAAGGTTTTTAAATTATTATTATTTTTTTTTTTTACTTGTTATGGCTGTACAGAAGTCTATATTTGACCTACTGAACATATTTTTGGCTCAAGAGTCCTTAAACACTAACTTACTATACATACTCATTGACTTCCCTTCTGATTCCCATTACTATCCAATAGTTCCCATTCAGTCGGTCACTCTCGACGCCACGTCGGAGTACCGACGAATAGGAATCTCGCTCGCGAGAGCCAATCTACTTCGAGTAAAACTAAACGAGCCAATGCACATTGGCATGCAATGATTGCACCAGGTGCTCATGCCACGCAGCGCGGGTATAAATGAGACACAGGTGTTTGCATCAAGTTAGCTTTTTGCTTCGGAGCCGAGTGGTAGATGGTTCAGCCAGATATCACTCTCTACTTCGCAGTCCTGACTGGAAAGAAGCCTGCCCTTTTGGAAGCGATCTCTTCAGTCGGTGTTGGTGTGACGGCACTGCAGCGGGTCGTGTGGTTCTGTGATCATCTCTCTTCCTCTTTTCTGAGCAAACACAAAGGCTGTTCTCACAGCTGGTTCGGTGCGCTAGGTGGAGAGCGCTGAAAAGCCGTTCTTACGGCTGGTAAGAGAGCGCCTTCGTGTGAGAGAGAGCGCGCACGTCAGGCTGCACTATCCCCTGACTGTGTCGCCGCGACCCCTCCCCCTGCGTGCTTCAGCACCAAGGAGAGCGTCCTTCTATTAGAGCAACACAGATAGAGCTTGCGTCCTTTTCAGGATGACATTCTATCTGTGTGTTTCTGGATGCGGTGGTTATCTGTCACCGAGGGATGGTCACAAGCGCTGTATCTCGTGTTTGGGCGTTCAGCACGCTGAGGCAGCGCTCGTGGATGACTCATGTTCTCACTGCGGGAACATGACCATCTCGGAGTTGCGGTCGAGACTCCATCTCGTAAGGGGTGGAGTCCCCGTGCCTCTGCCTCGATCTAATCCTCCACAGAGGGTTACTTCAGGCAGTAGCACGGGTGATCTGAGGGTTACGGTGAGCGCGCTTCCCCCAGGGAACCAACCCCCGGGGAACCCTCACTCCTCCCGCACTTCGCAGCCAGTAGAGCTGCCGTTGGAACGCGGTGGGCCACCCACGAGGTGTGTACCATCCGTATCCTTCGGGGCTCCTCTCGACGATCGGATGTCCATCGCTGCATCGGAGGGTGGGTCAGAAGTTTCTGGAGATGACGTGTCGGCGCAGGGGGCTCCTTCGGGAAGATCCGCTGTGCCCGATACGGATCCAGAAATGATGGCCATGCTTTCCCGGGCCGCTGAGAGAGTCGGGCTCGTGTGGAACCCTCCACCGTGTCCCGAACCCTCAAGGCTGGACGATTGGTTTCTCGGGGTGGCCCGTGCTGGTTCTCAGCGCCCCACCCCGGTTCCTTTCTTTCCGGAGGTGCATGACGAGCTCACTAGGTCATGGACGGCACCTTTCACTGCCCGAAACCGGCCCAGTGGCTCCTCCTCCCTCACCACCCTCGATGGGGGAGAGCAGAAGGGTTACACGCAGGTTCCTCCCGTGGAACGGGCCGTTGCCATGCAACTGTGCCCTAACTCCACTTCTAGGGGGAACCCGTGTCTCCCCTCCCGGGCCTGTAGGTACTCGTCCGATCTGATCGGTAAGGCCTACCAGGCTTGTGGGGATGCTGCCTCCTCCTTACACGCTATGGCGTTGTTGCAGGTCCATCAGGCCCAGGCACTGAGGACCTTGCACGAGGGTGGTCACGATCCCGCAGTTCTCCAGGAACTGAGAACCGCAACGGACCTCGCGCTTCGTGCGACGAAGGTTACGGCGCGGGCAGTGGGTCGTGCGATGTCCACTATGGTGGTCCAGGAACGCCATCTCTGGCTGTGTCTGGCTGACATGAGGGAAACCGACAAGATCAGGTTCCTTAATTCCCCCGTGTCCCAGACCGGCCTCTTCGGCGACGCGGTCCAGAACTTCGCCCAGCAGTTCACGGCCGCACAGAAGCAGACTGAGGCGATCAGTCACATCCTGCCACGGCGGTCAGCTGCTGTCTCCACCCCGCCGCCGGCAGCGCCTCAGCCTGCTCGTCGCCGAGGGCGGCCGCCTGCGTCTGCCTCCGCTCCCGCGTCGCAGCAGCAGCCTCCACCCAAGCGACGTCGTGGAGCCGGGCGTAAGCAGGCCGCCCCGCCCGTCCAGGCCGCTGCCAAGAGGGGTGGCAAGAGCAAGGGCAAGCGGCCCTGAGACGGGCGACCTGGAGATGGGGAGGACTGCTCTTCTGGAGACGGTGACCGCACCGCTCCATCCCCCGGAGGAGGGCCGGGTGGAGAATCTTGTGTTCCGTTTTGTTTCTGTTCCGCCGCTGGGGCCAGCCGCCTCAGCCCGGTACCTGCATTCCACCTCGCTGCCCCACGGTGGGTACGCCGGTGGTCCCTTTGGTCCCGCTTGCACGGTCTCTGCGAGCCTGGCTAGCGCTCCCCAGTCCGTCTCGCTGGCTCATTCGGACCATCAGGCTCGGCTATGCGATTCAGTTCGCCCGGCGCCCCCCCAGGTTCAAGGGCGTCCGCTTCACTTCGGTGAACGCCGCAGACGCCCATGTCCTGCGTGCGGAGATCGCAGTCCTACTGGCGAAGGACGCGATAGAGCCGGTCCCTCCAGCCGATATGAAGACAGGCTTCTACAGCCCGTACTTCATTGTACCCAAGAAGACCGGTGGGTTACGGCCAATCTTGGACCTGCGAGTCTTGAATCGGAGCCTTCACAAGCTACCGTTCAAGATGCTCACGCAGAAACGCATCTTCGAATGCATCCGTCCCCAAGATTGGTTTGCAGCGATCGACCTGAAGGACGCGTACTTTCATGTTTCGATTCTTCCTCGACACAGGCCGTTTCTGCGCTTTGCGTTCGAGGGTCGAGCATATCAGTACAAAGTCCTGCCCTTCGGGCTGTCCCTGTCCCCCCGTGTCTTCACGAAAGTCACGGAGGGGGCCCTTGTGCCCATGAGAGAACAGGGCGTTCGCATCCTCAACTATCTCGACGACTGGCTCATTCTAGCACAGTCCAGGGATCAGTTGTGCGAACACAGGGACCGGGTGCTCAGACACCTCAGCCAGTTGGGTCTTCGGGTCAACTGGGAGAAGAGCAAACTCGCCCCCGTGCAGAGGATCTCTTTTCTCGGTATGGAGTTAGATTCGGTCGGACGGACAGCGCGCCTTACAGAGGAGCGCGTCCAGTCGATGCTGAACTGCCTGAACACGTTTCAAGGCAGGATGGCGGTTCCACTGAAACAATTTCAGAGGCTCCTGGGGCATATGGCAGCCGCAGCGGCAGTAACACCGCTAGGCTTGCTTCATATGAGACCGCTTCAGCATTGGCTACACGGCCGAGTCCCGAGATGGGCGTGGCAACGCGGCACTCACCGGGTGAGCATCACACCGGCCTGCCGCCAATCCTTCAGCCCATGGTCAGACCCCTCGTTCCTTCGGGCCGGAGTACCTCTGGAACAGGTGTCCAGGCATGCTGTGGTCTTCACGGATGCCTCTGCCATGGGCTGGGGAGCCACGTACAACGGGCATGCAGTGTCAGGGGTTTGGACGGGCCCGCACCTGCATTGGCACATCAACTGCCTCGAGTTGCTAGCAGTGCATCTCGCTCTGAGCCGCCTCAAAAGGCTGCTACGGGGCAAAGATGTACTGGTCCGCACGGACAACACCGCGACCGTTGCGTATATCAACCGACAAGGTGGTCTACGCTCCCGTCGCATGTCGCAACTCGCCCGCCATCTCCTCCTCTGGAGTCAGAAGTGTCTGAGGTCGCTTCGGGCCATTCATGTCCCTGGTGTGAACAACCGTGTGGCCGACGAGCTTTCACGAGCTGCGCTCCCAGGGGAATGGCGACTCCACCCCCAGGTGGTTCAGCTGATTTGGAGACAGTTCGGGGCGGCACAGGTCGACCTGTTTGCCTCCCCAGAAACGTCCCACTGCCAGTGGTTCTATTCGCTGACCGAGGGTACACTCGGCACGGATGCACTTGCGCACAGCTGGCCCCAGGGGCTGCGCAAATATGCGTTTCCCCCAGTGAGCCTACTTGCACAGACACTGTGCAAGGTCAGGGAGGACGAGGAGCAGGTCCTGTTGGTGGCGCCTTACTGGCCCAACCGGTCCTGGTTCCCAGAACTTATGCTCCTGGCGACAGCCCCTCCTTGGCCGATTCCTCTGAGGAAGGACCTTCTGACTCAGAGACGGGGCACCCTGTGGCACCCGCGTCCAGATCTGTGGAAGCTTCATGTTTGGCCCCTGGACGGGACGCGGAGGTTCTAGGTGACTTACCCCAAGAGGTAGTTAACACCATCACTTCGGCACGTGCACCGTCTACAAGACAGGCTTATGCTTTGAAGTGGAACCTGTTCGTCGAGTGGTGTTCTTCTCGCCGAGAAGACCCCCGAAGATGTTCGATCGCGTCTGTGCTTTCCTTCCTGCAACGAGGGTTGGAGCGTAGGCTGTCGCCCTCCACCCTCAAGGTCTATGTTGCTGCAATATCTGCCTATCACGACCACGTAGAAGGTAAGACAGTTGGGAAGCACGACCTGGTCGTCAGGTTCCTCAGGGGGGCGAGACGGTTAAATCCTCCTCGACCCCCCTCCATACCCTCTTGGGATCTTGCTCTGGTGCTCCGAGCACTTCAGAATGCCCCATTTGAGCCCTTGCGGTCAGCAGAGCTTAAGATTCTGTCTATGAAGACTTTGCTGTTGGCCGCACTGGCCTCCATCAAGAGGGTAGGGGACCTGCAGGCATTTTCGGTCGACGAATCGTGCCTAGAGTTCGGGCCGGGTGACACCCACGTGGTACTGAGACCCCGGCCTGGCTATGTGCCCAAGGTTCCTACCACTCCCTTCAGGGACCAGGTGGTGAACCTGCAAGCGCTGCCCCTGGAGGAGGCAGACCCAGCCCTAGCTTTGCTCTGTCCCGTCCGCGCTCTGCGGATCTACGTGGATAGAACTCAAAGCTTCAGAACCTCAGATCAGCTCTTTGTCTGTCACGGAGGCCAGCAGAAGGGAAAGGCTGTCTCCAAGCAGAGGATGGCCCACTGGATAGTGGATGCCATCACCTTGGCTTACCAAGCACAAGGTGTGCCCTGTCCGCTCAGGGTGCGAGCACACTCTACTAGAAGTGTTGCATCCTCCTGGGCGCTGGCACGTGGCGCCTCGCTGTCAGACATCTGTAGAGCTGCGGGCTGGGCGACACCCAACACGTTCGCTAGATTCTATAGCCTACGTGTAGAGCCAGTGTCCTCCTGTGTTCTCACCTCAAACGGGTAGAAGCACTGAGAGGCCCTGGCTCTTGTCGGCTTGCTGCGCCCCGGCGCTTATTCTCCAGAAGCAAACTCTGTCGAGTCCTCCATCTCCCTCGGTGCCGGACGTGGCGGAACGTCTGGCATCAGGCCCCTTACCGCTGAATCCTTGAGAACCGGTACTGGGCTGGGGATATATGAGTGACCCTGCGGGGATCCCATATATTTTTCCACGGTCGCTCCTACGGGAAGCCCGTGTCTTTCCCTTGGGAGAGCCTTCCCGTCACTGGGACTGAGCCCCCTCTCTCCTTGCGGGCTACGGCTCAGCATTGTACTCCACATAACTCCTTCGGGGTACGATGTGGGCTCCGCAGCGTTCCCCTCACTAGGGCACGCTTCCCAGTGTTATCCAATAGTCACTGAACGGGTCATGCGGAACAGCAGTGATGGACTTCTCTGTGTGAGCCCCGTCTCATCAGGTAAGAGAGCTCAGGAGGCTCACACAGGGCACTGGACGGGGGCCAGAGGCCATGGCGCTTTGGTAGGGATTCCTATTCGTCGGTACTCCGACGTGGCGTCGAGAGTGACCGACTGAATGGGAACGTCTCGGTTACGTATGTAACCCTCGTTCCCTGAAGGAGGGAACGGAGACGCCACGTCCCGTCGCCATGCCCTCTGCACCCTGCTGGGGTGCCGTCTACCTACTCGGCTCCTCAGCAAAAAGCTAACTTGATGCAAACACCTGTGTCTCATTTATACCCGCGCTGCGTGGCATGAGCACCTGGTGCAATCATTGCATGCCAATGTGCATTGGCTCGTTTAGTTTTACTCGAAGTAGATTGGCTCTCGCGAGCGAGATTCCTATTCGTCGGTACTCCGACGTGGCGTCTCCGTTCCCTCCTTCAGGGAACGAGGGTTACATACGTAACCGAGACGTTCCACAAAAGGTTTTTACATTTTTTTTATTTATTTATTTTTTATGGTATGGCTGTACAGAAGTCTATATATGACCTACTGAACATATTTTTGGCCCAAGAGTCCTTAAACAGTAACTAACTATATATACTCATTGGCTTTCCTCCTGATTCACATTACTAGCCAAAAGTTCCACAAAACGTTTTTAAATTATTATTATTATTTTATTTTTTTTACATGTTATGGCTGTACAGAAGTCCATATATGACCTACTGAACATATTTTTGGCCCAAAAGTCCTAAAACACTAACTTACTATACATACTCATTGACTTTCCTTCTTATTCCCATTACTAGCCAAATGTTCCACAAAAGGTTTTTAAATTATTCTGTTTTTTTTTATTTTTATTTTTTTTTACACGTTATGGCTGTACAGAAGTCCATATTTGATCTACTGAACATATTTTTGGCCCAAGAGTCCTTAAACACTAACTTATTATACATATTCATTGACTTCCCTTCTGATTCCCATTACTAGCCAAAAGGTCCACAAAAGTTTTTTAAATTATTATTTATTTCTTTTACACGTTATGGCTGTACAGAAGTCCATATTTGACCTACTGAACATATTTTTGGCCCAAGAGTCCTTAAACACTAACTTATTATACATATTCATTGACTTCCCTTCTGATTCCAATTACTAGCCAAAAGGTCCACAAAAGTTTTTTAAATTATTATTTATTTCTTTTACACGTTATGGCTGTACAGAAGTCCATATTTGACCTACTGAACATATTTTTGGCCCAAGAGTCCTTAAACACTAACTTACTATACATACTCATTGAATTCCCTTCGAATTCCCATTACTAGCCAAAAGTTCCACAAAAGGTTTTTAAATTATTATTATTATTTTTTTTACATGTTATGGCTGTACAGAAGTCCATATTTGACCTACTGAACATATTTTTGGCCCAAGAGTCCTTAAACACTAACTTACTATACATATTCACTGACTTCCCTTCTGATTCAAAAAAGTTCCACAAAAGGTTTTTCAATTTTTTTTTTTTTTTTTTACATGTTATGGCTGCACAGAAGTCCATATTTGACCTACTGAACATATTTTTGGCGCAAGAGTCCTTAAACACTAACTTACTATACATATTCACTGACTTCCCTTCTGATTCAAAAAAGTTCCACAAAAGGTTTTTCAAATTTTTTTTTTTCTTTACATGTTATGGCTGCACAGAAGTCCATATTTGACCTACTGAACATATTTTTGGCCCAAGAGTCCTTAAACACTAACTTACTATACATATTCATTGACTTCCCTTCTGATTCCCATTACTAGCCAAATGTTCCACAAAAGGTTTTTAAATTATTATTATTATTTTTTTTTTTACTTGTTATGGCTGTACAGAAGTCCATATTTGACCTACTGAACATATTTTTGGCCCAAGAGTCCTTAAACACTAACTTACTATACATACTCATTGACTTCCCTTCTGATTCCCATTACTATCCAAAAGTTCCACAAAAGGTTTTTAAATTATTCTTTTTTTTTTTTTTTTTTTACACGTTATGGTTGTACAGAAGTCCATATTTGACCTACTGAACATATTTTTGGCCCAAGAGTCCTAAAAAACTAAATTACTATACATACTCATTGACTTCCCTTCTGATTCCCATTACTAGCCAAAAGGTCCACAAAAGGTTTTTACATTTTTTTTATTTATTTATTTTTATGTTATGGCTGTACAGAAGTCCATATTTGATCTACTGAACATATCTTTGGCCCAAGAATCCTTAAACAGTAACTAACTATATATACTAATTGACTTCCCTTCTGATTCCCATTACTAGCCAAAAGTTCCACAAAAGGTTTTTAAATTATTATTATTATTTGTTTTTACATGTTATGGCTGTACAGAAGTCCATATTTGACCTACTGAACATATTTTTGGCCCAAGAGTCCTTAAACACTAACTTACTATACATATTCACTGACTTCCTTTCTGATTCAAAAAAGTTCCACAAAAGGTTTTTAAATTATTATTATTATTTTTTTACATGTTATGGCTGCACAGAAGTCCATATTTGACCTACTGAACATATTTTTGGCCCAAGAGTCCTTAAACACTAACTTACTATACATATTCATTGACTTCCCTTCTGATTCCCATTACTAGCCAAATGTTCCACAAAAGGTTTTTAAATTATTATTATTATTATTTTTTACTTGTTATGACTGTACAGAAGTCCATATTTGACCTACTGAACATATTTTTGGCCCAAGAGTCCTTAAACAGTAACTAACTATATATACTCATTGAATTCCCTTCTGATTCACATTACTAGCCAAAAGTTCCACAAAAGTTTTTTAAATTATTATTATTTTTTTACATGTTATGGCTGTACAGAAGTCCATATTTAACCTACTGAGCATATTTTTTGCCCAAGAGTGCTTAAACACTAAATTACTATACATACTCATTGACTTCCCTTCTGATTCCCATTACTAGCCAAATGTTCCACAAAAGGTTTTTAAATTATCTTTTTTTTGTTTGTTTTTTACATGTTATAACTGTACAGAAGTCCATATTTGACCTATTGAACATATTTTTGACCCGAAAGTCCTTAAACACTAAATTACTATACATACTCATTGACTTCCCTACTGATTCCCATCACTAGCCAAAAGTTCCACAAAAGGTTTTTAAATAATTGTCTTTTTTTTTTTTTTTTACATGTTATGGCTGTACAGAAGTCCATATATGACCTACTGAACATATTTTTGGCCCAAGAGTCCTAAAAAACTAAATTACTATACATACTCATTGACTTCCCTTCTGATTCCCATTACTAGCCAAAAGGTCCACAAAAGGTTTTTAAATTATTATTATTATTTTTTTTTTTACATGTTATGGCTGTACAGAAGTCCATATTTTACCTACTGAACATATTTTTGGCCCAAGAGTCCTTAAACACTAACTTACTATACATACTCATTGACTTCCCTTCTGATTCCCATTACTATCCAAAAGTTCCACAAAAGGTTTTTACTTTTTTATTTATTTATTTATTTTTTATGGTATGGCTGTACAGAAGTCTATATATGACCTACTGAACATATTTTTGGCCCAAGAGTCCTTAAACAGTAACTAACTATATATACTCATTGACTTCCCTTCTGATTCCCATCACTAGCCAAAAGTTCCACAAAAGGTTTTTAAATAATTGTCTTTTTTTTTTTTTTTTTTTTTTACATGTTATGGCTGTACAGAAGTCCATATATGACCTACTGAACATATTTTTGGCCCAAGAGTCCTAAAAAACTAAATTACTATAGATACTCATTGACTTAACTTCTGATTCCCATTACTAGCCAAAAGGTCCACAAAAGGTTTTTAAATTATTACTATTATTTTTTTTTTTTTTTTACATGTTATGGCTGTACAGAAGTCCATATATGACCTACTGAACATATTTCTGGCCCAAGAGTCCTTAAACACTAACTTACTATACATATTCATTGACTTCCCTTCTGATTCAAAAAAGTTCCACAAAAGGTTTTTCAATTTTTTTTTTTTTTTTCTTACATGTTATAGCTGCACAGAAGTCCATATTTGACGTACTGAACATATTTTTGGCCCAAGAGTCCTTAAACACTAACTTACTATACATATTCATTGACTTCCCTTCTGATTCCCATTACTAGCCAAATGTTCCACAAAAGATTTTTAAATTATTATTATTATTTTTTTTTACTTGTTATGGCTGTACAGAAGTCTATATTTGACCTACTGAACATATTTTTGGCTCAAGAGTCCTTAAACACTAACTTACTATACATACTCATTGACTTCCCTTCTGATTCCCATTACTATCCAATAGTTCCACAAAAGGTTTTTACATTTTTTTTATTTATTTATTTTTTATGGTATGGCTGTACAGAAGTCTATATATGACCTACTGAACATATTTTTGGCCCAAGAGTCCTTAAACAGTAACTAACTATATATACTCATTGGCTTTCCTCCTGATTCACATTACTAGCCAAAAGTTCCACAAAACGTTTTTAAATTATTATTATTATTTTATTTTTTTTACATGTTATGGCTGTACAGAAGTCCATATATGACCTACTGAACATATTTTTGGCCCAAAAGTCCTAAAACACTAACTTACTATACATACTCATTGACTTTCCTTCTTATTCCCATTACTAGCCAAATGTTCCACAAAAGGTTTTTAAATTATTCTGTTTTTTTTTATTTTTATTTTTTTTTACACGTTATGGCTGTACAGAAGTCCATATTTGATCTACTGAACATATTTTTGGCCCAAGAGTCCTTAAACACTAACTTATTATACATATTCATTGACTTCCCTTCTGATTCCCATTACTAGCCAAAAGGTCCACAAAAGTTTTTTAAATTATTATTTATTTCTTTTACACGTTATGGCTGTACAGAAGTCCATATTTGACCTACTGAACATATTTTTGGCCCAAGAGTCCTTAAACACTAACTTATTATACATATTCATTGACTTCCCTTCTGATTCCAATTACTAGCCAAAAGGTCCACAAAAGTTTTTTAAATTATTATTTATTTCTTTTACACGTTATGGCTGTACAGAAGTCCATATTTGACCTACTGAACATATTTTTGGCCCAAGAGTCCTTAAACACTAACTTACTATACATACTCATTGAATTCCCTTCGAATTCCCATTACTAGCCAAAAGTTCCACAAAAGGTTTTTAAATTATTATTATTTTTTTACATGTTATGGCTGTACAGAAGTCCATATTTGACCTACTGAACATATTTTTGGCCCAAGAGTCCTTAAACACTAACTTACTATACATATTCACTGACTTCCCTTCTGATTCAAAAAAGTTCCACAAAAGGTTTTTCAATTTTTTTTTTCTTTACATGTTATGGCTGCACAGAAGTCCATATTTGACCTACTGAACATATTTTTGGCCCAAGAATCCTTAAACAGTAACTAACTATATATACTAATTGACTTCCCTTCTGATTCCCATTACTAGCCAAAAGTTCCACAAAAGGTTTTTAAATTATTATTATTATTTGTTTTTACATGTTATGGCTGTACAGAAGTCCATATTTGACCTACTGAACATATTTTTGGCCCAAGAGTCCTTAAACACTAACTTACTATACATATTCACTGACTTCCTTTCTGATTCAAAAAAGTTCCACAAAAGGTTTTTAAATTATTATTATTATTTTTTTACATGTTATGGCTGCACAGAAGTCCATATTTGACCTACTGAACATATTTTTGGCCCAAGAGTCCTTAAACACTAACTTACTATACATATTCATTGACTTCCCTTCTGATTCCCATTACTAGCCAAATGTTCCACAAAAGGTTTTTAAATTATTATTATTATTTTTTTTTTACTTGTTATGGCTGTACAGAAGTCCATATTTGACCTACTGAACATATTTTTGGCCCAAGAGTCCTTAAACACTAACTTACTATACATACTCATGACTTCCCTTCTGATTCCCATTACTATCCAAAAGTTCCACAAAAGGTTTTTAAATTATTCTTTTTTTTTTTTTTTTTTTTACACGTTATGGCTGTACAGAAGTCCATATTTGATCTACTGAACATATTTTTGGCCCAAGAGTCCTAAAAAACTAAATTACTATACATACTCATTGACTTCCCTTCTGATTCCTATTACTAGCCAAAAGGTCCACAAAAGGTTTTTAAATGATTATTATTATTTTTTACATGTTATGGCTGTACAGAAGTCCATTTTTGACCTACTGAACATATTTTTGGCCCAAGAGTCCTTAAACACTAACTTACTATACATATTCACTGACTTCCCTTCTGATTCAAAAAAGTTCCACAAAAGGTTTTTAAATTATTATTATAATTTTTTTTACATGTTATGGCTGCACAGAAGTCCATATTTGACCTACTGAACATATTTTTGGCCCAAGAGTCCTTAAACACTAATTTACTATACATATTCATTGACTTGCCTTCTGATTCCCATTACTAGCCAAATGTTCCACAAAAGGTTTTTAAATTATTATTATTATTATTTTTTACTTGTTATGGCTGTACAGAAGTCCATATTTGACCTACTGAACATATTTTTGGCCCAAGAGTCCTTAAACAGTAACTAACGTCTCGGTTACGTATGTAACCCTCGTTCCCTGAAGGAAGGGAACGGAGACGTTACGTCAGTTACTGACGGAATGGGGGTTTCGCTTAGAAGCCAATCGCCTTTGAGCTCTACAAAACGAGCCAATGGCATGAAAATGCCATGGGTCTGCGGAATTTGCATGCCGCAACCCCGCCCCACGGCGTGGGTATAAAGGGCGTTGCGTGGCAATCTCGCATTATGTTTACCTGCTGAAGAGCCGAGGCATGAGCGCCCGGCCAGTTCCAGCGGTACAGCGGTCATGGCAGGGGGACGTAACGTCTCCGTTCCCTTCCTTCAGGGAACGAGGGTTACATACGTAACCGAGACGTTCCCTTTCAGTCAGTACACTACGAGTTACGTCAGTTACTGACGGAATGGGGGTCCAATACAATCTCGCCATGACGGCTGTCTTCCAGCGTCCTGCGCTGACCCGGGCTCCCTGCCGTGAGTGTGGCACGAACGAGGGGCTAGGCTCAACGCTACCAAGGTACACTGGGAAGCATATCCCACGTGGAGAATGCAACACAATGCCAACCCAAAGGGGGGGACTTGAAGAATACACCTATGACCCGAAGGAGCTGCATAGGGAACACTCTGGGGTATCCAGCCGAAGGTGGAAAATTTCAACCCCAGGCGTGGCAAGGTGTCTTGCCAAGGGAAGACACGAGCTACAAGAGACTTACCGTGGAAATACACATGTGGGGGTTACCCAGCGGGGGAACCATGCACACGGAGGCACCTAGCCGAACACGAGGGGTGGCCTGAAAGGGCACTCGCTCTGGTGACGACATCGACAGTGCTGGAGGAGCTCAGGGCTTACTGGGAAGCTCACCTGAGAGGAATAGCGCACGCATCCAGTCCGCGGAGTGGAATGGCGCAGCAAGCGAAGACACCTGAGCCTGTCCGGTTACTGGCCAGTAGGGGCGAGTACACGAGAGGATACAGGCTCCACTCTGAGATTATAAAATCTTGCGAATGTGTTGGGTGTCGCCCAGCCTGCAGCTCTACAAACGTCTGTTAGCGAGGCGCCATGCGCTAGAGCCCAAGAGGAGGCAACACTCCTGGTGGAGTGTGCTCTTACCCCGAGGGGGCATGGCATGCCCTGGACTTGATATGCCAGGACAATGGCGTCCACTATCCAGTGGGACAACCTCTGCTTGGAGAGAGCCTTCCCTTTCTGCTGCCCTCCGTAACAGACGAAGAGCTGGTCTGAGGTCCTGAAACACTGCGTCCGGTCTACGTAAGCGCGAAGGGCGCGTACTGGACAGAGCAGTGCCAAGGCTGGGTCTGCCTCCTCCAAGGGCAGCGCTTGCAGGTTCACCACCTGGTCCCTGAAGGGAGTGGTGGGAACCTTGGGCACGTATCCAGGCCGGGGTCTCAGGATGACGTGAGAATTGGCCGGCCCGAATTCCAGGCACGCTTCGTCAACCGAAAATGCCTGCAGGTCCCCTACCCTCTTGATGGAGGCCAAAGCAGTCAGGAGCGCCACTTTCAATGAAAGGAACTTCAGCTCGACTGACTGCAATGGCTCAAAGGGAGCCTTTTGCAGGGCAGCTAAGACCACTGCTAGGTCCCAAGAGGGTACCTGAGGTGGGCGAGGAGGATTTAACCTCCTCGCACCTCTGAGGAACCTACTGACCAGGTCGTGCTGTCCAACCGTTTTAGAGTCCACCAGGTCATGATGAGCTGAAATAGCAGCCACATAGACCTTCAGGGTGGAGGGAGACAGCCTTCGCTCCAACCCTTCCTGGAGGAAGGAGAGCACGGACCCGATCGAGCATCTTCTGGGGTCCTCTCGCCGAGAGGAGCACCAGGTGACGAAGAGGTTCCACTTCAACGCATAGGCCTGTCTGGTAGACAGGGCTCTAGCGGAAGTGATGGTAGCCGCCACCTGAGGTGGCAGGGTACTCAAACCTGCCGCGTCCCGTCCAGGTTCCACACGTGGAGGTTCCACAGGTCGGGACGCGGGTGCCATATGGTGCCCCGTCTCTGAGACAGGAGGTCCTGTCTCAGAGGGATCGACCAGGGAGGTGCTGTCGCAAGGAGTACAAGTTCTGAGAACCAGGTCCGGCCGGGCCAATATGGGGCGACCAAAAGGACCTGCTCCCTGTCCTCCCTGATCTTGCACAGAACCTGTGCGAGAAGGCTCACTGGGGGAAACGCATATTTGCGTGGGCCCCGCGGCCAGCTGTGCGCTAGTGTATCCGTGCCGAGGGTCCCCTCGGTCAGGGAGTAGTACCAGCGGCAATGGGAAGAGTCGCGGGAGGCAAACAGATCTATCTGTGCGTCGCCAAACTGCTCCCAAATCAGCTGAACCGTCTGGGGATGGAGTCTCCATTCCCCCGGGAGCGGCTGGAACCGCGACAGCTCGTCGGCTGCGCAGTTCCGGTCTCCCGGGATGTGAACGGCACGAAGCGACCTCAGATGCTTCTGACTCCATAGGAGGAGATGGCGGGCGAGTTGCGACATCCGGCGGGAGCGTAGACCACCCTGTCGGTTGATGTACGCTACTGTTGCCGTGCTGTCTGAACGGACCAGAACGTGTTTGTCCTTGAGCAGGGCTCGAAAGCGGTGCAGGGCAAGACGTACGGCCAGCAACTCGAGGCAATTGACATGCCATAGGCGCTGGGGTCCTATCCAGGAGCCCGCGGCAGCATGTCCCTTGCACATGGCGCCCCAGCCCGTGGAAGAGGCATCTGTTGTGACAACAACATGCCTGGAAACTCGTTCTAGGGGAACACCTGCCCGTAGAAAACTGAGGTTCAACCACGGGGTGAAGGTCTGACGGCAGGCTCGGGTCACTGGGACCTGGAGGGTGCCGTGTTGCCATGCCCATCTCGGGACTCGATCGCAAAGCCAGTGCTGAAGCGGTCTCATATGGAGCAGACCAAGCGGGGTCACCGCGGCTGCTGACGCCATATGCCCCAGGAGCCTCTGAAAAAGTTTCAGTGGAACCGCACTCTTGCCCTCGAACTGGCGAAGACAAGTCAGCAGAGACTGCGCGCGCTCGCTCGTAAGCTGCGCGAACATGGCGACCGAGTCGATTTCCATACCGAGAAAAGAGATCCTCTGCGCTGGGGAGAGTTTGCTCTTTTCCCAGTTGACCCGAAGGCCCAGACGGGCGAGGTGCTGAAGCACCAGATCCCTGTGTTCGCAGACCTGATCCCGAGAGTGGCCTAGAATCAGCCAGTCGTCGAGATAGTTCAGGATGCGAACCCCGTGTTGCCTGAGCGGCACAAGGGCTGCCTCGACAATCTTGGTAAAGACGCGAGGGGACAGGGCTAGCCCGAAGGGGAGAACCGTGTACTGATATGCCTGCCCCTCGAAGGCAAACCGTAGAAACGGTCTGTGTCGAGGAAGAATGGAGACATGAAAGTACGCGTCCTTCAGGTCGATCGCTGCAAACCAATCCGAGGGACGAACGCACTCGAAAATACGTTTGGCTGTCAACATCTTGAATGGAAGCCTGTGCAGGGTTCGGTTCAAGACGCGCAGGTCCAGGATTGGTCGTAACCCACCGGTTTTCTTGGGTACAATGAAGTAAGGGCTGTAGAAGCCGGACTTCATCTCGGCTGGAGGGACGATCTCGATCGCACCCTTCGCCAGTAGGGTGTCGACCTCCGCACGCATGACAGGGGCATTGCCACCCACCACGGTGTAGCGGACTCCCCGAAAGCGGGGAGGAGACCGAGCGAACTGAATCGCATAGCCGAGCCGGATGGTGCGAGCGAGCCAACTGGACAGGTTGGGAAGCGCTAGCCAGGCTCCCAAGAACTGAACCAGCGGGGTCATGCGAACCACCGGCGTACCCCCGATGGGGCAGCGAGGCGGAATGACCGGCCCAGACAAGGGAGGCATGGGAGCGTCCCGGGGTGTGGGCGGGGTCGAATTCCGCGCCCTGACAGAGGAGACCAGGGAAGGACCAGCGTTCCACGGGGGTCTCGTCTGCCAGGGGGCTGGCGACAGAGGGGGCCGAGAGCGGCGAGGCCATGGGGCGTCGCGCACTGCCCGCCGCGCCCTCTTGAGGCTCGGAGGTGAGAATGTCAGTTCTTTCTTTAACCATTGATAGGGTACCGCCGGCCGTGAGGCCAGCGGCGGAAGGGAAAAACAAAAGATTCTCCCCCGGCCCTCCACCGGGGGAAGGAGTGGTCCTGTTACCATCTCCTGGGAAAGAACCGAGGACACCTCCGAGCCGCCCGTCTCAGGACCGCCGCTTAGACTGCCGTTTGGCAGGCTGGGGGGCTGGGACGGGCGGGGCCGCCTTTCTGCGACGTCCTCCACGCCTCGGCCCGGGTGAAGGCTGCTGCTGGGGCCGGGCAGGAGGGGCGGGAGTCGCAGGGGGGCGGCCTCGGCGGGGAGCAGACTGAGGCATCTGAGCCGGCGGCTGGGTGGAGGCAGCAGCTGGGCGCCGGGGCAGAATATGCTTAATTGCCTCAGTCTGTTTCTGAGCGGTCGAGAACTGTTGGGCGAAGTCCTCGACCGCCCCGCCGAATAGCCCATCCTGGGAAATGGGAGAATTGAGGAAACGTGTCCGCTCAGATTCTCTCATATCAGCCAGGTTGAGCCATAGATGTCGCTCCTGGACCACCGAAGTGGACATCACCTGACCAAGAGAGCGAGCGGTCACCTTCGTCGCTCGTAGAGCGAGGTCGGTGGCCGTCCGCAACTCCTGCATTAACGCAGGGTCAGCATTGCCCTCGTGCATGTCCATGAGCACCTTGGCCTGATAGACCTGTAGGGTGGCCATGGCATGCAGGGCGGACGCGGCATGGCCCGCAGCTCTGTAGGTCTTCGCCGTCAACGTGGACGTGAATCTACAGGCTTTGGACGGGTGCTTTGGGTCACCGCGCCATGTCGAAGCACTCTGAGGACACAGTTGCATCGCAACAGAGCGCTCAACAGGGGGAACCCCAGTGTACCCTTTCACCGCGCCGCCATCGAGGGCAGTGAAGGCGGAAGTGGTTGCCGAGCGATCGCGAAAAGTCAGGGGAGACTTCCACGATTTCGACACCTCTTCATGCACTTCCGGGAAGAAAGGCACTGGGGGCTGACGGGCGCCTTCGGCACGGGCCGCCCCCAGATACCAATCATCTAGCCGGGAACGCTCGGGACATGGTGGAGGGTTCCACACAAGCCCAATCGCCTCGGCCGCCCGGGCAAGCATGGCTGTGAGTTCCGGTTCGGACTCGGGCAATGCTGGGACTCCCGAAGGAGGCAACACAGCCGAATCGTCATCTCCGGAGGAGTCCAGCCCACCTTGTGATGCGGCGATCGACATAGCATCCTCCGCGGGTGCGCCAAATGAAACGCAGGGCCCCGAACGGGAAGCCCCGGCGCCCTCATCAGGCAACACCACGGGTTGCAGTGTGCAGGAGGGGGGTGTGGCCCGAGGAGGATTCGTCGAGTTGTTCCACACCGTAACCCTCAGATCACCCTGACCACCAGCCAAAGTACCCCCTCCAGTGGAGGAAGTAGATTGGGGTGTGGTAGAGGGGACTCTCCCCCCATTACGGAGATCATGGAGTCTCGATCGCAACACTGAGATGGTCATGTTCCCGCAGTGAGAACATGACTCATCCATGAACGCGCGTTCAGCGTGCACGAGGCCCAAGCACGCCAAACAGCGATCATGACCATCAAACGGAGGTACCAGTCGACCGCACCCAGAAACGGAGCACGGGCGAGCCATCTTTAAAAAGACGTGCCACGTGCAGCTCTTTTAGAGAGGAGTGAAAAGCTCTGCAGAATGCCGAAGCACCCAGGGAGAACGCGCACGCTGTGCTCGATCACTGCACAGATCAGACAGGAAATGCGGAACTCGCTGGAACGTGCCGTAACACCAACACTCTGGAGAGAAACTCGTCTTGAAGAGGAAGCGCTCAGGCAGTAAACTCGGCTCTGAAGCAAAAACATAATGCGAGATTGCCACGCAACGCCCTTTATACCCACGCCGTGGGGCGGGGTTGCGGCATGCAAATTCCGCAGACCCATGGCATTTTCATGCCATTGGCTCGTTTTGTAGAGCTCAAAGGCGATTGGCTTCTAAGCGAAACCCCCATTCCGTCAGTAACTGACGTAACTCGTAGTGTACTGACTGAAAGGGAACTATATATACTCATTGACTTCCCTTCTGATTCACATTACTAGCCAAAAGTTCCACAAAAGTTTTTTAAATTATTATTATTTTTTTTACATGTTATGGCTGTACAGAAGTCCATATTTAACCTACTGAGCATATTTTTTGCCCAAGAGTGCTTAAACACTAAATTACTATACATACTCATTGACTTCCCTTCTGATTCCCATTACTAGCCAAATGTTCCACAAAAGGTTTTTAAATTATCTTTTTTTTGTTTGTTTTTTACATGTTATAACTGTACAGAAGTCCATATTTGACCTATTGAACATATTTTTGACCCGAAAGTCCTTAAACACTAAATTACTATACATACTCATTGACTTCCCTACTGATTCCCATCACTAGCCAAAAGTTCCACAAAAGGTTTTTAAATAATTGTCTTTTTTTTTTTTTTTTTACATGTTATGGCTGTACAGAAGTCCATATATGACCTACTGAACATATTTTTGGCCCAAGAGTCCTAAAAAACTAAATTACTATACATACTCATTGACTTCCCTTCTGATTCCAATTACTAGCCAAAAGGTCCACAAAAGGTTTTTAAATTATTATTATTATTATTTTTTTTACATGTTATGGCTGTACAGAAGTCCATATTTTACCTACTGAACATATTTTTGGCCCAAGAGTCCTTAAACACTAACTTACTATACATACTCATTGACTTCCCTTCTGATTCCCATTACTATCCAAAAGTTCCACAAAAGGTTTTTACTTTTTTATTTATTTATTTATTTTTTATGGTATGGCTGTACAGAAGTCTATATATGACCTACTGAACATATTTTTGGCCCAAGAGTCCTTAAACAGTAACTAACTATATATACTCATTGACTTCCCTTCTGATTCCCATCACTAGCCAAAAGTTCCACAAAAGGTTTTTAAATAATTGTCTTTTTTTTTTTTTTTTTTTTACATGTTATGGCTGTACAGAAGTCCATATATGACCTACTGAACATATTTTTGGCCCAAGAGTCCTAAAAAACTAAATTACTATACATACTCATTGACTTAACTTCTGATTCCCATTACTAGCCAAAAGGTCCACAAAAGGTTTTTAAATTATTATTATTATTTTTTTTTAATTTTTACATGTTATGGCTGTACAGAAGTCCATATTTGACCTACTGAACATATTTCTGGCCCAAGAGTCCTTAAACACTAACTTACTATACATATTCATTGACTTCCCTTCTGATTCAAAAAAGTTCCACAAAAGGTTTTTCAAATTTTTTTTTTTTTTCTTACATGTTATAGCTGCACAGAAGTCCATATTTGACGTACTGAACATATTTTTGGCCCAAGAGTCCTTAAACACTAACTTACTATACATATTCATTGACTTCCCTTCTGATTCCCATTACTAGCCAAATGTTCCACAAAAGATTTTTAAATTATTATTATTATTTTTTTTTACTTGTTATGGCTGTACAGAAGTCTATATTTGACCTACTGAACATATTTTTGGCTCAAGAGTCCTTAAACACTAACTTACTATACATACTCATTGACTTCCCTTCTGATTCCCATTACTATCCAATAGTTCCACAAAAGGTTTTTACATTTTTTTTATTTATTTATTTTTTATGGTATGGCTGTATAGAAGTCTATATATGACCTACTGAACATATTTTTGGCCCAAGAGTCCTTAAACAGTAACTAACTATATATACTCATTGGCTTTCCTCCTGATTCACATTACTAGCCAAAAGTTCCACAAAACGTTTTTAAATTATTATTATTATTTTATTTTTTTTACATGTTATGGCTGTACAGAAGTCCATATATGACCTACTGAACATATTTTTGGCCCAAAAGTCCTAAAACACTAACTTACTATACATACTCATTGACTTTCCTTCTTATTCCCATTACTAGCCAAATGTTCCACAAAAGGTTTGTAAATTATTCTGTTTTTTTTTTTTTTTTTTTTTTTTTACACGTTATGGCTGTACAGAAGTCCATATTTGATCTACTGAACATATTTTTGGCCCAAGAGTCCTTAAACACTAACTTATTATACATATTCATTGACTTCCCTTCTGATTCCCATTACTAGCCAAAAGGTCCACAAAAGTTTTTTAAATTATTATTTATTTCTTTTACACGTTATGGCTGTACAGAAGTCCATATTTGACCTACTGAACATATTTTTGGCCCAAGAGTCCTTAAACACTAACTTATTATACATATTCATTGACTTCCCTTCTGATTCCAATTACTAGCCAAAAGGTCCACAAAAGTTTTTTAAATTATTATTTATTTCTTTTACACGTTATGGCTGTACAGAAGTCCATATTTGACCTACTGAACATATTTTTGGCCCAAGAGTCCTTAAACACTAACTTACTATACATACTCATTGAATTCCCTTCGAATTCCCATTACTAGCCAAAAGTTCCACAAAAGGTTTTTAAATTATTATTATTATTTTTTTTACATGTTATGGCTGTACAGAAGTCCATATTTGACCTACTGAACATATTTTTGGCCCAAGAGTCCTTAAACACTAACTTACTATACATATTCACTGACTTCCCTTCTGATTCAAAAAAGTTCCACAAAAGGTTTTTCAATTTTTTTTTTTTTTTTTTTACATGTTATGGCTGCACAGAAGTCCATATTTGACCTACTGAACATATTTTTGGCGCAAGAGTCCTTAAACACTAACTTACTATACATATTCACTGACTTCCCTTCTGATTCAAAAAAGTTCCACAAAAGGTTTTTCAATTTTTTTTTTTTCTTTACATGTTATGGCTGCACAGAAGTCCATATTTGACCTACTGAACATATTTTTGGCCCAAGAGTCCTTAAACACTAACTTACTATACATATTCATTGACTTCCCTTCTGATTCCCATTACTAGCCAAATGTTCCACAAAAGGTTTTTAAATTATTATTATTATTTTTTTTTTACTTGTTATGGCTGTACAGAAGTCCATATTTGACCTACTGAACATATTTTTGGCCCAAGAGTCCTTAAACACTAACTTACTATACATACTCATTGACTTCCCTTCTGATTCCCATTACTATCCAAAAGTTCCACAAAAGGTTTTTAAATTATTCTTTTTTTTTTTTTTTTTTACACGTTATGGCTGTACAGAAGTCCATATTTGACCTACTGAACATATTTTTGGCCCAAGAGTCCTAAAAAACTAAATTACTATACATACTCATTGACTTCCCTTCTGATTCCCATTACTAGCCAAAAGGTCCACAAAAGGTTTTTACATTTTTTTTATTTATTTATTTTTATGTTATGGCTGTACAGAAGTCCATATTTGATCTACTGAACATATCTTTGGCCCAAGAATCCTTAAACAGTAACTAACTATATATACTAATTGACTTCCCTTCTGATTCCCATTACTAGCCAAAAGTTCCACAAAAGGTTTTTAAATTATTATTATTATTTGTTTTTACATGTTATGGCTGTACAGAAGTCCATATTTGACCTACTGAACATATTTTTGGCCCAAGAGTCCTTAAACACTAACTTACTATACATATTCACTGACTTCCTTTCTGATTCAAAAAAGTTCCACAAAAGGTTTTTAAATTATTATTATTATTTTTTTACATGTTATGGCTGCACAGAAGTCCATATTTGACCTACTGAACATATTTTTGGCCCAAGAGTCCTTAAACACTAACTTACTATACATATTCATTGACTTCCCTTCTGATTCCCATTACTAGCCAAATGTTCCACAAAAGGTTTTTAAATTATTATTATTATTTTTTTTTTACTTGTTATGGCTGTACAGAAGTCCATATTTGACCTACTGAACATATTTTTGGCCCAAGAGTCCTTAAACACTAACTTACTATACATACTCATGACTTCCCTTCTGATTCCCATTACTATCCAAAAGTTCCACAAAAGGTTTTTAAATTATTCTTTTTTTTTTTTTTTTTTTTTTACACGTTATGGCTGTACAGAAGTCCATATTTGACCTACTGAACATATTTTTGGCCCAAGAGTCCTAAAAAACTAAATTACTATACATACTCATTGACTTCCCTTCTGATTCCTATTACTAGACAAAAGGTCCACAAAAGGTTTTTAAATGATTATTATTATTTTTTACATGTTATGGCTGTACAGAAGTCCATTTTTGACCTACTGAACATATTTTTGGCCCAAGAGTCCTTAAACACTAACTTACTATACATATTCACTGACTTCCCTTCTGATTCAAAAAAGTTCCACAAAAGGTTTTTAAATTATTATTATAATTTTTTTTACATGTTATGGCTGCACAGAAGTCCATATTTGACCTACTGAACATATTTTTGGCCCAAGAGTCCTTAAACACTAATTTACTATACATATTCATTGACTTGCCTTCTGATTCCCATTACTAGCCAAATGTTCCACAAAAGGTTTTTAAATTATTATTATTATTATTTTTTACTTGTTATGGCTGTACAGAAGTCCATATTTAACCTACTGAGCATATTTTTTGCCCAAGAGTGCTTAAACACTAAATTACTATACATACTCATTGACTTCCCTTCTGATTCCCATTACTAGCCAAATGTTCCACAAAAGGTTTTTAAATTATCTTTTTTTTGTTTGTTTTTTACATGTTATAACTGTACAGAAGTCCATATTTGACCTATTGAACATATTTTTGACCCGAAAGTCCTTAAACACTAAATTACTATACATACTCATTGACTTCCCTACTGATTCCCATCACTAGCCAAAAGTTCCACAAAAGGTTTTTAAATAATTGTCTTTTTTTTTTTTTTTACATGTTATGGCTGTACAGAAGTCCATATATGACCTACTGAACATATTTTTGGCCCAAGAGTCCTAAAAAACTAAATTACTATACATACTCATTGACTTCCCTTCTGATTCCCATTACTAGCCAAAAGGTCCACAAAAGGTTTTTAAATTATTATTATTATTTTTTTTTTACATGTTATGGCTGTACAGAAGTCCATATTTTACCTACTGAACATATTTTTGGCCCAAGAGTCCTTAAACACTAACTTACTATACATACTCATTGACTTCCCTTCTGATTCCCATTACTATCCAAAAGTTCCACAAAAGGTTTTTACTTTTTTATTTATTTATTTATTTTTTATGGTATGGCTGTACAGAAGTCTATATATGACCTACTGAACATATTTTTGGCCCAAGAGTCCTTAAACAGTAACTAACTATATATACTCATTGACTTCCCTTCTGATTCCCATCACTAGCCAAAAGTTCCACAAAAGGTTTTTAAATAATTGTCTTTTTTTTTTTTTTTTTTTTTACATGTTATGGCTGTACAGAAGTCCATATATGACCTACTGAACATATTTTTGGCCCAAGAGTCCTAAAAAACTAAATTACTATACATACTCATTGACTTCCCTTCTGATTCCCATTACTAGCCAAAAGGTCCACAAAAGGTTTTTAAATTATTATTATTTTATTTTTTTAATTTTTACATGTTATGGCTGTACAGAAGTCCATATTTGACCTACTGAACATATTTCTGGCCCAAGAGTCCTTAAACACTAACTTACTATACATATTCATTGACTTCCCTTCTGATTCAAAAAAGTTCCACAAAAGGTTTTTCAATTTTTTTTTTTTTTTTTCTTACATGTTATAGCTGCACAGAAGTCCATATTTGACGTACTGAACATATTTTTGGCCCAAGAGTCCTTAAACACTAACTTACTATACATATTCATTGACTTCCCTTCTGATTCCCATTACTAGCCAAATGTTCCACAAAAGGTTTTTAAATTATTATTATTTTTTTTTTTTACTTGTTATGGCTGTACAGAAGTCTATATTTGACCTACTGAACATATTTTTGGCTCAAGAGTCCTTAAACACTAACTTACTATACATACTCATTGACTTCCCTTCTGATTCCCATTACTATCCAATAGTTCCACAAAAGGTTTTTACATTTTTTTTATTTATTTATTTTTTATGGTATGGCTGTACAGAAGTCTATATATGACCTACTGAACATATTTTTGGCCCAAGAGTCCTTAAACAGTAACTAACTATATATACTCATTGGCTTTCCTCCTGATTCACATTACTAGCCAAAAGTTCCACAAAACGTTTTTAAATTATTATTATTATTTTATTTTTTTTACATGTTATGGCTGTACAGAAGTCCATATATGACCTACTGAACATATTTTTGGCCCAAAAGTCCTAAAACACTAACTTACTATACATACTCATTGACTTTCCTTCTTATTCCCATTACTAGCCAAATGTTCCACAAAAGGTTTTTAAATTATTCTGTTTTTTTTTTTTAAATTTTTTTTTTACACGTTATGGCTGTACAGAAGTCCATATTTGATCTACTGAACATATTTTTGGCCCAAGAGTCCTTAAACACTAACTTATTATACATATTCATTGACTTCCCTTCTGATTCCCATTACTAGCCAAAAGGTCCACAAAAGTTTTTTAAATTATTATTTATTTCTTTTACACGTTATGGCTGTACAGAAGTCCATATTTGACCTACTGAACATATTTTTGGCCCAAGAGTCCTTAAACACTAACTTACTATACATACTCATTGACTTCCCTTCTGATTCCCATTACTAGCCAAAAGTTCCACAAAAGGTTTTTAAATTATTATTATTATTTGTTTTTACATGTTATGGCTGTACAGAAGTCCATATTTGACCTACTGAACATATTTTTGGCCCAAGAGTCCTTAAACACTAACTTACTATACATATTCACTGACTTCCTTTCTGATTCAAAAAAGTTCCACAAAAGGTTTTTAAATTATTATTATTATTTTTTTACATGTTATGGCTGAACAGAAGTCCATATTTGACCTACTGAACATATTTTTGGCCCAAGAGTCCTTAAACACTAACTTACTATACATATTCATTGACTTCCCTTCTGATTCCCATTACTAGCCAAATGTTCCACAAAAGGTTTTTAAATTATTATTATTATTTTTTTTTTACTTGTTATGGCTGTACAGAAGTCCATATTTGACCTACTGAACATATTTTGGCCCAAGAGTCCTTAAACACTAACTTACTATACATACTCATGACTTCCCTTCTGATTCCCATTACTATCCAAAAGTTCCACAAAAGGTTTTTAAATTATTCTTTTTTTTTTTTTTTTTTTTTACACGTTATGGCTGTACAGAAGTCCATATTTGACCTACTGAACATATTTTTGGCCCAAGAGTCCTAAAAAACTAAATTACTATACATACTCATTGACTTCCCTTCTGATTCCTATTACTAGCCAAAAGGTCCACAAAAGGTTTTTAAATGATTATTATTATTTTTTACATGTTATGGCTGTACAGAAGTCCATTTTTGACCTACTGAACATATTTTTGGCCCAAGAGTCCTTAAACACTAACTTACTATACATATTCACTGACTTCCCTTCTGATTCAAAAAAGTTCCACAAAAGGTTTTTAAATTATTATTATAATTTTTTTTACATGTTATGGCTGCACAGAAGTCCATATTTGACCTACTGAACATATTTTTGGCCCAAGAGTCCTTAAACACTAACTTATTATACATATTCATTGACTTCCCTTCTGATTCCCATTACTAGCCAAAAGTTCCACAAAAGGTTTTTAAATTATTATTAATCTTTTTTTTTTTTTTTTTTTTTTACATGTTATGGCTGTACAGAAGTCCATATATGACCTACTGAACATATTTTTGGCCCAAGAGTCCTTAAACACTTACTTACTATACATATTCATTGACTTTCCTTCTTGTTCCCATTACTAGCCAAATGTTCCACAAAAGGTTTTTAAATTATTCTTATTCTTTTTTTTTTTTTTTTTTTTTTTACATGTTATGGCTGCACAGAAGTCCATATATGACGTACTGAACATATTTTTGGCCCAAGAGTCCTTAAACAGTAACTAACTATATATACTCATTGACTTCCTTTCTGATTCCCATTACTAGCCAAAAGTTCCACAAAAGGTTTTTAAATTATTATTATTCTTTTTTTTTTTTTTTTTTTTTTTTACATGTTATGGCTGTACAGAAGTCCATATATGACCTACTGAACATATTTTTGGCCCAAGAGTCCTTAAACACTTACTTACTATACATATTCACTGATTTTCCTTCTTGTTCCCATTACTAGCCAAATGTTCCACAAAAGGTTTTTAAATTATTCTTATTCTTATTCTTTTTTTTTTTTTTTTTTTTTACATGTTATGGCTGTACAGAAGTCCATATATGACCTACTGAACATATTTTTGGCCCAAGAGTCCTTAAACACTTACTTACTATACATATTCACTGACTTTCCTTCTTGTTCCCATTACTAGCCAAATGTTCCACAAAAGGTTTTTAAATTATTCTTATTCTTTTTTTTTTTTTTTTTTTTTACATGTTATGGCTGTACAGAAGTCCATATATGACGTACTGAACATATTTTTGGCCCAAGAGTCCTTAAACAGTAACTAACTATATATACTCATTGACTTCCCTTCTGATTCCCATTACTTATAATTTTTTTTACATGTTATGGCTGCACAGAAGTCCATATTTGACCTACTGAACATATTTTTGGCCCAAGAGTCCTTAAACACTAATTTACTATACATATTCATTGAATTGCCTTCTGATTCCCATTACTAGCCAAATGTTCCACAAATGTTTTTTAAATTATTATAATTTTTTTTTTCTCTACATGTTATGGCTGTACAGAAGTCCATATTTAACCTACTGAACATATTTTTTGCCCAAGAGTGCTTAAACACTAAATTACTATACATACTCATTGACTTCCCTTCTGATTCCCATTACTAGCCAAATGTTCCACAAAAGGTTTTTAAATTATCTTTTTTTTGTTTGTTTTTTACATGTTATAACTGTACAGAAGTCCATATTTGACCTATTGAACATATTTTTGACCCGAAAGTCCTTAAACACTAAATTACTATACATACTCATTGACTTCCCTACTGATTCCCATCACTAGCCAAAAGTTCCACAAAAGGTTTTTAAATAATTGTCTTTTTTTTTTTTTTTTTTTTTACATGTTATGGCTGTACAGAAGTCCATATATGACCTACTGAAAATATTTTTGGCCCAAGAGTCCTAAAAAACTAAATTACTATACATACTCATTGACTTCCCTTCTGATTCCCATTACTAGCCAAAAGGTCCACAAAAGGTTTTTAAATTATTATTATTATTTTTTTTTTTACATGTTATGGCTGTACAGAAGTCCATATTTTACCTACTGAACATATTTTTGGCCCAAGAGTCCTTAAACACTAACTTACTATACATACTCATTGACTTCCCTTCTGATTCCCATTACTATCCAAAAGTTCCACAAAAGGTTTTTACTTTTTTATTTATTTATTTATTTTTTATGGTATGGCTGTACAGAAGTCTATATATGACCTACTGAACATATTTTTGGCCCAAGAGTCCTTAAACAGTAACTAACTATATATACTCATTGACTTCCCTTCTGATTCCCATCACTAGCCAAAAGTTCCACAAAAGGTTTTTAAATAATTGTCTTTTTTTTTTTTTTTTTTTTTTTTTACATGTTATGGCTGTACAGAAGTCCATATATGACCTACTGAACATATTTTTGGCCCAAGAGTCCTAAAAAACTAAATTACTATACATACTCATTGACTTCCCTTCTGATTCCCATTACTAGCCAAAAGGGCCACAAAAGGTTTTTAAATTAATTTTTTTTTTTTTTTTAATTTTTACATGTTATGGCTGTACAGAAGTCCATATTTGACCTACTGAACATATTTCTGGCCCAAGAGTCCTTAAACACTAACTTACTATACATATTCATTGACTTCCCTTCTGATTCAAAAAAGTTCCACAAAAGGTTTTTCAATTTTTTTTTTTTTTTTTCTTACATGTTATAGCTGCACAGAAGTCCATATTTGACGTACTGAACATATTTTTGGCCCAAGAGTCCTTAAACACTAACTTACTATACATATTCATTGACTTCCCTTCTGATTCCCATTACTAGCCAAATCTTCCACAAAAGGTTTTTAAATTATTATTTTTTTCTTTTTTTACTTGTTATGGCTGTACAGAAGTCTATATTTGACCTACTGAACATATTTTTGGCTCAAGAGTCCTTAAACACTAACTTACTATACATACTCATTGACTTCCCTTCTGATTCCCATTACTATCCAATAGTTCCACAAAAGGTTTTTACATTTTTTTTATTTATTTATTTTTTATGGTATGGCTGTACAGAAGTCTATATATGACCTACTGAACATATTTTTGGCCCAAGAGTCCTTAAACAGTAACTAACTATATATACTCATTGGCTTTCCTCCTGATTCACATTACTAGCCAAAAGTTCCACAAAAGGTTTTTAAATTATTATTATTATTAATTTTTTTTTTACATGTTATGGCTGTACAGAAGTCCATATATGACCTACTGAACATATTTTTGGCCCAAAAGTCCTAAAACACTAACTTACTATACATACTCATTGACTTTCCTTCTTATTCCCATTACTAGCCAAATGTTCCACAAAAGGTTTTTAAATTATTCTGTTTTTTTTTTTTTTTTTTTTTTTTTACATGTTATGGCTGTACAGAAGTCCATATTTGACCTACTGAACATATTTTTGGCCCAAGAGTCCTTAAACACTAACTTACTATACATATTCACTGACTTCCCTTCTGATTCAAAAAAGTTCCACAAAAGGTTTTTCAATTTTTTTTAATTTTTTTTTTACATGTTATGGCTGCACAGAAGTCCATATTTGACCTACTGAACATATTTTTGGCGCAAGAGTCCTTAAACACTAACTTACTATACATATTCACTGACTTCCCTTCTGATTCAAAAAAGTTCCACAAAAGGTTTTTCAATTTTTTTTTTCTTTACATGTTATGGCTGCACAGAAGTCCATATTTGACCTACTGAACATATTTTTGGCCCAAGAGTCCTTAAACACTAACTTACTATACATACTTATTGACTTCCCTTCTGATTCCCATTACTATCCAAAAGTTCCACAAAAGGTTTTTAAATTATTCTTTTTTTTTTTTTTTTTTTTTACACGTTATGGCTGTACAGAAGTCCATATTTGACCTACTGAACATATTTTTGGCCCAAGAGTCCTAAAAAACTAAATTACTATACATACTCATTGACTTCCCTTCTGATTCCCATTACTAGCCAAAAGGTCCACAAAAGGTTTTTACATTTTTTTTATTTATTTATTTTTATGTTATGGCTGTACAGAAGTCCATATTTGATCTACTGAACATATCTTTGGCCCAAGAATCCTTAAACAGTAACTAACTATATATACTAATTGACTTCCCTTCTGATTCCCATTACTAGCCAAAAGTTCCACAAAAGGTTTTTAAATGATTATTATTATTTTTTTACATGTTATGGCTGCACAGAAGTCCATATTTGACCTACTGAACATATTTTTGGCCCAAGAGTCCTTAAACACTAACTTACTATACATATTCATTGACTTCCCTTCTGATTCCCATTACTAGCCAAATGTTCCACAAAAGGTTTTTAAATTATTATTATTATTTTTTTTGTACTTGTTATGGCTGTACAGAAGTCCATATTTGACCTACTGAACATATTTTTGGCCCAAGAGTCCTTAAACACTAACTTACTATACATACTCATGACTTCCCTTCTGATTCCCATTACTATCCAAAAGTTCCACAAAAGGTTTTTAAATTATTCTTTTTTTTTTTTTTTTTTTTACACGTTATGGCTGTACAGAAGTCCATATTTGACCTACTGAACATATTTTTGGCCCAAGAGTCCTTAAACAGTAACTAACTATATATACTCATTGACTTCCCTTCTGATTCACATTACTAGCCAAAAGTTCCACAAAAGTTTTTTAAATTATTATTTTTTTTTTTTACATGTTATGGCTGTACAGAAGTCCATATTTGACCTACTGAACATATTTTTGGCCCAAGAGTACTTAAACTCTAACTTACTATACATATTTACTGACTTCCCTTCTGATGCCTATTAGTAGCCAAAAGTTCCACAAAAGGTTTTTACATTTTTTTATTTATTTATTTTTTATGTTATGGCTGTACAGAAGTCCATATTTGACCTACTGAACATATTTTTGGCCCAAGAGTCCTTAAACACTAACTTATTATACATATTCATTGACTTCCCTTCTGATTCCCATTACTAGCCAAAAGTTCCACAAAAGGTTTTTAAATTATTATTATTCTTTTTTTTTTTTTTTTTTTTTACATGTTATGGCTGTACAGAAGTCCATATATGACCTACTGAACATATTTTTGGCCCAAGAGTCCTTAAACACTTACTTACTATACATATTCATTGACTTTCCTTCTTGTTCCCATTACTAGCCAAATGTTCCACAAAAGGTTTTTAAATTATTCGTATTCTTTTTTTTTTTTTTTTTTTTTTACATGTTATGGCTGCACAGAAGTCCATATATGACGTACTGAACATATTTTTGACCCAAGAGTCCTTAAACAGTAACTAACTATATATACTCATTGACTTCCCTTCTGATTCCCATTACTAGCCAAAAGTTCCACAAAAGGTTTTTAAATTATTATTATTATTTGTTTTTACATGTTATGGCTGTACAGAAGTCCATATATGACCTACTGAACATATTTTTGGCCCAAGAGTCCTTAAACACTAACTTATTATACATATTCATTGACTTCCCTTCTGATTCCCATTACTAGCCAAAAGTTCCACAAAAGGTTTTTAAATTATTATTATTCTTTTTTTTTTTTTTTTTTTTTTTTACATGTTATGGCTGTACAGAAGTCCATATATGACCTACTGAACATATTTTTGGCCCAAAAGTCCTAAAACACTAAATTACTATACATACTCATTGACTACCCTTCTGATTCCCATTACTAGCCAAAAGGTCCACAAAAGTTTTTTAAATTATTATTTTTTTTTTTTACATGTTATGGCTGTACAGAAGTCCATATATGACCTACTGAACATATTTTTGGCCCAAGAGTCCTTAAACACTTACTTACTATACATATTCACTGACTTTCCTTCTTGTTCCCATTACTAGCCAAATGTTCCACAAAAGGTTTTTAAATTATTCTTATTCTTTTTTTTTTTTTTTTTTTTTACATGTTATGGCTGTACAGAAGTCCATATATGACGTACTGAACATATTTTTGGCCCAAGAGTCCTTAAACAGTAACTAACTATATATACTCATTGACTTCCCTTCTGATTCCCATTACTTATAATTTTTTTTACATGTTATGGCTGCACAGAAGTCCATATTTGACCTACTGAACATATTTTTGGCCCAAGAGTCCTTAAACACTAATTTACTATACATATTCATTGAATTGCCTTCTGATTCCCATTACTAGCCAAATGTTCCACAAATGTTTTTTAAATTATTATAATTTTTTTTTTCTCTACATGTTATGGCTGTACAGAAGTCCATATTTAACCTACTGAACATATTTTTTGCCCAAGAGTGCTTAAACACTAAATTACTATACATACTCATTGACTTCCCTTCTGATTCCCATTACTAGCCAAATGTTCCACAAAAGGTTTTTAAATTATCTTTTTTTTGTTTGTTTTTTACATGTTATAACTGTACAGAAGTCCATATTTGACCTATTGAACATATTTTTGGCCCAAGAGTCCTAAAAAACTAAATTACTATACATACTCATTGACTTCCCTTCTGATTCCCATTACTAGCCAAAAGGTCCACAAAAGGTTTTTAAATTATTATTATTATTATTTTTTTTACATGTTATGGCTGTACAGAAGTCCATATTTTACCTACTGAACATATTTTTGGCCCAAGAGTCCTTAAACACTAACTTACTATACATACTCATTGACTTCCCTTCTGATTCCCATTACTATCCAAAAGTTCCACAAAAGGTTTTTACTTTTTTATTTATTTATTTATTTTTTATGGTATGGCTGTACAGAAGTCTATATATGACCTACTGAACATATTTTTGGCCCAAGAGTCCTTAAACAGTAACTAACTATATATACTCATTGACTTCCCTTCTGATTCCCATCACTAGCCAAAAGTTCCACAAAAGGTTTTTAAATAATTGTCTTTTTTTTTTTTTTTTTTTTTTTTTACATGTTATGGCTGTACAGAAGTCCATATATGACCTACTGAACATATTTTTGGCCCAAGAGTCCTAAAAAACTAAATTACTATACATACTCATTGACTTCCCTTCTGATTCCCATTACTAGCCAAAAGGGCCACAAAAGGTTTTTAAATTAATTATTATTTTTTTTTTTAATTTTTACATGTTATGGCTGTACAGAAGTCCATATTTGACCTACTGAACATATTTCTGGCCCAAGAGTCCTTAAACACTAACTTACTATACATATTCATTGACTTCCCTTCTGATTCAAAAAAGTTCCACAAAAGGTTTTTCAATTTTTTTTTTTTTTTTTTTCTTACATGTTATAGCTACACAGAAGTCCATATTTGACGTACTGAACATATTTTTGGCCCAAGAGTCCTTAAACACTAACTTATTATACATATTCATTGACTTCCCTTCTGATTCCAATTACTAGCCAAAAGGTCCACAAAAGTTTTTTAAATTATTATTTATTTCTTTTACACGTTATGGCTGTACAGAAGTCCATATTTGACCTACTGAACATATTTTTCGCCCAAGAGTCCTTAAACACTAACTTACTATACATACTCATTGAATTCCCTTCGAATTCCCATTACTAGCCAAAAGTTCCACAAAAGGTTTTTAAATTATTATTATTATTTTTTTTACATGTTATGGCTGTACAGAAGTCCATATTTGACCTACTGAACATATTTTTGGCCCAAGAGTCCTTAAACACTAACTTACTATACATATTCACTGACTTCCCTTCTGATTCAAAAAAGTTCCACAAAAGGTTTTTCAATTTTTTTTTTTTTTTTTTACATGTTATGGCTGCACAGAAGTCCATATTTGACCTACTGAACATATTTTTGGCGCAAGAGTCCTTAAACACTAACTTACTATACATATTCACTGACTTCCCTTCTGATTCAAAAAAGTTCCACAAAAGGTTTTTCAATTTTTTTTTTTTCTTTACATGTTATGGCTGCACAGAAGTCCATATTTGACCTACTGAACATATTTTTGGCCCAAGAGTCCTTAAACACTAACTTACTACACATATTCATTGACTTCCCTTCTGATTCCCATTACTAGCCAAATGTTCCACAAAAGGTTTTTAAATTATTATTATTATTTTTTTTTTTACATGTTATGGCTGCACAGAAGTCCATATTTGACCTACTGAACATATTTTTGGCCCAAGAGTCCTTAAACACTTACTTACTATACATATTCATTGACTTTCCTTCTTGTTCCCATTACTAGCCAAATGTTCCACAAAAGGTTTTTAAATTATTCGTATTCTTTTTTTTTTTTTTTTTTTTTTACATGTTATGGCTGCACAGAAGTCCATATATGACGTACTGAACATATTTTTGGCCCAAGAGTCCTTAAACAGTAACTAACTATATATACTCATTGACTTCCCTTCTGATTCCCATTACTAGCCAAAAGTTCCACAAAAGGTTTTTAAATTATTATTATTATTTGTTTTTACATGTTATGGCTGTACAGAAGTCCATATATGACCTACTGAACATATTTTTGGCCCAAGAGTCCTTAAACACTAACTTATTATACATATTCATTGACTTCCCTTCTGATTCCCATTACTAGCCAAAAGTTCCACAAAAGGTTTTTAAATTATTATTATTCTTTTTTTTTTTTTTTTTTTTTTTACATGTTATGGCTGTACAGAAGTCCATATATGACCTACTGAACATATTTTTGGCCCAAAAGTCCTAAAACACTAAATTACTATACATACTCATTGACTACCCTTCTGATTCCCATTACTAGCCAAAAGGTCCACAAAAGTTTTTTAAATTATTATTATTTTTTTTTACATGTTATGGCTGTACAGAAGTCCATATATGACCTACTGAACATATTTTTGGCCCAATAGTCCTTAAACACTTACTTACTATACATATTCACTGACTTTCCTTCTTGTTCCCATTACTAGCCAAATGTTCCACAAAAGGTTTTTAAATTATTCTTATTCTTTTTTTTTTTTTTTTTTTTTACATGTTATGGCTGTACAGAAGTCCATATATGACGTACTGAACATATTTTTGGCCCAAGAGTCCTTAAACAGTAACTAACTATATATACTCATTGACTTCCCTTCTGATTCCCATTACTTATAATTTTTTTTACATGTTATGGCTGCACAGAAGTCCATATTTGACCTACTGAACATATTTTTGGCCCAAGAGTCCTTAAACACTAATTTACTATACATATTCATTGAATTGCCTTCTGATTCCCATTACTAGCCAAATGTTCCACAAATGTTTTTTAAATTATTATAATTTTTTTTTCTCTACATGTTATGGCTGTACAGAAGTCCATATTTAACCTACTGAACATATTTTTTGCCCAAGAGTGCTTAAACACTAAATTACTATACATACTCATTGACTTCCCTTCTGATTCCCATTACTAGCCAAATGTTCCACAAAAGGTTTTTAAATTATTTTTTTTTTTTTTTTTTACTTGTTATGGCTGTACAGAAGTCTATATTTGACCTACTGAACATATTTTTGGCTCAAGAGTCCTTAAACACTAACTTACTATACATACTCATTGACTTCCCTTCTGATTCCCATTACTATCCAATAGTTCCACAAAAGGTTTTTACATTTTTTTTATTTATTTATTTTTTATGGTATGGCTGTACAGAAGTGTATATATGACCTACTGAACATATTTTTGGCCCAAGAGTCCTTAAACAGTAACTAACTATATATACTCATTGGCTTTCCTCCTGATTCACATTACTAGCCAAAAGTTCCACAAAAGGTTTTTAAATTATTATTATTTTTTTTTTACATGTTATGGCTGTACAGAAGTCCATATATGACCTACTGAACATATTTTTGGCCCAAAAGTCCTAAAACACTAACTTACTATACATACTCATTGACTTTCCTTCTTATTCACATTACTAGCCAAATGTTCCACAAAAGGTTTTTAAATTATTCTGTTTTTTTTTTATTTATTTTTTTTTTTTTACACGTTATGGCTGTACAGAAGTCCATATTTGATCTACTGAACATATTTTTGGCCCAAGAGTCCTTAAACACTAACTTATTATACATATTCATTGACTTCCCTTCTGATTCCCATTACTAGCCAAAAGGTCCACACAAGTTTTTTAAATTATTATTTATTTCTTTTACACGTTATGGCTGTACAGAAGTCCATATTTGACCTACTGAACATATTTTTGGCCCAAGAGTCCTTAAACACTAACTTACTATACATACTCATTGAATTCCCTTCGAATTCCCATTACTAGCCAAAAGTTCCACAAAAGGTTTTTAAATTATTATTATTATTTTTTTACATGTTATGGCTGCACAGAAGTCCATATTTGACCTACTGAACATATTTTTGGCCCAAGAGTCCTTAAACACTAACTTACTATACATATTCATTGACTTCCCTTCTGATTCCCATTACTAGCCAAATGTTCCACAAAAGGTTTTTAAATTATTATTATTAATTTTTTTTTACTTGTTATGGCTGTACAGAAGTCCATATTTGACCTACTGAACATATTTTTGGCCCAAGAGTCCTTAAACACTAACTTACTATACATACTCATGACTTCCCTTCTGATTCCCATTACTATCCAAAAGTTCCACAAAAGTTTTTTAAATTATTCTTTTTTTTTTTTTTTTTTTTTACACGTTATGGCTGTACAGAAGTCCATATTTGACCTACTGAACATATTTTTGGCCCAAGAGTCCTTAAACACTAATTTACTATACATACTCATGACTTCCCTTCTGATTCCCATTACTAGCCAAATGTTCCACAAAAGGTTTTTAAATTATCTTTTTTTTGTTTGTTTTTTACATGTTATAACTGTACAGAAGTCCATATTTGACCTATTGAACATATTTTTGACCCGAAAGTCCTTAAACACTAAATTACTATACATACTCATTGACTTCCCTACTGATTCCCATCACTAGCCAAAAGTTCCACAAAAGGTTTTTAAATAATTGTCTTTTTTTTTTTTTTTTTTTTTTTACATGTTATGGCTGTACAGAAGTCCATATATGACCTACTGAACATATTTTTGGCCCAAGAGTCCTAAAAAACTAAATTACTATACATATTCATTGACTTCCCTTCTGATTCCCATTACTAGCCAAATGTTCCACAAAAGGTTTTTAAATTATTATTATTAATTTTTTTTTACTTGTTATGGCTGTACAGAAGTCCATATTTGACCTACTGAACATATTTTTGGCCCAAGAGTCCTTAAACACTAACTTACTATACATACTCATGACTTCCCTTCTGATTCCCATTACTATCCAAAAGTTCCACAAAAGGTTTTTAAATTATTCTTTTTTTTTTTTTTTTTTTTTACACGTTATGGCTGTACAGAAGTCCATATTTGACCTACTGAACATATTTTTGGCCCAAGAGTCCTTAAACACTAATTTACTATACATACTCATGACTTCCCTTCTGATTCCCATTACTAGCGAAATGTTCCACAAAAGGTTTTTAAATTATCTTTTTTTTGTTTGTTTTTTACATGTTATAACTGTACAGAAGTCCATATTTGACCTATTGAACATATTTTTGACCCGAAAGTCCTTAAACACTAAATTACTATACATACTCATTGACTTCCCTACTGATTCCCATCACTAGCCAAAAGTTCCACAAAAGGTTTTTAAATAATTGTCTTTTTTTTTTTTTTTTTTTTTTTACATGTTATGGCTGTACAGAAGTCCATATATGACCTACTGAACATATTTTTGGCCCAAGAGTCCTAAAAAACTAAATTACTATACATACTCATTGACTTCCCTTCTGATTCCCATTACTAGCCAAAAGGTCCACAAAAGGTTTTTAAATTATTATTATTATTATTTTTTTTACATGTTATGGCTGTACAGAAGTCCATATTTTACCTACTGAACATATTTTTGGCCCAAGAGTCCTTAAACACTAACTTACTATACATACTCATTGACTTCCCTTCTGATTCCCATTACTATCCAAAAGTTCCACAAAAGGTTTTTACTTTTTTATTTATTTATTTATTTTTTATGGTATGGCTGTACAGAAGTCTATATATGACCTACTGAACATATTTTTGGCCCAAGAGTCCTTAAACAGTAACTAACTATATATACTCATTGACTTCCCTTCTGATTCCCATCACTAGCCAAAAGTTCCACAAAAGGTTTTTAAATAATTGTCTTTTTTTTTTTTTTTTTTTTTTTACATGTTATGGCTGTACAGAAGTCCATATATGACCTACTGAATATATTTTTGGCCCAAGAGTCCTAAAAAACTAAATTACTATACATACTCATTGACTTCCCTTCTGATTTCCATTACTAGCCAAAAGGTCCACAAAAGGTTTTTAAATTAATTTTTTTTTTTTTTTAATTTTTACATGTTATGGCTGTACAGAAGTCCATATTTGACCTACTGAACATATTTCTGGCCCAAGAGTCCTTAAACACTAACTTACTATACATATTCATTGACTTCCCTTCTGATTCAAAAAAGTTCCACAAAAGGTTTTTCAATATTTTTTTTTTTTTTTTTTTTTACATGTTATAGCTGCACAGAAGTCCATATTTGACGTACTGAACATATTTTTGGCCCAAGAGTCCTTAAACACTAACTTACTATACATATTCATTGACTTCCCTTCTGATTCCCATTACTAGCCAAATGTTCCACAAAAGGTTTTTCAATTATTATTATTTTTTTTTTTTACTTGTTATGGCTGTACAGAAGTCTATATTTGACCTACTGAACATATTTTTGGCTCAAGAGTCCTTAAACACTAACTTACTATACATACTCATTGACTTCCCTTCTGATTCCCATTACTATCCAATAGTTCCACAAAAGGTTTTTACATTTTTTTTATTTATTTATTTTTTATGGTATGGCTGTACAGAAGTCTATATATGACCTACTGAACATATTTTTGGCCCAAGAGTCCTTAAACAGTAACTAACTATATATACTCATTGGCTTTCCTCCTGATTCACATTACTAGCCAAAAGTTCCACAAAAGGTTTTTAAATTATTATTATTATTATTATTTTTTTACATGTTATGGCTGTACAGAAGTCCATATATGACCTACTGAACATATTTTTGGCCCAAAAGTCCTAAAACACTAACTTACTATACATACTCATTGACTTTCCTTCTTATTCCCATTACTAGCCAAATGTTCCACAAAAGGTTTTTAAATTATTCTGTTTTTTTTTTTTTTTTTTTTTTTTTTTTACACGTTATGGCTGTACAGAAGTCCATATTTGATCTACTGAACATATTTTTGGCCCAAGAGTCCTTAAACACTAACTTATTATACATATTCATTGACTTCCCTTCTGATTCCCATTACTAGCCAAAAGGTCCACAAAAGTTTTTTAAATTATTATTTATTTCTTTTACACGTTATGGCTGTACAGAAGTCCATATTTGACCTACTGAACATATTTTTGGCCCAAGAGTCCTTAAACACTAACTTACTATACATACTCATTGAATTCCCTTCGAATTCCCATTACTAGCCAAAAGTTCCACAAAAGGTTTTTAAATTATTATTATTATTTTTTTTACATGTTATGGCTGTACAGAAGTCCATATTTGACCTACTGAACATATTTTTGGCCCAAGAGTCCTTAAACACTAACTTACTATACATATTCACTGACTTCCCTTCTGATTCAAAAAAGTTCCACAAAAGGTTTTTCAAATTTTTTTTTTTTTTTTTACATGTTATGGCTGCACAGAAGTCCATATTTGACCTACTGAACATATTTTTGGCGCAAGAGTCCTTAAACACTAACTTACTATACATATTCACTGACTTCCCTTCTGATTCAAAAAAGTTCCACAAAAGGTTTTTCAAATTTTTTTTTTTCTTTACATGTTATGGCTGCACAGAAGTCCATATTTGACCTACTGAACATATTTTTGGCCCAAGAGTCCTTAAACACTAACTTACTACACATATTCATTGACTTCCCTTCTGATTCCCATTACTAGCCAAATGTTCCACAAAAGGTTTTTAAATTATTATTATTATTTTTTTTTTTACATGTTATGGCTGCACAGAAGTCCATATTTGACCTACTGAACATATTTTTGGCCCAAGAGTCCTTAAACACTAACTTACTATACATATTCATTGACTTCCCTTCTGATTCCCATTACTAGCCAAATGTTCCACAAAAGGTTTTTAAATTATTATTATTATTTTTTTTTTACTTGTTATGGCTGTACAGAAGTCCATATTTGACCTACTGAACATATTTTTGGCCCAAGAGTCCTTAAACACTAACTTACTATACATACTCATGACTTCCCTTCTGATTCCCATTACTATCCAAAAGTTCCACAAAAGGTTTTTAAATTATTCTTTTTTTTTTTTTTTTTTTTTACACGTTATGGCTGTACAGAAGTCCATATTTGACCTACTGAACATATTTTTGGCCCAAGAGTCCTAAAAAACTAAATTACTATACATACTCATTGACTTCCCTTCTGATTCCTATTACTAGCCAAAAGGTCCACAAAAGGTTTTTAAATGATTATTATTATTTTTTACATGTTATGGCTGTACAGAAGTCCATTTTTGACCTACTGAACATATTTTTGGCCCAAGAGTCCTTAAACACTAACTTACTATACATATTCACTGACTTCCCTTCTGATTCAAAAAAGTTCCACAAAAGGTTTTTAAATTATTATTATAATTTTTTTTACATGTTATGGCTGCACAGAAGTCCATATTTGACCTACTGAACATATTTTTGGCCCAAGAGTCCTTAAACACTAATTTACTATACATATTCATTGACTTGCCTTCTGATTCCCATTACTAGCCAGATGTTCCACAAAAGGTTTTTAAATTATTATTATTATTATTTTTTACTTGTTATGGCTGTACAGAAGTCCATATTTGACCTACTGAACATATTTTTGGCCCAAGAGTCCTTAAACAGTAACTAACTATATATACTCATTGACTTCCCTTCTGATTCACATTACTAGCCAAAAGTTCCACAAAAGTTTTTTAAATTATTATTTTTTTTTTTTACATGTTATGGCTGTACAGAAGTCCATATTTGACCTACTGAACATATTTTTGGCCCAAGAGTACTTAAACTCTAACTTACTATACATATTTACTGACTTCCCTTCTGATGCCCATTAGTAGCCAAAAGTTCCACAAAAGGTTTTTACATTTTTTTTATTTATTTATTTTTTATGTTATGGCTGTACAGAAGTCCATATTTGACCTACTGAACATATTTTTGGCCCAAGAGTCCTTAAACACTAACTTATTATACATATTCATTGACTTCCCTTCTGATTCCCATTACTAGCCAAAAGTTCCACAAAAGGTTTTTAAATTATTTTTATTCTTTTTTTTTTTTTTTTTTTTTACATTTTATGGCTGTACAGAAGTCCATATATGACCTACTGAACATATTTTTGGCCCAAGAGTCCTTAAACACTTACTTACTATACATATTCATTGACTTTCCTTCTTGTTCCCATTACTAGCCAAATGTTCCACAAAAGGTTTTTAAATTATTCGTATTCTTTTTTTTTTTTTTTTTTTTTTACATGTTATGGCTGCACAGAAGTCCATATATGACGTACTGAACATATTTTTGGCCCAAGAGTCCTTAAACAGTAACTAACTATATATACTCATTGACTTCCCTTCTGATTCCCATTACTAGCCAAAAGTTCCACAAAAGGTTTTTAAATTATTATTATTATTTGTTTTTACATGTTATGGCTGTACAGAAGTCCATATATGACCTACTGAACATATTTTTGGCCCAAGAGTCCTTAAACACTAACTTATTATACATATTCATTGACTTCCCTTCTGATTCCCATTACTAGCCAAAAGTTCCACAAAAGGTTTTTAAATTATTATTATTCTTTTTTTTTTTTCTTTTTTTTCTACATGTTATGGCTGTACAGAAGTCCATATATGACCTACTGAACATATTTTTGGCCCAAAAGTCCTAAAACACTAAATTACTATACATACTCATTGACTACCCTTCTGATTCCCATTACTAGCCAAAAGGTCCACAAAAGTTTTTTAAATTATTATTATTTTTTTTTACATGTTATGGCTGTACAGAAGTCCATATATGACCTACTGAACATATTTTTGGCCCAATAGTCCTTAAACACTTACTTACTATACATATTCACTGACTTTCCTTCTTGTTCCCATTACTAGCCAAATGTTCCACAAAAGGTTTTTAAATTATTCTTATTCTTTTTTTTTTTTTTTTTTTTTACATGTTATGGCTGTACAGAAGTCCATATATGACGTACTGAACATATTTTTGGCCCAAGAGTCCTTAAACAGTAACTAACTATATATACTCATTGACTTCCCTTCTGATTCCCATTACTTATAATTTTTTTTACATGTTATGGCTGCACAGAAGTCCATATTTGACCTACTGAACATATTTTTGGCCCAAGAGTCCTTAAACACTAATTTACTATACATATTCATTGAATTGCCTTCTGATTCCCATTACTAGCCAAATGTTCCACAAATGTTTTTTAAATTATTATAATTTTTTTTTTCTCTACATGTTATGGCTGTACAGAAGTCCATATTTAACCTACTGAACATATTTTTTGCCCAAGAGTGCTTAAACACTAAATTACTATACATACTCATTGACTTCCCTTCTGATTCCCATTACTAGCCAAATGTTCCACAAAAGGTTTTTAAATTATTATTATTTTTTTTTTTTACTTGTTATGGCTGTACAGAAGTCTATATTTGACCTACTGAACATATTTTTGGCTCAAGAGTCCTTAAACACTAACTTACTATACATACTCATTGACTTCCCTTCTGATTCCCATTACTATCCAATAGTTCCACAAAAGGTTTTTACATTTTTTTTATTTATTTATTTTTTATGGTATGGCTGTACAGAAGTCTATATATGACCTACTGAACATATTTTTGGCCCAAGAGTCCTTAAACAGTAACTAACTATATATACTCATTGGCTTTCCTCCTGATTCACATTACTAGCCAAAAGTTCCACAAAAGGTTTTTAAATTATTATTATTTTTTTTTTACATGTTATGGCTGTACAGAAGTCCATATATGACCTACTGAACATATTTTTGGCCCAAAAGTCCTAAAACACTAACTTACTATACATACTCATTGACTTTCCTTCTTATTCCCATTACTAGCCAAATGTTCCACAAAAGGTTTTTAAATTATTCTGTTTTTTTTTTATTTATTTTTTTTTTTACACGTTATGGCTGTACAGAAGTCCATATTTGATCTACTGAACATATTTTTGGCCCAAGAGTCCTTAAACACTAACTTATTATACATATTCATTGACTTCCCTTCTGATTCCCATTACTAGCCAAAAGGTCCACAAAAGTTTTTTAAATTATTATTTATTTCTTTTACACGTTATGGCTGTACAGAAGTCCATATTTGACCTACTGAACATATTTTTGGCCCAAGAGTCCTTAAACACTAACTTACTATACATACTCATTGAATTCCCTTCGAATTCCCATTACTAGCCAAAAGTTCCACAAAAGGTTTTTAAATTATTATTATTATTTTTTTACATGTTATGGCTGCACAGAAGTCCATATTTGACCTACTGAACATATTTTTGGCCCAAGAGTCCTTAAACACTAACTTACTATACATATTCATTGACTTCCCTTCTGATTCCCATTACTAGCCAAATGTTCCACAAAAGGTTTTTAAATTATTATTATAAATTTTTTTTTACTTGTTATGGCTGTACAGAAGTCCATATTTGACCTACTGAACATATTTTTGGCCCAAGAGTCCTTAAACACTAACTTACTATACATACTCATGACTTCCCTTCTGATTCCCATTACTATCCAAAAGTTCCACAAAAGGTTTTTAAATTATTCTTTTTTTTTTTTTTTTTTTTTTACACGTTATGGCTGTACAGAAGTCCATATTTGACCTACTGAACATATTTTTGGCCCAAGAGTCCTTAAACACTAATTTACTATACATACTCATGACTTCCCTTCTGATTCCCATTACTAGCCAAATGTTCCACAAAAGGTTTTTAAATTATCTTTTTTTTGTTTGTTTTTTACATGTTATAACTGTACAGAAGTCCATATTTGACCTATTGAACATATTTTTGACCCGAAAGTCCTTAAACACTAAATTACTATACATACTCATTGACTTCCCTACTGATTCCCATCACTAGCCAAAAGTTCCACAAAAGGTTTTTAAATAATTGTCTTTTTTTTTTTTTTTTTTTTTTACATGTTATGGCTGTACAGAAGTCCATATATGACCTACTGAACATATTTTTGGCCCAAGAGTCCTAAAAAACTAAATTACTATACATATTCATTGACTTCCCTTCTGATTCCCATTACTAGCCAAATGTTCCACAAAAGGTTTTTAAATTATTCTTTTTTTTTTTTTTTTTTTTACACGTTATGGCTGTACAGAAGTCCATATTTGACCTACTGAACATATTTTTGGCCCAAGAGTCCTTAAACACTAATTTACTATACATACTCATGACTTCCCTTCTGATTCCCATTACTAGCCAAATGTTCCACAAAAGGTTTTTAAATTATCTTTTTTTTGTTTGTTTTTTACATGTTATAACTGTACAGAAGTCCATATTTGACCTATTGAACATATTTTTGACCCGAAAGTCCTTAAACACTAAATTACTATACATACTCATTGACTTCCCTACTGATTCCCATCACTAGCCAAAAGTTCCACAAAAGGTTTTTAAATAATTGTCTTTTTTTTTTTTTTTTTTTTTTTACATGTTATGGCTGTACAGAAGTCCATATATGACCTACTGAACATATTTTTGGCCCAAGAGTCCTAAAAAACTAAATTACTATACATACTCATTGACTTCCCTTCTGATTCCCATTACTAGCCAAAAGGTCCACAAAAGGTTTTTAAATTATTATTATTATTATTTTTTTTACATGTTATGGCTGTACAGAAGTCCATATTTTACCTACTGAACATATTTTTGGCCCAAGAGTCCTTAAACACTAACTTACTATACATACTCATTGACTTCCCTTCTGATTCCCATTACTATCCAAAAGTTCCACAAAAGGTTTTTACTTTTTTATTTATTTATTTATTTTTTATGGTATGGCTGTACAGAAGTCTATATATGACCTACTGAACATATTTTTGGCCCAAGAGTCCTTAAACAGTAACTAACTATATATACTCATTGACTTCCCTTCTGATTCCCATCACTAGCCAAAAGTTCCACAAAAGGTTTTTAAATAATTGTCTTTTTTTTTTTTTTTTTTTTTTTACATGTTATGGCTGTACAGAAGTCCATATATGACCTACTGAATATATTTTTGGCCCAAGAGTCCTAAAAAACTAAATTACTATACATACTCATTGACTTCCCTTCTGATTTCCATTACTAGCCAAAAGGTCCACAAAAGGTTTTTAAATTAATTTTTTTTTTTTTTTTAATTTTTACATGTTATGGCTGTACAGAAGTCCATATTTGACCTACTGAACATATTTCTGGCCCAAGAGTCCTTAAACACTAACTTACTATACATATTCATTGACTTCCCTTCTGATTCAAAAAAGTTCCACAAAAGGTTTTTCAATATTTTTTTTTTTTTTTTTTTTTACATGTTATAGCTGCACAGAAGTCCATATTTGACGTACTGAACATATTTTTGGCCCAAGAGTCCTTAAACACTAACTTACTATACATATTCATTGACTTCCCTTCTGATTCCCATTACTAGCCAAATGTTCCACAAAAGGTTTTTCAATTATTATTATTTTTTTTTTTTACTTGTTATGGCTGTACAGAAGTCTATATTTGACCTACTGAACATATTTTTGGCTCAAGAGTCCTTAAACACTAACTTACTATACATACTCATTGACTTCCCTTCTGATTCCCATTACTATCCAATAGTTCCACAAAAGGTTTTTACATTTTTTTTATTTATTTATTTTTTATGGTATGGCTGTACAGAAGTCTATATATGACCTACTGAACATATTTTTGGCCCAAGAGTCCTTAAACAGTAACTAACTATATATACTCATTGGCTTTCCTCCTGATTCACATTACTAGCCAAAAGTTCCACAAAAGGTTTTTAAATTATTATTATTATTATTATTTTTTTACATGTTATGGCTGTACAGAAGTCCATATATGACCTACTGAACATATTTTTGGCCCAAAAGTCCTAAAACACTAACTTACTATACATACTCATTGACTTTCCTTCTTATTCCCATTACTAGCCAAATGTTCCACAAAAGGTTTTTAAATTATTCTGTTTTTTTTTTTTTTTTTTTTTTTTTTTTACACGTTATGGCTGTACAGAAGTCCATATTTGATCTACTGAACATATTTTTGGCCCAAGAGTCCTTAAACACTAACTTATTATACATATTCATTGACTTCCCTTCTGATTCCCATTACTAGCCAAAAGGTCCACAAAAGTTTTTTAAATTATTATTTATTTCTTTTACACGTTATGGCTGTACAGAAGTCCATATTTGACCTACTGAACATATTTTTGGCCCAAGAGTCCTTAAACACTAACTTACTATACATACTCATTGAATTCCCTTCGAATTCCCATTACTAGCCAAAAGTTCCACAAAAGGTTTTTAAATTATTATTATTATTTTTTTACATGTTATGGCTGCACAGAAGTCCATATTTGACCTACTGAACATATTTTTGGCCCAAGAGTCCTTAAACACTAACTTACTATACATATTCATTGACTTCCCTTCTGATTCCCATTACTAGCCAAATGTTCCACAAAAGGTTTTTAAATAATTATTATTATTATTTTTTTTACTTGTTATGGCTGTACAGAAGTCCATATTTGACCTACTGAACATATTTTTGGCCCAAGAGTCCTTAAACACTAATTTACTATACATATTCATTGACTTGCCTTCTGCTTCCCATTACTAGCCAAACGTTCCACAAAAGGTTTTTAAATTATTCTTTTTTTTTTTTTTTTTTTTTACACGTTATGGCTGTACAGAAGTCCATATTTGACCTACTGAACATATTTTTGGCCCAAGAGTCCTTAAACACTAATTTACTATACATATTCATTGACTTGCCTTCTGATTCCCATTACTAGCCAAACGTTCCACAAAAGGTTTTTAAATTATTATTATTCTTTTTTTTTTTTTTTTTTTTTTACATGTTATGGCTGTACAGAAGTCCATATATGACCTACTGAACGTATTTTTGGCCCAAAAGTCCTAAAACACTAAATTACTATACATACTCATTGACTACCCTTCTGATTCCCATTACTAGCCAAAAGGTCCACAAAAGGTTTTTAAATAATTGTCTTTTTTTTTTTTTTTTTTTTTACATGTTATGGCTGTACAGAAGTCCATATATGACCTACTGAACATATTTTTGGCCCAAGAGTCCTAAAAAACTAAATTACTATACATACTCATTGACTTCCCTTCTGATTCCCATTACTAGCCAAAAGTTCCACAAAAGGTTTTTACTTTTTTATTTATTTATTTATTTTTTATGGTATGGCTGTACAGAAGTCTATATATGACCTACTGAACATATTTTTGGCCCAAGAGTCCTTAAACAGTAACTAACTATATATACTCATTGACTTCCCTTCTGATTCCCATCACTAGCCAAAAGTTCCACAAAAGGTTTTTAAATAATTGTCTTTTTTTTTTTTTTTTTTTTTTACATGTTATGGCTGTACAGAAGTCCATATATGACCTACTGAACATATTTTTGGCCCAAGAGTCCTAAAAAACTAAATTACTATACATACTCATTGACTTCCCTTCTGATTCCCATTACTAGCCAAAAGGTCCACAAAAGGTTTTTAAATTAAATTTTTTTTTTTTTTTAATTTTTACATGTTATGGCTGTACAGAAGTCCATATTTGACCTACTGAACATATTTCTGGCCCAAGAGTCCTTAAACACTAACTTACTATACATATTCATTGACTTCCCTTCTGATTCAAAAAAGTTCCACAAAAGGTTTTTCAATTTTTTTTTATTTTTTTTTTACATGTTATAGCTGCACAGAAGTCCATATTTGACGTACTGAACATATTTTTGGCCCAAGAGTCCTTAAACACTAAATTACTATACATACTCATTGACTTCCCTTCTGATTCCCATTACTAGCCAAATGTTCCACAAAAGGTTTTTAAATTATTATTATTATTTTTTTTACTTGTTATGGCTGTACAGAAGTCTATATTTGACCTACTGAACATATTTTTGGCTCAAGAGTCCTTAAACACTAACTTACTATACATACTCATTGACTTCCCTTCTGATTCCCATTACTATACAATAGTTCCACAAAAGGTTTTTACATTTTTTTTATTTATTTATTTTTTATGGTATGGCTGTACAGAAGTCTATATATGACCTACTGAACATATTTTTGGCCCAAGAGTCCTTAAACAGTAACTAACTATATATACTCATTGGCTTTCCTCCTGATTCACATTACTAGCCAAAAGTTCCACAAAAGGTTTTTAAATTATTATTATTATTTTATTTTTTTTACATGTTATGGCTGTACAGAAGTCCATATATGACCTACTGAACATATTGTTGGCCCAAAAGTCCTAAAACACTAACTTACTATACATACTCATTGAATTCCCTTCGAATTCCCATTACTAGCCAAAAGTTCCACAAAAGGTTTTTAAATTATTATTATTATTATTTTTACATGTTATGGCTGTACAGAAGTCCATATTTGACCTACTGAACATATTTTTGGCCCAAGAGTCCTTAAACACTAACTTACTATACATATTCACTGACTTCCCTTCTGATTCAAAAAAGTTCCACAAAAGGTTTTTCAATTTTTTTTATTTTTTTTTACATGTTATGGCTGCACAGAAGTCCATATTTGACCTACTGAACATATTTTTGGCGCAAGAGTCCTTAAACACTAACTTACTATACATATTCACTGACTTCCCTTCTGATTCAAAAAAGTTCCACAAAAGGTTTTTCAAATTTTTTTTTTTCTTTACATGTTATGGCTGCACAGAAGTCCATATTTGACCTACTGAACATATTTTTGGCCCAAGAGTCCTTAAACACTAACTTACTATACATATTCATTGACTTCCCTTCTGATTCCCATTACTAGCCAAATGTTCCACAAAAGGTTTTTAAATTATTATTATTATTTTTTTTTTTACTTGTTATGGCTGTACAGAAGTCCATATTTGACCTACTGAACATATTTTTGGCCCAAGAGTCCTTAAACACTAACTTACTATACATACTCATTGACTTCCCTTCTGATTCCCATTACTATCCAAAAGTTCCACAAAAGGTTTTTAAATTATTATTATTATTTTTTTTTTTTTTTACACGTTATGGCTGTACAGAAGTCCATATTTGACCTACTGAACATATTTTTGGCCCAAGAGTCCTAAAAAACTAAATTACTATACATACTCATTGACTTCCCTTCTGATTCCCATTACTAGCCAAAAGGTCCACAAAAGGTTTTTACATTTTTTTTATTTATTTATTTTTATGTTATGGCTGTACAGAAGTCCATATTTGATCTACTGAACATATCTTTGGCCCAAGAATCCTTAAACAGTAACTAACTATATATACTAATTGACTTCCCTTCTGATTCCCATTACTAGCCAAAAGTTCCACAAAAGGTTTTTAAATTATTATTATTATTTGTTTTTACATGTTATGGCTGTACAGAAGTCCATATTTGACCTACTGAACATATTTTTGGCCCAAGAGTCCTTAAACACTAACTTACTATACATATTCACTGACTTCCTTTCTGATTCAAAAAAGTTCCACAAAAGGTTTTTAAATTATTATTATTATTTTTTTACATGTTATGGCTGCACAGAAGTCCATATTTGACCTACTGAACATATTTTTGGCCCAAGAGTCCTTAAACACTAACTTACTATACATATTCATTGACTTCCCTTCTGATTCCCATTACTAGCCAAATGTTCCACAAAAGGTTTTTAAATTATTATTATTATTTTTTTTTTTACTTGTTATGGCTGTACAGAAGTCCATATTTGACCTACTGAACATATTTTTGGCCCAAGAGTCCTTAAACACTAACTTACTATACATACTCATGACTTCCCTTCTGATTCCCATTACTATCCAAAAGTTCCACAAAAGGTTTTTAAATTATCCTTTTTTTTTTTTTTTTTTTTTTTACACGTTATGGCTGTACAGAAGTCCATATTTGACCTACTGAACATATTTTTGGCCAAAGACTCCTTAAACACTAATTTACTATACATATTCATTGACTTGCCTTCTGATTCCCATTACTAGCCAAATGTTCCACAAAAGGTTTTTAAATTATTATTATTATTATTTTTTACTTGTTATGGCTGTACAGAAGTCCATATTTGACCTACTGAACATATTTTTGGCCCAAGAGTCCTTAAACAGTAACTAACTATATATACTCATTGACTTCCCTTCTGATTCACATTACTAGCCAAAAGTTCCACAAAAGTTTTTTAAATTATTATTTTTTTTTTCACATGTTATGGCTGTACAGAAGTCCATATTTGACCTACTGAACATATTTTTGGCCCAAGAGTACTTAAACTCTAACTTACTATACATATTTACTGACTTCCCTTCTGATTCAAAAAAGTTCCACAAAAGGCTTTTCAATTTTTTTTTTCTTTCTTTTTTTTACATGTTATGGCCGTACAGAAGTCCATATTTGACCTACTGAATATATTTTTGGCCCAAGAGTCCTTAAACACTAACTTACTATACATATTCATTGACTTCCCTTCTGATTCCCATTACTAGCCAAATGTTCCACAAAAGGTTTTTAAATTATTATTATTTTTTTTTTTTACTTGTTATGGCTGTACAGAAGTCCATATTTGACCTACTGAACATATTTTTGGCCCAAGAGTCCTTAAACACTAACTTACTATACATACTCATTGACTTCCATTCTGATTCCCATTACTATCCAAAAGTTCCACAAAAGGTTTTTACATTTTTTTTATTTATTTATTTTTATGTTATGGCTGTACAGAAGTCTATATTTGACCTACTGAACATATTTTTGGCCCAAGAGTCCTTAAACACTAACTTACTATACATATTCACTGACTTCCCTTCTGATTCAAAAAAGTTCCACAAAAGGTTTTTCAAATTTTTTTTTTTCTTTACATGTTATGGCTGCACAGAAGTCCATATTTGACCTACTGAACATATTTTTGGCCCAAGAGTCCTTAAACACTAACTTACTATACATACTCATTGACTTTCCTTCTTATTCCCATTACTAGCCAAATGTTCCACAAAAGGTTTTTAAATTATTCTGTTTTTTTTTTATTTTTATTTTTTTTTACACGTTATGGCTGTACAGAAGTCCATATTTGATCTACTGAACATATTTTTGGCCCAAGAGTCCTTAAACACTAACTTATTATACATATTCATTGACTTCCCTTCTGATTCCCATTACTAGCCAAAACTTCCACAAAAGTTTTTTAAATTATTATTTATTTCTTTTACACGTTATGGCTGTACAGAAGTCCATATTTGACCTACTGAACATATTTTTGGCCCAAGAGTCCTTAAACACTAACTTACTATACATATTCACTGACTTCCCTTCTGATTCAAAAAAGTTCCACAAAAGGTTTTTCAATTTTTTTTTTTTTTTTACATGTTATGGCTGCACAGAAGTCCATATTTGACCTACTGAACATATTTTTGGCGCAAGAGTCCTTAAACACTAACTTACTATACATATTCACTGACTTCCCTTCTGATTCAAAAAAGTTCCACAAAAGGTTTTTCAAATTTTTTTTTTTCTTTACATGTTATGGCTGCACAGAAGTCCATATTTGACCTACTGAACATATTTTTGGCCCAAGAGTCCTTAAACACTAACTTACTATACATATTCATTGACTTCCCTTCTGATTCCCATTACTAGCCAAATGTTCCACAAAAGGTTTTTAAATTATTATTATTATTTTTTTTTTTACTTGTTATGGCTGTACAGAAGTCCATATTTGACCTACTGAACATATTTTTGGCCCAAGAGTCCTTAAACACTAACTTACTATACATACTCATTGACTTCCCTTCTGATTCCCATTACTATCCAAAAGTTCCACAAAAGGTTTTTAAATTATTCTTTTTTTTTTTTTTTTTTTTACACGTTATGGCTGTACAGAAGTCCATATTTGACCTACTGAACATATTTTTGGCCCAAGAGTCCTAAAAAACTAAATTACTATACATACTCATTGACTTCCCTTCTGATTCCCATTACTAGCCAAAAGGTCCACAAAAGGTTTTTACATTTTTTTTATTTATTTATTTTTATGTTATGGCTGTACAGAAGTCCATATTTGATCTACTGAACATATCTTTGGCCCAAGAATCCTTAAACAGTAACTAACTATATATACTAATTGACTTCCCTTCTGATTCCCATTACTAGCCAAAAGTTCCACAAAAGGTTTTTAAATTATTATTATTATTTGTTTTTACATGTTATGGCTGTACAGAAGTCCATATTTGACCTACTGAACATATTTTTGGCCCAAGAGTCCTTAAACACTAACTTACTATACATATTCACTGACTTCCTTTCTGATTCAAAAAAGTTCCACAAAAGGTTTTTAAATTATTATTATTATTTTTTTACATGTTATGGCTGCACAGAAGTCCATATTTGACCTACTGAACATATTTTTGGCCCAAGAGTCCTTAAACACTAACTTACTATACATATTCATTGACTTCCCTTCTGATTCCCATTACTAGCCAAATGTTCCACAAAAGGTTTTTAAATTATTATTATTATTTTTTTTTTTACTTGTTATGGCTGTACAGAAGTCCATATTTGACCTACTGAACATATTTTTGGCCCAAGAGTCCTTAAACACTAACTTACTATACATACTCATGACTTCCCTTCTGATTCCCATTACTATCCAAAAGTTCCACAAAAGGTTTTTAAATTATTCTTTTTTTTTTTTTTTTTTTTTTTACACGTTATGGCTGTACAGAAGTCCATATTTGACCTACTGAACATATTTTTGGCCCAAGAGTCCTTAAACACTAATTTACTATACATATTCATTGACTTGCCTTCTGATTCCCATTACTAGCCAAATGTTCCACAAAAGGTTTTTAAATTATTATTATTATTATTTTTTACTTGTTATGGCTGTACAGAAGTCCATATTTGACCTACTGAACATATTTTTGGCCCAAGAGTCCTTAAACAGTAACTAACTATATTTCCCTTTCAGTCGGTCACGTTCGACGTACGTCGGACGTCACCGACGAATTGGGATCACTTCTGGGAGCCCCTATCAACTTCGAGATATAGAGAACGGGCCAATGGCCATTGGCGTGCGAGATTTGCATCTCGCGCTCCGCCCCGCGCTGCGGGTATAAACAGGAGGCGAATGCAGCGCACTATTGTCATTCACTTCGGAGCCGAACACGGTGTTGATGAAGGAGACTGTTCCTGCTTCAGCAGAAAGAGAGAGAACGAGAGAAGACGCTTCTTTGAGTGCTGGGAGAGAAGGCACGATCAGCGGCGGCCGCGAGCTCACTGATACAGTGATAAACTGCTGTTTTTACAGCACTGTTGGTTTGGTGAGGGCGTTCCCAACGGTGAGTGCATACACAGGCTGCACTACTCTCCTGTGTTTTGCCGCGGTCGTTCCTGGGTGCTTCAGCACATTTAAAAGAGCTTTCTTCTAAAAGAGCAGCGCGGGTGTGACACTGCGTCTTTTTCAAGACGTCATTCCACCCGTGCGTTTCTGGATGCGGTTGTTTCCTGTCCTTTGACGGCCACGATCCCTCTCGCATAAGCATGTTGAGATTGCGTTCGTGGGTGATCCATGTTCTCTCAGGAGAACGGGATCACGTCGGCGCGTTGTTCGTCTCGCCTTCCTCGTGAGGGTTTGAGTGTTCAGCGGGCCGTGTGCCGTTTAGCTGCCGGCTGACAGCGCGGGTTGTCACGGCAACCCAGCGCGTCACTCGGCGCTTTAGATGCGCGGTCGAGACTTAACCTCAAACGGGGTTGAGTCCCTTCGCCTATTCCCCGATCTAGTTTCTTTTCTGGTGCACCAGAAAGGGGCTACTTCGGCTAATAAGCCTTGGTGACCTGAGGATTACAGTGGGGCTTCCCTGCCGAGTACATCTCCGTGGGCCCTCACTCCTCTATCGCATCGCAAGCATGCTGAGACTGTGTTTGTGGGTGGTTCATGTTCTCTCATGAGAGCATGACCACGTCGGCGCGTTGTTCGTCTCGCCTTCTTCATAGGGGCTTGAGTGTTCAGCGCGCCGTGTGCCGTCTCGACGGCCACGCTCACAGTCTTGCATGCCTGCTGGTAGCTTACAGGTGGGATTGCTGGTTCCAAAAAATAAATAAATAAAAAAATCAATTAAAATAATAAATAAATAAATAAAGGGGACCTAGCGTTTCATCTGGGGCTCTAGCAGAGGACAGATGTCAATCGCTGCATCGGAGAGAGGGCTGTTATAAGCTGGAAATGAAGATGATGCTGAGTTTCCCACTATAATGGTGTGTGCTCATGCTGAATCAGATTCAGACTTGACAGCCATGCTTTCCTGGGTGGCTGAGGCGTAGTGCAACGCGTAAATCACCTTGCCCGCCCCCTTGCCTTTTTCCCGGATGTGCATTGGAAAGCTTTGGCAGTGTGGAACTATTTGGTGCCAAAATATGGGGTGCCAATGGTGCCATAATCTGGATAAAGTTTTCCTCTCTCTCACTACCCTCATCGGTGAGGTGGCAGTGCCACTGGCAGGCCACCTCCGCCCTGCGCTCTTAGTGCACGAGGGTAGTTCTGAGCTGAGGTTGAGCTGCGCACCGTGACTGATTTACATTTAAAGTCACAGCGCTGGCCCTTGGCCAGACGATGTCCACCCTGGTCCAGAAACACCCTTGGGCTACCTTGCAGGGGTGTGAGACGTCGCCAGAGTACGCTTTCTCGATGCTCACATCTCACAAGGTGACCCTTTTCGGCGACACTGTCGGTGACTGTGCAGCAGTCCTCCACAGTGCAAAGCAGATGGAACCCCTCAGTCTGCTCGCCATGGGCATCCCACGATGCCACCCGTCTTGGCTGCCAGTCAGCTGAGACGGGTGACCTGGACTTGGTTGAAGCTGCTCTTCCCCGGAGGAGGGCCGGGTGGAGAATCATTGCTAAATTTTGTTCCGCCACCGGTGTTACAGCCATTGGTACCCAAATTCTTAAGAGCAGTTCCAATACCTCTGGGTCTCGGGAGTTCAGGAATGGCAGCGTGTGACGCTATGAAGCCGCGCCGCTCTCATTCCCCTCCCCACAAGAGGGCGAGAATGGCAGTGTGCGACGCCGGGGAGCCTCGCCACTCTCATTCCCCTCTTCTCAGCGGTGTGAGGACGGCAGTGCGCGACGCTATGCCTCGCCACTCTTGTTCCCCGCTGAGGAAGGAGGTGAGGTAGGCAGTGTGTGACGCCACAAAGCCTTGCCACTCTCTGCCCCTCCTTCAGTCGCCAGCGGACCGCAGCGTATGGCTTGAGAACGCTACCATGCCTTCTCTCATACCCTCCGTCCAACCGTGGGGGCAGGTAGGTGCTGCGTGCGCACTCAGACCCCACTTCAGGACGCTGTGCCTCTTGGGTCGGGTCCCTGCCCTCCACTTCGCTGCCCTACTGCGGGTACGTCTGTGGGGCGGGTGTGTTCATGGTACGGTTTCCGGAAGCCTAGCTAGCACTTCCGGGACGGTCCCGCTGACTCACCTGCACCACCAGGCTCGGCTATGCGATTCAGTTCGCACGGCATCATCCCAAGTTCTGGGCGTCCACTTCACTGTTGTGTGGAGCTGCGACGCCCATCTTGTGGAAAGAGATCGAAGTCCTACTGGCGAAGGACGCGATTGGAGCCGGTCCCTCCAGCCGACATGAAGTTGGGGTTCTATAACTTCTACTTCATTGTGCCCAAGAAAAGCAGTGGGTTATGACCAATCTTGGACCTGTGAGTCCTGAACCGGGCCCTTCACAAACCGCCCGTTCAGATGTTGACGCAGAAGCGCACTTTCGAGTACATCCGTCCCCAAGATTGGTTTGCAGCGATCGACCTGAAGGTCGTTCCCTTCAGGACTGTCCCTGTTGTGTGAATACAGAGACACGGTGATCAGTCACCTCAGCCTGTTGGGACTTCGGGTCAACTGGGGAAAGAGCAAACTCTGCCCCGTGCAGAGGATCTCTTTTCTCGGTATGGAGCTGGACTTGGTCAATCTGACAGCGCGTCTCACAGAGGAGCGTGTCCAGTCGGTGTTGAACTGCTTGAATTCGTTCAAATGCAGGACAGCGGTACCACTGAAACATTTTCAGAGGCTCCTGGGGCATATGGCATCCGCAGCCGCTGTAACGCCGCTCGGATTGCTTCATATGAGACCGCTTCAACGCTGGCTACACGACCGAGTCCTGAGATGGGCGTGGCACAGCGGATCCCTCCGTGTCCCCGTGACTCCGAGGTGCCGCCAAACCTTCAGCCTGTGGTCGGACCCTTCGTTTCTACGGGCAGGAGTTTCCCTAGAACAAGTGTCCAGGCATGTTGTTGTCTCCACGGATGCCTCATCCACCGGCTGGGGTGCCACGTACAACGGGCTTGCAGTTTCGGGTCTGTGGACGGGGCCTCAACTGCAATGGCATATCAATTGCCTCGAGTTGTTAGCAGTTCGTCTTGCGCTGGGCCGCTTCAAAACGCCGCTACTAGGCAAGCACGTTCTGGTCCGTACGGACAACACTGCGGCCGTTGCGTACGTCAACAAACAGGGTGGTCTACGCTCCCGTCGCATGTCTCAACTCGCCCGCCATCTCCTCCTATGGAGTCAGAAGCATCTGAGGTCGCTTCGTGCCATTCACATTCCGGGCCTGCTCAATCGTGCGGCCGACGAGCTCTCACGACAGCCAGTGCTCCCCGGAGAGTGGAGACTCCATCCCCAGGTGGTCCAGCTGAGTCGCTTCGGGACCGCACAGGTAGATCTGTTTGCCGCCCCGGACACGACCCACTGCCAGTTGTTTTATTCCCTGACCGAGGGGACCCTCGGCTCGGATGCGCTGGCACACAGCTGGCCCCGGGGCCTACGCAAGTATACGTTTCCCCCAGTGAGCCTTCTTGCACAGACTCTGTGCAAGGTCAGGGAGGACGAGGAGCAAGTCCTGTTGGTTGCTCTGTATTGGCCCAACTGGACTTGGTTCTCGCGACAGCACCTCCCTGGCCCATTCCTCTGAGGAAGGACCTCCTGACTCAGAGACGGGGCACCCTATGGCACCCGCGTCCGGTGTCTGGTCCCTGGACGGGACGCGGAGGTTCTAGGTGGCCTACCACAGGCTGTGGTAGACACCATCACTTCCGCTAGAGCTCCCTCTACGAGGCGCCTCTATGCGTTGAAGTGGAACCTGTTCGTCGACTGGTGTTCTTCTCGCTGAGAAGACCCCCGGAGATGTTCGGTCGGTTCTGTGCTTTCCTTCCTACAGGACGGGTTGAAGCGAAGGCTGTCTCCCTCCACCCTCAAAGTCTATGTTGCCGCTATCGCCGCTAATCATGACATGGTAGGTGGTAAGTCTCTAGGGAAGCACGATCTGATCGTCAGGTTCCTGAGGGGGGCGAGGAGACTAAAACCGCCTCGCTCTCCCTCTATACCCTCTTGGGACTTAACTCTGGTGCTAACCGCACTACAGAGGGCGCCCTTTGAGCCTTTGCAGTCAGTTGAGTTAAAAATCCTGTCTCTGAAGACAGTACTCCTGACTGCATTGGCCTCTATCAAGAGGGTAGGGGACCTGCAGGCATTTTCGGTCGACGAATCGTGCCTGGAATTCGGGCCCGGTAACTCTCATGTAATCCTGAGACCCCGGCCCGGATATATGCCCAAGGTTCCCACCACTCCCTTCCGGGACCAGGTGGTGAGCCTGCAAGCGCTGCCTTCGGAGGAGGCAGACCCAGCCCTAGCTTTTCTCTGTCTAGTCCACGCTCTGCAGACTTACGTGGACAGAACGCAAAGCTTCAGGACCTCAGAACAGCTCTTCGTCTGTTATGGAGGCCAGCAGAAGGGAAAGGCTGTCTCCAAGCAGAGGATGGCCCACTGGATAGTGGATGCCATCGTCTTGGCGTACCAAACCCAAGACGTGCCCTGCCCGCTCGGGTTAAGAGCCCACTCCACTAGGGGTGTAGCTTCTTCCTGGGCGTTGGCTCGTGGCGCCTCGCCGACAGATATTGTAGAGCTGCGGGCTGGGCGACACCTAACACGTTCGCTAGATTTTATAGCCTCCGTGTAGAGCCGGTATCTTCCTGTGTGCTCGCTTCCCATAGTCAGTAACACCGAAGTGCCCGTTCTAAGTGTCGGCTTGCTGCGCCACTCCCTTCCCTTTGGAACGGATACGTGCGCTTATATGCTCCAGTCGAGTTCCCCAGAACGGCGAACCCTGTTGAGTCCTCCGCAACCCGCGGCAGTCGGATGTGGCGGAGCGTCCGACGCCAGGTCTAACACTCGTATGCATTGGTGGAACTTGTGTTAGGCTGGGTTCCATATGTTGTGACCCCCACGGCGGTCCCATATGTGTATTCTTCCACGGTACGGCTCCCTACGGCGAGCCCGTGTCTTTCCCTCGGCAGAGCTCTCTGCCGTCTCAGTTAGGTGTTGTTCCCCCGCCTGTTTGGCCGGGGCCACCCCTGGGACTTCCGTATGTTGCACTGCCCACGGCCAGTCCATACGTGTATTTTCCACATGGTAACTCCCTTCGGGCATGATGTGGCTTCCGCAGCGTCCCTCTGGGCACGCTTCCCAGCGGTTATCCAATAGTCTGCTGAAGCGGGTCTTGCGGAACAGCAGTGTGACTTCCCTGCGTGAATTCCCCGCCCGGAACAGACGGGGTCTGAGGGGCTCTCGCTGGGCGCTGGAAGTGGTAGTAACTGTGGCGTTTTCCAAAGGGATCCCAATTCGTCGGTGACGTCCGACGTACGTCGAACGTGACCGACTGAAAGGGAACGTCTCGGTTACGTATGGTAACCCTCGTTCCCTGAAGGAGGGAACGGAGACGTACGTCCCGTCGCCACAGTTGCTGTACCATCACTGCATGGCCGAGTCACTAGTTCGGCTCCTCAGTGAAAAACAATAGTGCGCTGCATTCGCCTCCTGTTTATACCCGCAGCGCGGGGCGGAGCGCGAGATGCAAATCTCGCACGCCAATGGCCATTGGCCCGTTCTCTATATCTCGAAGTTGATAGGGGCTCCCAGAAGTGATCCCAATTCGTCGGTGACGTCCGACGTACGTCTCCGTTCCCTCCTTTAGGGAACGAGGGTTACCATACGTAACCGAGACGATACTCATTGACTTCCCTTCTGATTCACATTACTAGCCAAAAGTTCCACAAAAGTTTTTTAAATTATTATTTTTTTTTTTTACATGTTATGGCTGTACAGAAGTCCATATTTGACCTACTGAACATATTTTTGGCCCAAGAGTACTTAAACTCTAACTTACTATACATATTTACTGACTTCCCTTCTGATTCAAAAAAGTTCCACAAAAGGCTTTTCAATTTTTTTTTTCTTTCTTTTTTTTACATGTTATGGCCGTACAGAAGTCCATATTTGACCTACTGAATATATTTTTGGCCCAAGAGTCCTTAAACACTAACTTACTATACATATTCATTGACTTCCCTTCTGATTCCCATTACTAGCCAAATGTTCCACAAAAGGTTTTTACATTTTTTTTATTTATTTATTTTTATGTTATGGCTGTACAGAAGTCTATATTTGACCTACTGAACATATTTTTGGCCCAAGAGTCCTTAAACACTAACTTACTATACATATTCACTGACTTCCCTTCTGATTAAAAAAAGTTCCACAAAAGGTTTTTCAATTTTTTTTTTTTTCTTTACATGTTATGGCTGCACAGAAGTCCATATTTGACCTACTGAACATATTTTTGGCCCAAGAGTCCTTAAACACTAACTTACTATACATATTCATTGACTTCCCTTCTGATTCCCATTACTAGCCAAATGTTCCACAAAAGGTTTTTAAATTATTATTATTATTATTTTTTTACTTGTTATGGCTGTACAGAAGTCCATATTTGACCTACTGAACATATTTTTGGCCCAAGAGTCCTTAAACACTAACTTACTATACATACTCATTGACTTCCCTTCTGATTCCCATTACTATCCAAAAGTTCCACAAAAGGTTTTTAAATTATTCTTTTTTTTTTTTTTTTTTACACGTTATGGCTGTACAGAAGTCCATATTTGACCTACTCAACATATTTTTGGCCCAAGAGTCCTAAAAAACTAAATTACTATACATACTCATTGACTTCCCTTCTGATTCCCATTACTAGCCAAAAGGTCCACAAAAGGTTTTTAAATTATTATTATTATTTTTTTTACATGTTATGGCTGTACAGAAGTCCATTTTTGACCTACTGAACATATTTTTGGCCCAAGAGTCCTTAAACACTAACTTACAATACATATTCATTGACTTGCCTTCTGATTCCCATTACTAGCCAAATGTTCCACAAAAGGTTTTTAAATTATTATTATTATTATTTTTTACTTGTTATGGCTGTACAGAAGTCTATATTTGACCTACTGAACATATTTTTGGCCCAAGAGTCCTTAAACAGTAATTAACTATACATACTCATTGACTTCCCTTCTGATTCCCATTACTATCCAAAAGTTCCACAAAAGGTTTTTAAATTATTCTTTTTTTTTTTTTTTTTACACGTTATGGCTGTACAGAAGTCCATATTTGACCTACTCAACATATTTTTGGCCCAAGAGTCCTAAAAAACTAAATTACTATACATACTCATTGACTTCCCTTCTGATTCCCATTACTAGCCAAAAGGTCCACAAAAGGTTTTTAAATTATTATTATTATTTTTTTACATGTTATGGCTGTACAGAAGTCCATTTTTGACCTACTGAACATATTTTTGGCCCAAGAGTCCTTAAACACTAACTTACTATACATATTCATTGACTTGCCTTCTGATTCCCATTACTAGCCAAATGTTCCACAAAAGGTTTTTAAATTATTATTATTATTATTTTTTACTTGTTATGGCTGTACAGAAATCTATATATGACCTACTGAACATATTTTTGGCCCAAAAGTCCTAAAACACTAACTTACTATACATACTCATTGACTTTCCTTCTTATTCCCATTACTAGCCAAATGTTCCACAAAAGGTTTTTAAATCATTATTATTTTTTTAATTATTATTTTTTTTACACGTTATGGCTGTACAGAAGTCCATATTTGATCTACTGAACATATTTTTGGCCCGAGAGTCCTTAAACACTAACTTATTATACATATTCATTGACTTCCCTTCTGATTCCCATTACTAGCCAAAAGTTCCACAAAAGGTTTTTAAATTATTATTATTATTATTTTTTACTTGTTATGGCTGCATAGAAGTCCATATTTGACCTACTGAACATATTTTTGGCCCAAAAGTCCTTAAACACTAACTTAATATACATATAAATTGAGTTCCCTTCTGATTCCCATTACTAGCCAAATGTTCCACAAAAGGTTTTTAAATTATTATTATTATTATTTATTATTTTTTTTTACATGTTATGGCTGTACAGAAGTCCATACATGACGTACTGAACATATTTTTGGCCCAAGAGTCCTTAAACAGTAACTAACTATATATACTCATTGACTTCCCTTCTGATTCCCATTACTAGCCAAATGTTCCACAAAAGGTTTTTAAATTATTATTATTATTATTTTTTACTTGTTATGGCTGCACAGAAGTCCATATTTGACCTACTGAACATATTTTTGGCCCAAAAGTCCTTAAACACTAACTTACTATACATATACATTGAGTTCCCTTCTGATTCCCATTACTAGCCAAATGTTCCACAAATGTTTTTTAAATTATTATAATTTTTTTTTCTCTACATGTTATGGCTGTACAGAAGTCCATATTTAACTTACTGAGCATATTTTTTGCCCAAGAGTGCTTAAACACTAAATTACTATACATACTCATTGACTTCCCTTCTGATTCCCATTACTAGCCAAATGTTCCACAAAAGGTTTTTAAATTATCTTTTTTTTGTTTGTTTTTTACATGTTATAACTGTACAGAAGTCCATATTTGACCTATTGAACATATTTTTGACCCGAAAGTCCTTAAACACTAAATTACTATACATACTCATTGACTTCCCTTCTGATTCCCATCACTAGCCAAAAGTTCCACAAAAGGTTTTTAAATAATTGTCTTTTTTTTTTTTTTTTTTTTTTTTACATGTTATGGCTGTACAGAAGTCCATATATGACCTACTGAACATATTTTTGGCCCAAGAGTCCTAAAAAACTAAATTACTATACATACTCATTGACTTCCCTTCTGATTCCCATTACTAGCCAAAAGGTCCACAAAAGGTTTTTAAATTATTATTATTATTTTTTTTTTTACATGTTATGGCTGTACAGAAGTCCATATTTTACCTACTGAACATATTTTTGGCCCAAGAGTCCTTAAACACTAACTTACTATACATACTCATTGACTTCCCTTCTGATTCCCATTACTATCCAAAAGTTCCACAAAAGGTTTTTACTTTTTTATTTATTTATTTATTTTTTATGGTATGGCTGTACAGAAGTCAATATATGACCTACTGAACATATTTTTGGCCCAAGAGTCCTTAAACAGTAACTAACTATATATACTCATTGACTTCCCTTCTGATTCCCATCACTAGCCAAAAGTTCCACAAAAGGTTTTTAAATAATTGTCTTTTTTTTTTTTTTTTTTTTTACATGTTATGGCTGTACAGAAGTCCATATATGACCTACTGAACATATTTTTGGCCCAAGAGTCCTAAAAAACTAAATTACTATACATACTCATTGACTTCCCTTCTGATTCCCATTACTAGCCAAAAGGTCCACAAAAGGTTTTTAAATTATTATTTAAAAAAAAAAATGTTTTACATGTTATGGCTGTACAGAAGTCCATATTTGACCTACTGAACATATTTCTGGCCCAAGAGTCCTTAAACACTAACTTACTATACATATTCATTGACTTCCCTTCTGATTCAAAAAAGTTCCACAAAAGGTTTTTCAATTTTTCAATTTTTTTTTTTTACATGTTATAGCTGCACAGAAGTCCATATTTGACGTACTGAACATATTTTTGGCCCAAGAGTCCTTAAACAATAACTTACTATACATACTCATTGACTTCCCTTCTGATTCCCATTACTATCCAAAAGTTCCACAAAAGGTTTTTACATTTTTTTTATTTATTTAATTTTTATGTTATGGCTGTACAGAAGTCCATATTTGACCTACTGAACATATTTTTGGCCCAAGAGTCCTTAAACAATAACTTATTATACATATTCATTGACTTCCCTTCTGATTCACATTACTAGCCAAAAGTTCCACAAAAGGTTTTTAAATTATTATTATTATTATTATTATTTTTTTTTTTTTTTTACATGTTATGGCTGTACAGAAGTCCATATATGACCTACTGAACATATCTTTGGCCCAAGAATCCTTAAACAGTAACTAACTAATTATACTAATTGACTTCCCTTCTGATTCCCATTACTAGCCAAAAGTTCCACAAAAGGTTTTTAAATTATTATTATTATTTGTTTTTACATGTTATGGCTGTACAGAAGTCCATATTTGACCTACTGAACATATTTTTGGCCCAAGAGTCCTTAAACACTAACTTACTATACATATTCACTGACTTCCCTTCTGATTCAAAAAAGTTCCACAAAAGGTTTTTAAATTATTATTATTATTTTTTTTACATGTTATGGCTGCACAGAAGTACATATTTGACCTACTGAACATATTTTTGGCCCAAGAGTCCTTAAACACTAACTTACTATACATATTCATTGACTTGCCTTCTGATTCCCATTACTAGCCAAATGTTCCACAAAAGGTTTTTAAATTATTATTATTATTATTTTTTACTTGTTATGGCTGTACAGAAGTCTATATTTGACCTACTGAACATATTTTTGGCCCAAGAGTCCTTAAACAGTAATTAACTATATATACTCATTGGCTTCCCTCCTGATTCACATTACTAGCCAAAAGTTCCACAAAAGGTTTTTAAATTATTATTTTTATTATTATTATTATTTTTTTTACATGTTATGGCTGTACAGAAGTCCATATATGACGTACTGAACATATTTTTGGCCCAAAAGTCCTAAAACACTAACTTACTATACATACTCATTGACTTTCCTTCTTATTCCCATTACTAGCCAAATGTTCCACAAAAGGTTTTTAAATTATTCTTTTTTTTTATTCTTTTTTTTTTTTTACACGTTATGGCTATACAGAAGTCCATATTTGATCTACTGAACATATTTTTGGCCCGAAAGTCCTCAAACACTAACTTACTATACATATTCATTGACTTGCCTTCTGATTCCCATTACTAGCCAAATGTTCCACAAAAGGTTTTTAAATTATTATTATTATTATTATTATTTTTTACTTGTTATGGCTGTACAGAAGTCTATATTTGACCTACTGAACATATTTTTGGCCCAAGAGTCCTTAAACAGTAATTAACTATATATACTCATTGGCTTCCCTCCTGATTCACATTACTAGCCAAAAGTTCCACAAAAGGTTTTTAAATTATTATTTTTATTATTATTTTATTTTTTTTACATGTTATGGCTGTACAGAAGTCCATATATGACCTACTGAACATATTTTTGGCCCAAAAGTCCTAAAACACTAACTTACTATACATACTCATTGACTTTCCTTCTTATTCCCATTACTAGCCAAATGTTCCACAAAAGGTTTTTAAATTATTCTTTTTTTTTTAATTCTTTTTTTTTTTTACACGTTATGGCTATACAGAAGTCCATATTTGATCTACTGAACATATTTTTGGCCCGAAAGTCCTTAAACACTAACTTATTATACATATTCATTGACTTCCCTTCTGATTCCCGTTACTAGCCAAAAGTTCCACAAAAGGTTTTTAAATTATTATTATTATTATTTTTTACTTGTTATGGCTGCATAGAAGTCCATATTTGACCTACTGAACATATTTTTGGCCCAAAAGTCCTTAAACACTAACTTAATATACATATACATTGAGTTCCCTTCTGATTCCCATTACTAGCCAAATGTTCCACAAAAGGTTTTTAAATTATTATTATTATTATTTATTTCTTTTTTTTACATGTTATGGCTGTACAGAAGTCCATACATGACGTACTGAACATATTTTTGGCCCAAGAGTCCTTAAACAGTAACTAACTATATATACTCATTGACTTCCCTTCTGATTCACATTACTAGCCAAAAGTTCCACAAAAGGTTTTTAAATTATTATTATTATTATTATTTTTTTTACATGTTATGGCTGTACAGAAGTCCATATATGACCTACTGTACATATTTTTGGCCCAAAAGTCCTAAAACACGAAATTACTATACATACTCATTGACTTCCCTTCTGATTCCCATTACTAGCCAAAAGATCCACAAAAGTTTTTTTAATTATTATTTATTTTTTTTGCATGTTATGGCTGTACAGAAGTCCATATATGACCTACTGAACATATTTTTGGCCCAAGAGTCCTTAAACACTTACTTACTATACATATTCATTGACTTTCCTTGTTATTCCCATTACTAGCCAAATGTTACACAAAAGGTTTTTAAATTATTATTATTTCTTTTTTTCTTTTTTTTTCTTTTACACGTTATGGCTGTACAGAAGTCCATATCTGACCTACTGAACATATTTTTGGCCCGAAAGTCCTTGAACAATAACTTACTATACATACTCATTGACTTCCCTTCTGATTCCCATTACTAGCCAAAAGTTCCACAAAAGTTTTTTAAATTATTATTTTTTTTTTTTACATGTTATGGCTGTACAGAAGTCCATATATGACCTACTGAACATATTTTTGGCCCAAGAGTCCTTAAACACTTACTTACTATACATATTCATTGACTTTCCTTGTTATTCCCATTACTAGCCAAATGTTCCACAAAAGGTTTTTAAATCATTATTCTTTTTTTTTTTTTTTTTTTTTTTACACGTTATGGCTGTACAGAAGTCCATATTTGATCTACTGAACATATTTTTGGCCCGAAAGTCCTTAAACACTAACTTATTATACATATTCATTGACTTCCCTTCTGATTCCCGTTACTAGCCAAAAGTTCCACAAAAGGTTTTTAAATTATTATTATTATTATTTTTTACTTGTTATGGCTGCATAGAAGTCCATATTTGACCTACTGAACATATTTTTGGCCCAAAAGTCCTTAAACACTAACTTAATATACATATACATTGAGTTCCCTTCTGATTCCCATTACTAGCCAAATGTTCCACAAAAGGTTTTTAAATTATTATTATTATTATTTATTATTATTTTTTACATGTTATGGCTGTACAGAAGTCCATACATGACGTACTGAACATATTTTTGGCCCAAGAGTCCTTAAACAGTAACTAACTATATATACTCATTTACTTCCCTTCTGATTCACATTACTAGCCAAAAGTTCCACAAAAGGTTTTTAAATTATTATTATTATTATTATTTTTTTACATGTTATGGCTGTACAGAAGTCCATATATGACCTACTGTACATATTTTTGGCCCAAAAGTCCTAAAACACGAAATTACTATACATACTCATTGACTTCCCTTCTGATTCCCATTACTAGCCAAAAGATCCACAAAAGTTTTTTTAATTATTATTTATTTTTTTTGCATGTTATGGCTGTACAGAAGTCCATATATGACCTACTGAACATATTTTTGGCCCAAGAGTCCTTAAACACTTACTTACTATACATATTCATTGACTTTCCTTGTTATTCCCATTACTAGCCAAATGTTACACAAAAGGTTTTTAAATTATTATTATTTCTTTTTTTCTTTTTTTTTCTTTTACACGTTATGGCTGTACAGAAGTCCATATTTGACCTACTGAACATATTTTTGGCCCGAAAGTCCTTGAACAATAACTTACTATACATACTCATTGACTTCCCTTCTGATTCCCATTACTAGCCAAAAGTTCCACAAAAGTTTTTTAAATTATTATTATTATTTTTTTTACATGTTATGGCTGTACAGAAGTCCATATATGACCTACTGAACATATTTTTGGCCCAAGAGTCCTTAAACACTTACTTACTATACATATTCATTGACTTTCCTTGTTATTCCCATTACTAGCCAAATGTTCCACAAAAGGTTTTTAAATCATTATTCTTTTTTTTTTTTTTTTTTTTTTTTACACGTTATGGCTGTACAGAAGTCCATATTTGATCTACTGAACATATTTTTGGCCCGAAAGTCCTTAAACACTAACTTATTATACATATTCATTGACTTCCCTTCTGATTCCCGTTACTAGCCAAAAGTTCCACAAAAGGTTTTTAAATTATTATTATTATTATTTTTTACTTGTTATGGCTGCATAGAAGTCCATATTTGACCTACTGAACATATTTTTGGCCCAAAAGTCCTTAAACACTAACTTAATATACATATACATTGAGTTCCCTTCTGATTCCCATTACTAGCCAAATGTTCCACAAAAGGTTTTTAAATTATTATTATTATTATTTATTATTATTTTTTACATGTTATGGCTGTACAGAAGTCCATACATGACGTACTGAACATATTTTTGGCCCAAGAGTCCTTAAACAGTAACTAACTATATATACTCATTGACTTCCCTTCTGATTCACATTACTAGCCAAAAGTTCCACAAAAGGTTTTTAAATTATTATTATTATTATTTTTTTTTTTACATGTTATGGCTGTACAGAAGTCCATATATGACCTACTGTACATATTTTTGGCCCAAAAGTCCTAAAACACGAAATTACTATACATACTCATTGACTTCCCTTCTGATTCCCATTACTAGCCAAAAGATCCACAAAAGTTTTTTTAATTATTATTTATTTTTTTTGCATGTTATGGCTGTACAGAAGTCCATATATGACCTACTGAACATATTTTTGGCCCAAGAGTCCTTAAACACTTACTTACTATACATATTCATTGACTTTCCTTGTTATTCCCATTACTAGCCAAATGTTACACAAAAGGTTTTTAAATCATTATTCTTTTTTTTTTTCTTTTTTTTTCTTTTACACGTTATGGCTGTACAGAAGTCCATATTTGACCTACTGAACATATTTTTGGCCCGAAAGTCCTTGAACAATAACTTACTATACATACTCATTGACTTCCCTTCTGATTCCCATTACTAGCCAAAAGTTCCACAAAAGTTTTTTAAATTATTATTATTTTTTTTTTTACATGTTATGGCTGTACAGAAGTCCATATATGACCTACTGAACATATTTTTGGCCCAAGAGTCCTTAAACACTTACTTACTATACATATTCATTGACTTTCCTTGTTATTCCCATTACTAGCCAAATGTTCCACAAAAGGTTTTTAAATCATTATTCTTTTTTTTTTTTTTTTTTTTTTTTACACGTTATGGCTGTACAGAAGTCCATATTTGATCTACTGAACATATTTTTGGCCCGAAAGTCCTTAAACACTAACTTATTATACATATTCATTGACTTCCCTTCTGATTCCCGTTACTAGCCAAAAGTTCCACAAAAGGTTTTTAAATTATTATTATTATTATTTTTTACTTGTTATGGCTGCATAGAAGTCCATATTTGACCTACTGAACATATTTTTGGCCCAAAAGTCCTTAAACACTAACTTAATATACATATACATTGAGTTCCCTTCTGATTCCCATTACTAGCCAAATGTTCCACAAAAGGTTTTTAAATTATTATTATTATTATTTATTATTATTTTTTACATGTTATGGCTGTACAGAAGTCCATACATGACGTACTGAACATATTTTTGGCCCAAGAGTCCTTAAACAGTAACTAACTATATATACTCATTGACTTCCCTTCTGATTCACATTACTAGCCAAAAGTTCCACAAAAGGTTTTTAAATTATTATTATTATTATTATTTTTTTACATGTTATGGCTGTACAGAAGTCCATATATGACCTACTGTACATATTTTTGGCCCAAAAGTCCTAAAACACGAAATTACTATACATACTCATTGACTTCCCTTCTGATTCCCATTACTAGCCAAAAGATCCACAAAAGTTTTTTTAATTATTATTTATTTTGTTTGCATGTTATGGCTGTACAGAAGTCCATATATGACCTACTGAACATATTTTTGGCCCAAGAGTCCTTAAACACTTACTTACTATACATATTCATTGACTTTCCTTGTTATTCCCATTACTAGCCAAATGTTACACAAAAGGTTTTTAAATTATTATTATTTCTTTTTTTCTTTTTTTTTCTTTTACACGTTATGGCTGTACAGAAGTCCATATTTGACCTACTGAACATATTTTTGGCCCGAAAGTCCTTGAACAATAACTTACTATACGTACTCATTGACTTCCCTTCTGATTCCCATTACTAGCCAAAAGTTCCACAAAAGTTTTTTAAATTATTATTATTTTTTTTTTTACATGTTATGGCTGTACAGAAGTCCATATATGACCTACTGAACATATTTTTGGCCCAAGAGTCCTTAAACACTTACTTACTATACATATTCATTGACTTTCCTTGTTATTCCCATTACTAGCCAAATGTTCCACAAAAGGTTTTTAAATCATTATTCTTTTTTTTTTTTTTTTTTTTTTTTACACGTTATGGCTGTACAGAAGTCCATATTTGATCTACTGAACATATTTTTGGCCCGAAAGTCCTTAAACACTAACTTATTATACATATTCATTGACTTCCCTTCTGATTCCCGTTACTAGCCAAAAGTTCCACAAAAGGTTTTTAAATTATTATTATTATTATTTTTTATTTGTTATGGCTGCATAGAAGTCCATATTTGATCTACTGAACATATTTTTGGCCCAAAAGTCCTTAAACACTAACTTAATATACATATACATTGAGTTCCCTTCTGATTCCCATTACTAGCCAAATGTTCCACAAAAGGTTTTTAAATTATTATTATTATTATTTATTATTATTTTTTACATGTTATGGCTGTACAGAAGTCCATACATGACGTACTGAACATATTTTTGGCCCAAGAGTCCTTAAACAGTAACTAACTATATATACTCATTGACTTCCCTTCTGATTCACATTACTAGCCAAAAGTTCCACAAAAGGTTTTTAAATTATTATTTTTTTTTATTTTTTTTTTACATGTTATGGCTGTACAGAAGTCCATATATGACCTACTGTACATATTTTTGGCCCAAAAGTCCTAAAACACGAAATTACTATACATACTCATTGACTTCCCTTCTGATTCCCATTACTAGCCAAAAGATCCACAAAAGTTTTTTTAATTATTATTTATTTTTTTTGCATGTTATGGCTGTACAGAAGTCCATATATGACCTACTGAACATATTTTTGGCCCAAGAGTCCTTAAACACTTACTTACTATACATATTCATTGATTTTCCTTGTTATTCCCATTACTAGCCAAATGTTACACAAAAGGTTTTTAAATTATTATTATTTCTTTTTTTCTTTTTTTTTCTTTTACACGTTATGGCTGTACAGAAGTCCATATTTGACCTACTGAACATATTTTTGGCCCGAAAGTCCTTGAACAATAACTTACTATACATACTCATTGACTTCCCTTCTGATTCCCATTACTAGCCAAAAGTTCCACAAAAGTTTTTTAAATTATTATTATTTTTTTTTACATGTTATGGCTGTACAGAAGTCCATATATGACCTACTGAACATATTTTTGGCCCAAGAGTCCTTAAACACTTACTTACTATACATATTCATTGACTTTCCTTGTTATTCCCATTACTAGCCAAATGTTCCACAAAAGGTTTTTAAATCATTATTCTTTTTTTTTTTTTTTTTTTTTTTTACACGTTATGGCTGTACAGAAGTCCATATTTGACCTACTGAACATATTTTTGGCCCGAAAGTCCTTAAACACTAACTTACTATACATACTCATTGACTTCCCTTCTGATTCCCATTACTAGCCAAAAGTTCCACAAAAGGTTTTTAAATTATTATTTTTTTTAAAAATTATTTTACATGTTATGGCTGTACAGAAGTCCATATTTGACCTACTGAACATATTTTTGGCCCGAGAGTCCTTAAACACTAACTTACTATACATATTCATTGACTTCCCTTCTGATTCCCATTACTAGCCAAATGTTCCACAAAAGGTTTTTAAATTATTATTATTATTTTTTTTTACATGTTATGGCTGTACAGAAGTCCATACATGACGTACTGAACATATTTTTGGCCCAAGAGTCCTTAAACAGTAACTAACTATATATACTCATTGACTTCCCTTCTGATTCACATTACTAGCCAAAAGTTCCACAAAAGGTTTTTAAATTATTATTATTATTATTATTTTTTTTTTTTTTTTTTTACATCTTATGGCTGTACAGAAGTCCATATATGACCTACTGTACATATTTTTGGCCCAAAAGTCCTAAAACACTAAATTACTATACATACTCATTGACTTCCTTTCTGATTGCCATTACTAGCCAAAAGGTCCACAAAAGTTTTTTTAATTATTATTATTTTTTTTTTACATGTTATGGCTGTACAGAAGTCCATATATGACCTACTGAACATATTTTTGGCCCAAGAGTCCTTAAACACTTACTTACTATACATATTCATTGATTTTCCTTGTTATTCCCATTACTAGCCAAATGTTACACAAAAGGTTTTTAAATTATTATTATTTCTTTTTTTCTTTTTTTTTCTTTTACACGTTATGGCTGTACAGAAGTCCATATTTGACCTACTGAACATATTTTTGGCCCGAAAGTCCTTGAACAATAACTTACTATACATACTCATTGACTTCCCTTCTGATTCCCATTACTAGCCAAAAGTTCCACAAAAGTTTTTTTAATTATTATTATTTTTTTTTACATGTTATGGCTGTACAGAAGTCCATATATGACCTACTGAACATATTTTTGGCCCAAGAGTCCTTAAACACTTACTTACTATACATATTCATTGACTTTCCTTGTTATTCCCATTACTAGCCAAATGTTCCACAAAAGGTTTTTAAATCATTATTCTTTTTTTTTTTTTCTTTTTTTTTTACACGTTATGGCTGTACAGAAGTCCATATTTGACCTACTGAACATATTTTTGGCCCGAAAGTCCTTAAACACTAACTTACTATACATACTCATTGACTTCCCTTCTGATTCCCATTACTAGCCAAAAGTTCCACAAAAGGTTTTTAAATTATTATTTTTTTTAAAAATTATTTTACATGTTATGGCTGTACAGAAGTCCATATTTGACCTACTGAACATATTTTTGGCCCGAGAGTCCTTAAACACTAACTTACTATACATATTCATTGACTTCCCTTCTGATTCCCATTACTAGCCAAATGTTCCACAAAAGGTTTTTAAATTATTATTATTATTTTTTTTTACATGTTATGGCTGTACAGAAGTCCATACATGACGTACTGAACATATTTTTGGCCCAAGAGTCCTTAAACAGTAACTAACTATATATACTCATTGACTTCCCTTCTGATTCACATTACTAGCCAAAAGTTCCACAAAAGGTTTTTAAATTATTATTATTATTATTATTATTTTTTTTTTTTTTTTACATCTTATGGCTGTACAGAAGTCCATATATGACCTACTGTACATATTTTTGGCCCAAAAGTCCTAAAACACTAAATTACTATACATACTCATTGACTTCCTTTCTGATTGCCATTACTAGCCAAAAGGTCCACAAAAGTTTTTTTAATTATTATTTTTTTTTTTTTACATGTTATGGCTGTACAGAAGTCCATATATGACCTACTGAACATATTTTTGGCCCAAGAGTCCTTAAACACTTACTTACTATACATATTCATTGAGTTTCCTTGTTATTCCCATTACTAGCCAAATGTTACACAAAAGGTTTTTAAATTATTATTCTTTTTTTTTTTTTTTTTTTTTTTTTTTACACGTTATGGCTGTACAGAAGTCCATATTTGATCTACTGAACATATTTTTGGCCCGAAAGTCCTTAAACACTAACTTATTATACATATTCATTGACTTCCCTTCTGATTCCCATTATTAGCCAAAAGTTCCACAAAAGGTTTTTAAATTATTATTATTATTATTTTTTACTTGTTATGGCTGCATAGAAGTCCATATTTGACCTACTGAACATATTTTTGGCCCAAAAGTCCTTAAACACTAACTTAATATACATATACATTGAGTTCCCTTCTGATTCCCATTACTAGCCAAATGTTCCACAAAAGGTTTTTAAATTATTATTATTATTATTTATTATTTTTTTTTACATGTTATGGCTGTACAGAAGTCCATACATGACGTACTGAACATATTTTTGGCCCAAGAGTCCTTAAACAGTAACTAACTATATATACTCATTGACTTCCCTTCTGATTCCCATTACTAGCCAAATGTTCCACAAAAGGTTTTTAAATTATTATTATTATTATTATTTTTTTACATGTTATGGCTGTACAGAAGTCCATATATGACCTACTGTACATATTTTTGGCCCAAAAGTCCTAAAACACGAAATTACTATACATACTCATTGACTTCCCTTCTGATTCCCATTACTAGCCAAAAGATCCACAAAAGTTTTTTTAATTATTATTTATTTTTTTTGCATGTTATGGCTGTACAGAAGTCCATATATGACCTACTGAACATATTTTTGGCCCAAGAGTCCTTAAACACTTACTTACTATACATATTCATTGACTTTCCTTGTTATTCCCATTACTAGCCAAATGTTACACAAAAGGTTTTTAAATTATTATTATTTCTTTTTTTCTTTTTTTTTCTTTTACACGTTATGGCTGTACAGAAGTCCATATTTGACCTACTGAACATATTTTTGGCCCGAAAGTCCTTGAACAATAACTTACTATACATACTCATTGACTTCCCTTCTGATTCCCATTACTAGCCAAAAGTTCCACAAAAGTTTTTAAAATTATTATTATTTTTTTTTACATGTTATGGCTGTACAGAAGTCCATATATGACCTACTGAACATATTTTTGGCCCAAGAGTCCTTAAACACTTACTTACTATACATATTCATTGACTTTCCTTGTTATTCCCATTACTAGCCAAATGTTCCACAAAAGGTTTTTAAATCATTATTCTTTTTTTTTTTTTTTTTTTTTTTTACACGTTATGGCTGTACAGAAGTCCATATTTGATCTACTGAACATATTTTTGGCCCGAAAGTCCTTAAACACTAACTTATTATACATATTCATTGACTTCCCTTCTGATTCCCGTTACTAGCCAAAAGTTCCACAAAAGGTTTTTAAATTATTATTATTATTATTTTTTACTTGTTATGGCTGCATAGAAGTCCATATTTGACCTACTGAACATATTTTTGGCCCAAAAGTCCTTAAACACTAACTTAATATACATATACATTGAGTTCCCTTCTGATTCCCATTACTAGCCAAATGTTCCACAAAAGGTTTTTAAATTATTATTTATTTATTTTTTTACATGTTATGGCTGTACAGAAGTCCATACATGACGTACTGAACATATTTTTGGCCCAAGAGTCCTTAAACAGTAACTAACTATATATACTCATTGACTTCCCTTCTGATTCACATTACTAGCCAAAAGTTCCACAAAAGGTTTTTAAATTATTATTATTATTATTATTATTATTATTTTTTTTACATGTTATGGCTGTACAGAAGTCCATATATGACCTACTGTACATATTTTTGGCCCAAAAGTCCTAAAACACTAAATTACTATACATACTCATTGACTTCCTTTCTGATTGCCATTACTAGCCAAAAGGTCCACAAAAGTTTTTTTAATTATTATTTTTTTTTTTTTACATGTTATGGCTGTACAGAAGTCCATATATGACCTACTGAACATATTTTTGGCCCAAGAGTCCTTAAACACTTACTTACTATACATATTCATTGAGTTTCCTTGTTATTCCCATTACTAGCCAAATGTTACACAAAAGGTTTTTAAATTATTATTATTTCTTTTTTTCTTTTTTTTTCTTTTACACGTTATGGCTGTACAGAAGTCCATATTTGACCTACTGAACATATTTTTGGCCCGAAAGTCCTTAAAAACTAACTTACTATACATACTCATTGACTTCCCTTCTGATTCCCATTACTAGCCAAAAGTTCCACAAAAGGTTTTTAAATTATTATTTTTTTTAAAAATTATTTTACATGTTATGGCTGTACAGAAGTCCATATTTGACCTACTCAACATATTTTTGGCCCAAGAGTCCTTAAACACTAACTTACTATACATATTCATTGACTTCCCTTCTGATTCCCATTACTAGCCAAATGTTCCACAAAAGGTTTTTAAATTATTATTATTATTTTTTTTTACTTGTTATGGCTGTACAGAAATCTATATATGACCTACTGAACATATTTTTGGCCCAAAAGTCCTAAAACACTAACTTACTATACATACTCATTGACTTTCCTTCTTATTCCCATTACTAGCCAAATGTTCCACAAAAGGTTTTTAAATTATTCTTTTTTTTTTTATTATTCTTTTTTTTTACACGTTATGGCTGTACAGAAGTCCATATTTGATCTACTGAACATATTTTTGGCCCGAAAGTCCTTAAACACTAACTTATTATACATATTCATTGACTTCCCTTCTGATTCCCATTATTAGCCAAAAGTTCCACAAAAGGTTTTTAAATTATTATTATTATTATTTTTTACTTGTTATGGCTGCATAGAAGTCCATATTTGACCTACTGAACATATTTTTGGCCCAAAAGTCCTTAAACACTAACTTAATATACATATACATTGAGTTCCCTTCTGATTCCCATTACTAGCCAAATGTTCCACAAAAGGTTTTTAAATTATTATTATTATTATTTATTATTTTTTTTTTTACATGTTATGGCTGTACAGAAGTCCATACATGACGTACTGAACATATTTTTGGCCCAAGAGTCCTTAAACAGTAACTAACTATATATACTCATTGACTTCCCTTCTGATTCCCATTACTAGCCAAATGTTCCACAAAAGGTTTTTAAATTATTATTATTATTATTTTTTACTTGTTATGGCTGCACAGAAGTCCATATTTAACCTACTGAGCATATTTTTGGCCCAAGAGTCCTTAAACACTAACTTATTATACATATTCACTGACTTCCCTTCTGATTCAAAAAAGTTCCACAAAAGGTTTTTCCAATTTTTTTTTTTTCTTTACATGTTATGGCTGCACAGAAGTCCATATTTGACCTACTGAACATATTTTTGGCCCAAGAGTCCTTAAACACTAACTTACTATACATATTCATTGACTTCCCTTCTGATTCCCATTACTAGCCAAATGTTCCACAAAAGGTTTTTAAATTATTATTATTATTATTATTATTATTTTTTTTTTTTTTTACAGTTTATGGCTGTACAGAAGTCCATATTTGACCTACTGAACATATTTTTGGCCCAAGAGTCCTTAAACAATAACTTACTATACATACTCATTGACTTCCCTTCTGATTCCCATTACTATCCAAAAGTTCCACAAAAGGTTTTTACATTTTTTTAATTTATTTAATTTTTATGTTATGGCTGTACAGAAGTCCATATTTGACCTACTGAATATATTTTTGGCCCAAGAGTCCTTAAACAATAACTTATTATACATATTCATTTACTTCCCTTCTGATTCACATTACTAGCCAAAAGTTCCACAAAAGGTTTTTAAATTATTATTATTATTATTATTATTATTATTTTTTTTTTTACATGTTATGGCTGTACAGAAGTCCATATATGACCTACTGAACATATCTTTGGCCCAAGAATCCTTAAACAGTAACTAACTATATATACTAATTGACTTCCCTTCTGATTCCCATTACTAGCCAAAAGTTCCACAAAAGGTTTTTAAATTATTATTATTATTTGTTTTTACATGTTATGGCTGTACAGAAGTCCATATTTGACCTACTGAACATATTTTTGGCCCAAGAGTCCTTAAACACTAACTTACTATACATATTCACTGACTTCCCTTCTGATTCAAAAAAGTTCCACAAAAGGTTTTTAAATTATTATTATTATTATTTTTACATGTTATGGCTGTACAGAAGTCTATATTTGACCTACTGAACATATTTTTGGCCCAAGAGTCCTTAAACAGTAATTAACTATATACACTCACCTAAAGGATTATTAGGAACACCATACTAATACTGTGTTTGACCCCCTTTCGCCTTCAGAACTGCCTTAATTCTACGTGGCATTGATTCAACAAGGTGCTGAAAGCATTCTTTAGAAATGTTGGCCCATATTGATAGGATAGCATCTTGCAGTTGATGGAGATTTGTGGGATGCACATCCAGGGCACGAAGCTCCCGTTCCACCACATCCCAAAGATGCTCTATTGGGTTGAGTTCTGGTGACTGTGGTACAGTGAACTCATTGTCATGTTCAAGAAACCAATTTGAAATGATTGGAGCTTTGTAACATGGTGCATTATCCTGCTGGAAGTAGCCATCAGAGGATGGGTACATGGTGGTCATAAAGGGATGGACATGGTCAGAAACAATGCTCAGGTAGGCCGTGGCATTTAAACGATGCCCAATTGGCACTAAGGGGCCTAAAGTGTGCCAAGAAAACATCCCCCACACCATTACACCACCACCACCAGCCTGCACAGTGGTAACAAGGCATGATGGATCCATGTTCTCATTCTGTTTACGCCGAATTCTGACTCTACCATCTGAATGTCTCAACAGAAATCGAGACTCATCAGACCAGGCAACATTTTTCCAGTCTTCAACTGTCGAATTTTGGTGAGCTCGTGCAAATTGTAGCCTCATTGACTTCCCTTCTGATTCCCATTACTAGCCAAAAGTTCCACAAAAGGTTTATAAATTATTATTTTTTTTAAAAATTATTTTACATGTTATGGCTGTACAGAAGTCCATATTTGACCTACTGAACATATTTTTGGCCCGAGAGTCCTTAAACACTAACTTACTATACATATTCATTGACTTCCCTTCTGATTCCCATTACTAGCCAAATGTTCCACAAAAGGTTTTTAAATTATTATTATTATTTTTTTTTACATGTTATGGCTGTACAGAAGTCCATACATGACGTACTGAACATATTTTTGGCCCAAGAGTCCTTAAACAGTAACTAACTATATATACTCATTGACTTCCCTTCTGATTCACATTACTAGCCAAAAGTTCCACAAAAGGTTTTTAAATTATTATTATTATTATTATTATTATTATTTTTTTTTTTTACAGTTTATGGCTGTACAGAAGTCCATATTTGACCTACTGAACATATTTTTGGCCCAAGAGTCCTTAAACAATAACTTACTATACATACTCATTGACTTCCCTTCTGATTCCCATTACTATCCAAAAGTTCCACAAAAGGTTTTTACATTTTTTTAATTTATTTAATTTTTATGTTATGGCTGTACAGAAGTCCATATTTGACCTACTGAATATATTTTTGGCCCAAGAGTCCTTAAACAATAACTTATTATACATATTCATTTACTTCCCTTCTGATTCACATTACTAGCCAAAAGTTCCACAAAAGGTTTTTAAATTATTATTATTATTATTATTATTATAATTTTTTTTTTTACATGTTATGGCTGTACAGAAGTCCATATATGACCTACTGAACATATCTTTGGCCCAAGAATCCTTAAACAGTAACTAACTATATATACTAATTGACTTCCCTTCTGATTCCCATTACTAGCCAAAAGTTCCACAAAAGGTTTTTAAATTATTATTATTATTTGTTTTTACATGTTATGGCTGTACAGAAGTCCATATTTGACCTACTGAACATATTTTTGGCCCAAGAGTCCTTAAACACTAACTTACTATACATATTCACTGACTTCCCTTCTGATTCAAAAAAGTTCCACAAAAGGTTTTTAAATTATTATTATTATTATTTTTACATGTTATGGCTGTACAGAAGTCTATATTTGACCTACTGAACATATTTTTGGCCCAAGAGTCCTTAAACAGTAATTAACTATATACACTCACCTAAAGGATTATTAGGAACACCATACTAATACTGTGTTTGACCCCCTTTCGCCTTCAGAACTGCCTTAATTCTACGTGGCATTGATTCAACAAGGTGCTGAAAGCATTCTTTAGAAATGTTGGCCCATATTGATAGGATAGCATCTTGCAGTTGATGGAGATTTGTGGGATGCACATCCAGGGCACGAAGCTCCCGTTCCACCACATCCCAAAGATGCTCTATTGGGTTGAGTTCTGGTGACTGTGGTACAGTGAACTCATTGTCATGTTCAAGAAACCAATTTGAAATGATTGGAGCTTTGTAACATGGTGCATTATCCTGCTGGAAGTAGCCATCAGAGGATGGGTACATGGTGGTCATAAAGGGATGGACATGGTCAGAAACAATGCTCAGGTAGGCCGTGGCATTTAAACGATGCCCAATTGGCACTAAGGGGCCTAAAGTGTGCCAAGAAAACATCCCCCACACCATTACACCACCACCACCAGCCTGCACAGTGGTAACAAGGCATGATGGATCCATGTTCTCATTCTGTTTACGCCGAATTCTGACTCTACCATCTGAATGTCTCAACAGAAATCGAGACTCATCAGACCAGGCAACATTTTTCCAGTCTTCAACTGTCCAATTTTGGTGAGCTCGTGCAAATTGTAGCCTCATTGACTTCCCTTCTGATTCCCATTACTAGCCAAAAGTTCCACAAAAGGTTTTTAAATTATTATTTTTTTTAAAAATTATTTTACATGTTATGGCTGTACAGAAGTCCATATTTGACCTACTGAACATATTTTTGGCCCGAGAGTCCTTAAACACTAACTTACTATACATATTCATTGACTTCCCTTCTGATTCCCATTACTAGCCAAATGTTCCACAAAAGGTTTTTAAATTATTATTATTATTTTTTTTTACATGTTATGGCTGTACAGAAGTCCATACATGACGTACTGAACATATTTTTGGCCCAAGAGTCCTTAAACAGTAACTAACTATATATACTCATTGACTTCCCTTCTGATTCACATTACTAGCCAAAAGTTCCACAAAAGGTTTTTAAATTATTATTATTATTATTATTATTTTTTTTTTTTTTTACATGTTATGGCTGTACAGAAGTCCATATATGACCTACTGTACATATTTTTGGCCCAAAAGTCCTTAAATACTAACTTACTATACATACTCATTGACTTCCCTTCTGATTCCCATTACTATCCAAAAGTTCCACAAAAGGTTTTTACATTTTTTAAATTTATTTATTTTTTATGTTATGGCTGTACAGAAGTCCATATTTGACCTACTGAACATATCTTTGGCCCAAGAGTCCTTAAACACTAACTTATTATACATATTCATTGACTTCCCTTCTGATTCCCATTACTATCCAAAAGTTCCACAAAAGGTTTTTACATTTTTTAAATTTATTTATTTTTTATGTTATGGCTGTACAGAAGTCCATATTTGACCTACTGAACATATCTTTGGCCCAAGAGTCCTTAAACACTAACTTATTATACATATTCACTGACTTCCCTTCTGATTCAAAAAAGTTCCACAAAAGGTTTTTAAATTATTATTATTATTTTTTTACATGTTATGGCTGCACAGAAGTCCATATTTGACCTACTGAACATATTTTTGGCCCAAGAGTCCTTAAACACTAACTTACTATACATATTCACTGACTTACCTTCTGATTCAAAAAAGTTCCACAAAAGGTTTTTAAATTATTATTATGACCTACTGTACATATTTTTGGCCCAAAAGTCCTAAAACACTAAATTACTATACATACTCATTGACTTACCTTCTGATTCCCATTACTAGCCAAAAGTTCCACAAAAGGTTTTTAAATTATTATTATTATTATTATTATTATTATTTTTACATGTTATGGCTGTACAGAAGTCCATATATGACCTACTGTACATATTTTTGGCCCAAGAGTCCTTAAACACTAACTTACTATACATATTCATTGACTTGCCTTCTGATTCCCATTACTAGCCGAAAGTCCTTAAACACTAACTTACTATACATACTCATTGACTTCCCTTCTGATTCCCATTACTAGCCAAATGTTCCACAAAAGGTTCTTAAATTATCTTTTTTTTTTTTTTTTTTTTTACATGTTATAACTGTACAGAAGTCCATATTTGACCTATTGAACATATTTTTGACCCGAAATTCCTTAAACACTAAATTACTATACATACTCATTGACTTCCTTTCTGATTCCCATCACTAGCCAAAAGTTCCACAAAAGGTTTTTAAATAATTGTCTTTTTTTTTTTTTTTTTTTTTCATGTTATAACTGTACAGACGTCCATATTTGACCTACTGAACATTTTTTTGGCCCAAGAGTCCTTAAACACTAACTTACTATACATATTCATTGACTTGCCTTCTGATTCCCATTACTAGCCAAATGTTCCACAAAAGGTTTTTAAATTATTATAATTTTTTTTTCTCGACATGTTATGGCTGTACAGAAGTCCATATTTAACCTACTGAGCATATTTTTGGCCCAAGAGACCTTAAACACTAACTTACTATACATACTCATTGACTTCCCTTCTGATTGCCATTACTAGCCAAATGTTCCACAAAAGGTTTTTAAATTATCTTTTTTTGTTTTTGTTTTTTACATGTTATAACTGTACAAAAGTCCATATTTGACCTATTGAACATATTTTTGACCCGAAAGTCCTTAAACACTAAATTACTATACATACTCATTGACTTCCCTTCTGATTCCCATCACTAGCCAAAGGTTCCACAAAAGGTTTTTAAATTATTATTATTCTTTTTTTTTTTTTTTTTTTTTTACATGTTATGGCTGTACAGAAGTCCATATATGACCTACTGAAAATATTTTTGGCCCAAAAGTCCTAAAACACTAAATTACTATACATACTCATTGACTACCCTTTTGATTCCCATTACTAGCCAAAAGGTCCACAAAAGTTTTTTAAATTATTATTTTTTTTTTTTACATGTTATGGCTGTACAGAAGTCCATATATGACCTACTGAACATATTTTTGGCCCAAGAGTCCTTAAACACTTACTTACTATACGTATTCACTGACTTTCCTTCTTATTCCCATTACTAGCCAAATGTTCCACAAAAGGTTTTTAAATTATTCTTATTCTTTTTTTTTTTTTTTTTTTTTTACATGTTATGGCTGTACAGAAGTCCATATATGACGTACTGAACATATTTTTGGCCCAAGAGTCCTTAAACAGTAACTAACTATATATACTCATTGACTTCCCTTCTGATTCCCATTACTAGCCAAAAGTTCCACAAAACGTTTTTAAATTATTATTATTATTTGTTTTTACATGTTATGGCTGTACAGAAGTCCATATTTGACCTACTGAACATATTTTTGGCCCAAGAGTCCTTAAACACTAACTTACTATACATATTCACTGACTTACCTTCTGATTCAAAAAAGTTCCACAAAAGGTTTTTAAATTATTATTATGACCTACTGTACATATTTTTGGCCCAAAAGTCCTAAAACACTAAATTACTATACATACTCATTGACTTACCTTCTGATTCCCATTACTAGCCAAAAGTTCCACAAAAGGTTTTTAAATTATTATTATTATTATTATTATTATTTTTACATGTTATGGCTGTACAGAAGTCCATATATGACCTACTGTACATATTTTTGGCCCAAGAGTCCTTAAACACTAACTTACTATACATATTCATTGACTTGCCTTCTGATTCCCATTACTAGCCGAAAGTCCTTAAACACTAACTTACTATACATACTCATTGACTTCCCTTCTGATTCCCATTACTAGCCAAATGTTCCACAAGAGGTTCTTAAATTATCTTTTTTTTTTTTTTTTTTTTACATGTTATAACTGTACAGAAGTCCATATTTGACCTATTGAACATATTTTTGACCCGAAATTCCTTAAACACTAAATTACTATACATACTCATTGACTTCCTTTCTGATTCCCATCACTAGCCAAAAGTTCCACAAAAGGTTTTTAAATAATTGTCTTTTTTTTTTTTTTTTTTTTTCATGTTATAACTGTACAGACGTCCATATTTGACCTACTGAACATTTTTTTGGCCCAAGAGTCCTTAAACACTAACTTACTATACATATTCATTGACTTGCCTTCTGATTCCCATTACTAGCCAAATGTTCCACAAAAGGTTTTTAAATTATTATAATTTTTTTTTCTCGACATGTTATGGCTGTACAGAAGTCCATATTTAACCTACTGAGCATATTTTTGGCCCAAGAGACCTTAAACACTAACTTACTATACATACTCATTGACTTCCCTTCTGATTGCCATTACTAGCCAAATGTTCCACAAAAGGTTTTTAAATTATCTTTTTTTGTTTTTGTTTTTTACATGTTATAACTGTACAAAAGTCCATATTTGACCTATTGAACATATTTTTGACCCGAAAGTCCTTAAACACTAAATTACTATACATACTCATTGACTTCCCTTCTGATTCCCATCACTAGCCAAAGGTTCCACAAAAGGTTTTTAAATTATTATTATTCTTTTTTTTTTTTTTTTTTTTTTACATGTTATGGCTGTACAGAAGTCCATATATGACCTACTGAAAATATTTTTGGCCCAAAAGTCCTAAAACACTAAATTACTATACATACTCATTGACTACCCTTTTGATTCCCATTACTAGCCAAAAGGTCCACAAAAGTTTTTTAAATTATTATTTTTTTTTTTTACATGTTATGGCTGTACAGAAGTCCATATATGACCTACTGAACATATTTTTGGCCCAAGAGTCCTTAAACACTTACTTACTATACGTATTCACTGACTTTCCTTCTTATTCCCATTACTAGCCAAATGTTCCACAAAAGGTTTTTAAATTATTCTTATTCTTTTTTTTTTTTTTTTTTTTTTACATGTTATGGCTGTACAGAAGTCCATATATGACGTACTGAACATATTTTTGGCCCAAGAGTCCTTAAACAGTAACTAACTATATATACTCATTGACTTCCCTTCTGATTCCCATTACTAGCCAAAAGTTCCACAAAACGTTTTTAAATTATTATTATTATTTGTTTTTACATGTTATGGCTGTACAGAAGTCCATATTTGACCTACTGAACATATTTTTGGCCCAAGAGTCCTTAAACACTAACTTACTATACATATTCACTGACTTACCTTCTGATTCAAAAAAGTTCCACAAAAGGTTTTTAAATTATTATTATGACCTACTGTACATATTTTTGGCCCAAAAGTCCTAAAACACTAAATTACTATACATACTCATTGACTTACCTTCTGATTCCCATTACTAGCCAAAAGTTCCACAAAAGGTTTTTAAATTATTATTATTATTATTATTATTATTTTTACATGTTATGGCTGTACAGAAGTCCATATATGACCTACTGTACATATTTTTGGCCCAAGAGTCCTTAAACACTAACTTACTATACATATTCATTGACTTGCCTTCTGATTCCCATTACTAGCCGAAAGTCCTTAAACACTAACTTACTATACATACTCATTGACTTCCCTTCTGATTCCCATTACTAGCCAAATGTTCCACAAGAGGTTCTTAAATTATCTTTTTTTTTTTTTTTTTTTTACATGTTATAACTGTACAGAAGTCCATATTTGACCTATTGAACATATTTTTGACCCGAAATTCCTTAAACACTAAATTACTATACATACTCATTGACTTCCTTTCTGATTCCCATCACTAGCCAAAAGTTCCACAAAAGGTTTTTAAATAATTGTCTTTTTTTTTTTTTTTTTTTTTACATGTTATGGCTGTACAGACGTCCATATTTGACCTACTGAACATTTTTTTGGCCCAAGAGTCCTTAAACACTAACTTACTATACATATTCATTGACTTGCCTTCTGATTCCCATTACTAGCCAAATGTTCCACAAAAGGTTTTTAAATTATTATTATTATTATTTTTTACTTGTTATGGCTGTACAGAAGTCTATATTTGACCTACTGAACATATTTTTGGCCCAAGAGTCCTTAAACACTAACTTACTATACATACTCATTGACTTCCCTTCTGATTCCCATTACTAGCCAAAAGTTCCACAAAAGGTTTTTAAATTATTATTATAATTTTTTTTACATGTTATGGCTGTACAGAAGTCCATATTTGACCTACTGAATATAATTTTGGCCCAAGAGTCCTTAAACACTAACTTACTATACATACTCATTGACTTCCCTTCTGATTCCCATTACTAGCCAAAAGTTCCACAAAAGGTTTTTAAATTATTATTCTTCTTTTTTTTTTTTTTTCTTTTTTTTTACATGTTATGGCTGTACAGAAGTCCATATATGACCTACTGTACATATTTTTGGCCCAAGAGTCCTTAAACACTAACTTATTATACATATTCATTGACTTCCCTTCTGATTCCCATTACTAGCCAAAAGTTCCACAAAAGGTTTTTACATTTTTTTTATTTATTTATTTTTTATGTTATGGCTGTACAGAAGTCCATATTTGACCTACTGAACATATTTTTGGCCCAAGAGTCCTTAAACACTAACTTATTACACATATTCATTGACTTTCCTTCTGATTCACATTACTAGCCAAAAGTTCCACAAAAGGTTTTTAAATTATTATTATTATTATTATTATTATTTTTTTTTTTTACATGTTATGGCTGTACAGAAGTCCATATATGACCTACTGTACATATTTTTGGCCCAAAAGTCCTTAAACACTAACTTACTACACATATTCACGGCCTTCCCTTCTGATTCAAAAAAGTTCCACAAAAGGTTTTTAAATTATTATTATTTATTTTTTTTACATGTTATGGCTGCACAGAAGTCCATATTTGACCTACTGAACATATTTTTGGCCCAAGAGTCCTTAAACACTAACTTACTATACATATTCATTGACTTGCCTTCTGATTCCCATTACTAGCCAAATGTTCCACAAAAGGTTTTTGAATTATTATTATTATTATTTTTTATTTGTTATTTCTGCACAGAAGTCCATATTTGACCTACTGAACATATTTTTGCCCAAAAGTCCTTAAACACTAACTTACTATACATATACATTGAGTTCCCTTCTGATTCCCATTACTAGCCAAATGTTCCACAAAAGGTTTTTAAATTATTATTATTATTATTTTTTACTTGTTATGGCTGTACAGAAGTCCATATTTGACCTACTGAACATATTTTTGGCCCAAGAGTCCTTAAACAATAACTTACTATACATACTCATTGAATTCCCTTCTGATTCCCATTACTATCCAAAAGTTCCACAAAAGGTTTTTACATTTTTTAAATGTATTTATTTTTTATGTTATGGCTGTACAGAAGTCCATATTTGACCTACTGAACATATTTTTGGCCCAATAGTCCTTAAACAATAACTTATTATACATATTTATTGACTTCCCTTCTGATTCACATTACTAGCCAAAAGTTCCACAAAAGGTTTTTAAATTATTATTATTATAATTATTATTTTTTTTTTTACATGTTATGGCTGTACAGAAGTCCATATATGACCTACTGTACATATTTTTGGCCCAAGAGTCCTTAAACACTAAATTACTATACATACTCATTGACTTCCCTTCTGATTCCCATTACTAGCCAAAAGGTCCACACAAGTTTTTTAAATTATTATTATTTTTTTTTTACATGTTATGGCTGTACAGAAATCCATATATGACCTACTGAACATATTATTGGCCCAAGAGTCCTTAAACACTTACTTACTATACATATTCATTGACTTTCCTTGTTAATCCCATTACTAGCCAAATGTTCCACAAAAGGTTTTCAAATTATTCCTTTTTTATTTTTATTTTTTTATTTTTTTACACGTTATGGCTGTACAGAAGTCCATATTTGACCTACTGAACATATTTTTGGCCCGAAAGTCCTTAAACACTAACTTACTATACATACTCATTGACTTCCCTTCTGATTCCCATTACTAGCCAAAAGTTCCACAAAAGGTTTTTAAATTATTATTATTTTTTTTTTTTTTACATGTTATGGCTGTACAGAAGTCCATATTTGACCTACTGAACATATTTTTGGCCCAAGAGTCCTTAAATACTAACTTACTATACATACTCATTGACTTCCCTTCTGATTCCCATTACTATCCAAAAGTTCCACAAAAGGTTTTTACATTTTTTAAATTTATTTATTTTTTATGTTATGGCTGTACAGAAGTCCATATTTGACCTACTGAACATATCTTTGGCCCAAGAGTCCTTAAACACTAACTTATTATACATATTCATTGACTTCCCTTCTGATTCCCATTACTAGCCAAAAGTTCCACAAAAGGTTTTTACATTTTTTTTATTTATTTATTTTTTATGTTATGGCTGTACAGAAGTCCATATTTGACGTACTGAACATATTTTTGGCCCAAGAGTCCTTAAACAGTAACTAACTATATATACTCATTGACTTCCCTTCTGATTCCCATTACTAGCCAAAAGTTCCACAAAAGGTTTTTAAATTATTATTATTATTTGTTTTTACATGTTATGGCTGTACAGAAGTCCATATTTGACCTACTGAACATATTTTTGGCCAAAGAGTCCTTAAACACTAACTTACTATACATATTCACTGACTTCCCTTCTGATTCAAAAAAGTTCCACAAAAGGTTTTTAAATTATTATTATTTTTTTTTTTACATGTTATGGCTGCACAGAAGTCCATATTTGACCTACTGAACATATTTTTGGCCCAAGAGTCCTTAAACACTAACTTACTATACATATTCACTGACTTACCTTCTGATTCAAAAAAGTTCCACAAAAGGTTTTTAAATTATTATTATGACCTACTGTACATATTTTTGGCCCAAAAGTCCTAAAACACTAAATTACTATACATACTCATTGACTTACCTTCTGATTCCCATTACTAGCCAAAAGTTCCACAAAAGGTTTTTAAATTATTATTATTATTATTATTATTATTATTATTTTTACATGTTATGGCTGTACAGAAGTCCATATATGACCTACTGTACATATTTTTGGCCCAAGAGTCCTTAAACACTAACTTACTATACATATTCATTGACTTGCCTTCTGATTCCCATTACTAGCCGAAAGTCCTTAAACACTAACTTACTATACATACTCATTGACTTCCCTTCTGATTCCCATTACTAGCCAAATGTTCCACAAAAGGTTCTTAAATTATCTTTTTTTTTTTTTTTTTTTTTACATGTTATAACTGTACAGAAGTCCATATTTGACCTATTGAACATATTTTTGACCCGAAATTCCTTAAACACTAAATTACTATACATACTCATTGACTTCCTTTCTGATTCCCATCACTAGCCAAAAGTTCCACAAAAGGTTTTTAAATAATTGTCTTTTTTTTTTTTTTTTTTTTACATGTTATAACTGTACAGACGTCCATATTTGACCTACTGAACATTTTTTTGGCCCAAGAGTCCTTAAACACTAACTTACTATACATATTCATTGACTTGCCTTCTGATTCCCATTACTAGCCAAATGTTCCACAAAAGGTTTTTAAATTATTATAATTTTTTTTTCTCGACATGTTATGGCTGTACAGAAGTCCATATTTAACCTACTGAGCATATTTTTGGCCCAAGAGACCTTAAACACTAACTTACTATACATACTCATTGACTTCCCTTCTGATTGCCATTACTAGCCAAATGTTCCACAAAAGGTTTTTAAATTATCTTTTTTTGTTTTTGTTTTTTACATGTTATAACTGTACAGAAGTCCATATTTGACCTATTGAACATATTTTTGACCCGAAAGTCCTTAAACACTAAATTACTATACATACTCATTGACTTCCCTTCTGATTCCCATCACTAGCCAAAGGTTCCACAAAAGGTTTTTAAATTATTATTATTCTTTTTTTTTTTTTTTTTTTTTTACATGTTATGGCTGTACAGAAGTCCATATATGACCTACTGAAAATATTTTTGGCCCAAAAGTCCTAAAACACTAAATTACTATACATACTCATTGACTACCCTTTTGATTCCCATTACTAGCCAAAAGGTCCACAAAAGTTTTTTAAATTATTATTTTTTTTTTTTACATGTTATGGCTGTACAGAAGTCCATATATGACCTACTGAACATATTTTTGGCCCAAGAGTCCTTAAACACTTACTTACTATACGTATTCACTGACTTTCCTTCTTATTCCCATTACTAGCCAAATGTTCCACAAAAGGTTTTTAAATTATTCTTATTCTTTTTTTTTTTTTTTTTTTTTTACATGTTATGGCTGTACAGAAGTCCATATATGACGTACTGAACATATTTTTGGCCCAAGAGTCCTTAAACAGTAACTAACTATATATACTCATTGACTTCCGTTCTGATTCCCATTACTAGCCAAAAGTTCCACAAAACGTTTTTAAATTATTATTATTATTTGTTTTTACATGTTATGGCTGTACAGAAGTCCATATTTGACCTACTGAACATATTTTTGGCCCAAGAGTCCTTAAACACTAACTTACTATACATATTCACTGACTTACCTTCTGATTCAAAAAAGTTCCACAAAAGGTTTTTAAATTATTATTATGACCTACTGTACATATTTTTGGCCCAAAAGTCCTAAAACACTAAATTACTATACATACTCATTGACTTACCTTCTGATTCCCATTACTAGCCAAAAGTTCCACAAAAGGTTTTTAAATTATTATTATTATTATTATTATTATTTTTACATGTTATGGCTGTACAGAAGTCCATATATGACCTACTGTACATATTTTTGGCCCAAGAGTCCTTAAACACTAACTTACTATACATATTCATTGACTTGCCTTCTGATTCCCATTACTAGCCGAAAGTCCTTAAACACTAACTTACTATACATACTCATTGACTTCCCTTCTGATTCCCATTACTAGCCAAATGTTCCACAAGAGGTTCTTAAATTATCTTTTTTTTTTTTTTTTTTTTACATGTTATAACTGTACAGAAGTCCATATTTGACCTATTGAACATATTTTTGACCCGAAATTCCTTAAACACTAAATTACTATACATACTCATTGACTTCCTTTCTGATTCCCATCACTAGCCAAAAGTTCCACAAAAGGTTTTTAAATAATTGTCTTTTTTTTTTTTTTTTTTTTACATGTTATGGCTGTACAGACGTCCATATTTGACCTACTGAACATTTTTTTGGCCCAAGAGTCCTTAAACACTAACTTACTATACATATTCATTGACTTGCCTTCTGATTCCCATTACTAGCCAAATGTTCCACAAAAGGTTTTTAAATTATTATTATTATTATTTTTTACTTGTTATGGCTGTACAGAAGTCTATATTTGACCTACTGAACATATTTTTGGCCCAAGAGTCCTTAAACACTAACTTACTATACATACTCATTGACTTCCCTTCTGATTCCCATTACTAGCCAAAAGTTCCACAAAAGGTTTTTAAATTATTATAATAATTTTTTTTACATGTTATGGCTGTACAGAAGTCCATATTTGACCTACTGAATATAATTTTGGCCCAAGAGTCCTTAAACACTAACTTACTATACATACTCATTGACTTTCCTTGTTATTCCCATTACTAGCCAAATGTTCCACAAAAGGTTTTTAAATTATTCTTTTTTTTTTTTTTTTTTTTTTTTTTTTTTTTTTTACACGTTATGGCTGTACAGAAGTCCATATTTGACCTACTGAACATATTTTTGGCCCGAAAGTCCTTAAACACTAACTTACTATACATACTCATTGACTTCCCTTCTGATTACCATTACTATCCAAAAGTTCCACAAAAGATTTTTACATTTTTTTTATTTATTTATTTTTTGTTTTGGCTGTACAGAAGTCCATATTTGACCTACTGAACATATTTTTGGCCCAAGAGTCCTTAAACAATAACTTATTATACATATTTATTGACTTCCCTTCTGATTCCCATTACTAGCCAAAAGTTCCACAAAAGGTTTTTAAATTATTCTTCTTCTTTTTTTTTTTTTTTTCTTTTTTTTTACATGTTATGGCTGTACAGAAGTCCATATATGACCTACTGTACATATTTTTGGCCCAAGAGTCCTTAAACACTAACTTATTATACATATTCATTGACTTCCCTTCTGATTCCCATTACTAGCCAAAAGTTCCACAAAAGGTTTTTAAATTATTATTATTCTTTTTTTTTTTTTTTTCTTTTTTTTACATGTTATGGCTGTACAGAAGTCTATATATGACGTACTGAACATATTTTTGGCCCAAGAGGCCTTAAACAGTAACTAACTATATATACTAATTGACTTCCCTTCTGATTCACATTACTAGCCAAAAGTTCCACAAAACGTTTTTAAATTATTATTATTATTATTATTTTTTTTTTTACACGTTATGGCTGTACAGAAGTCCATATATGACGTACTGAACATATTTTTGGCCCAAAAGTCCTTAAACAGTAACTAACTATATATACTCATTGACTTCCCTTCTGATTCCCATTACTAGCCAAAAGTTCCACAAAACGTTTTTAAATTATTATTATTATTTATTTTTACATGTTATGGCTGTACAGAAGTCCATATATGACCTACTGAAAATATTTTTGGCCCAAAAGTCCTAAAACACTAAATTACTATACATACTCATTGACTACCCTTTTGATTCCCATTACTAGCCAAAACGTCCACAAAAGTTTTTTAAATTATTATTATTTTTTTTTACATGTTATGGCTGTACAGAAGTCCATATATGACCTACTGAACATATTTTTGGCCCAAGAGTCCTTAAACACTTACTTACTATACGTATTCACTGACTTTCCTTCTTATTCCCATTACTAGCCAAATGTTCCACAAAAGGTTTTTAAATTATTCTTATTCTTTTTTTTTTTTTTTTTTTTTTTTACATGTTATGGCTGTACAGAAGTCCATATATGACGTACTGAACATATTTTTGGCCCGAAAGTCCTTAAACACTAACTTACTATACATACTCATTGACTTCCCTTCTGATTACCATTACTATCCAAAAGTTCCACAAAAGATTTTTACATTTTTTTTATTTATTTATTTTTTGTTTTGGCTGTACAGAAGTCCATATTTGACCTGCTGAACATATTTTTGGCCCAAGAGTCCTTAAACAATAACTTATTATACATATTTATTGACTTCCCTTCTGATTCCCATTACTAGCCAAAAGTTCCACAAAAGGTTTTTAAATTATTATTCTTCTTTTTTTTTTTTTTTCTTTTTTTTTACATGTTATGGCTGTACAGAAGTCCATATATGACCTACTGTACATATTTTTGGCCCAAGAGTCCTTAAACACTAACTTATTATACATATTCATTGACTTCCCTTCTGATTCCCATTACTAGCCAAAAGTTCCACAAAAGGTTTTTACATTTTTTTTATTTATTTATTTTTTATGTTATGGCTGTACAGAAGTCCATATTTGACCTACTGAACATATTTTTGGCCCAAGAGTCCTTAAACACTAACTTATTACACATATTCATTGACTTTCCTTCTTATTCCCATTACTAGCCAAATGTTCCACAAAAGGTTTTTAAATTATTCTTATTCTTTTTTTTTCTTTTTTCTTTTTACATGTTATGGCTGTACAGAAGTCCATATATGACGTACTGAACATATTTTTGGCCCAAGAGTCCTTAAACAGTAACTAACTATATATACTCATTGACTTCCCTTCTGATTCCCATTACTAGCCAAAAGTTCCACAAAACGTTTTTAAATTATTATTATTATTTGTTTTTACATGTTATGGCTGTACAGAAGTCCATATTTGACCTACTGAACATATTTTTGGCCCAAGAGTCCTTAAACACTAACCTACTATACATATTCACTGACTTCCCTTCTGATTCAAAAAAGTTCCACAAAACACTAACTTACTATACATATACATTGAGTTCCCTTCTGATTCCCATTACTAGCCAAAAGTTCCACAAAAGGTTTTTAAATTATTATTATTATTATTTTTTTTACATGTTATGGCTGTACAGAAGTCCATATTTGACCTACTGAACATAATTTTGGCCCAAGAGTCCTTAAACACTAACTTACTATACATATTCACTGACTTCCCTTCTGATTCCCATTACTAGCCAAAAGTTCCACAAAAGGTTTTTAAATTATTATTATTCTTTTTTTTTTTTTTTTTTTTTTTACATGTTATGGCTGTACAGAAGTCTATATATGACGTACTGAACATATTTTTGGCCCAAGAGGCCTTAAACAGTAACTAACTATATATACTAATTGACTTCCCTTCTGATTCACATTACTAGCCAAAAGTTCCACAAAACGTTTTTAAATTATTATTATTATTATTTTTTTTTTTTTTTTTACACGTTATGGCTGTACAGAAGTCCATATATGACGTACTGAACATATTTTTGGCCCAAAAGTCCTTAAACAGTAACTAACTATATATACTCATTGACTTCCCTTCTGATTCCCATTACTAGCCAAAAGTTCCACAAAACGTTTTTAAATTATTATTATTATTTATTTTTACATGTTATGGCTGTACAGAAGTCCATATATGACCTACTGAAAATATTTTTGGCCCAAAAGTCCTAAAACACTAAATTACTATACATACTCATTGACTACCCTTTTGATTCCCATTACTAGCCAAAACGTCCACAAAAGTTTTTTAAATTATTATTATTTTTTTTTACATGTTATGGCTGTACAGAAGTCCATATATGACCTACTGAACATATTTTTGGCCCAAGAGTCCTTAAACACTTACTTACTATACGTATTCACTGACTTTCCTTCTTATTCCCATTACTAGCCAAATGTTCCACAAAAGGTTTTTAAATTATTCTTATTCTTTTTTTTTTTTTTTTTTTTTTTACATGTTATGGCTGTACAGAAGTCCATATATGACGTACTGAACATATTTTTGGCCCAAGAGTCCTTAAACAGTAACTAACTATATATACTCATTGACTTCCCTTCTGATTCCCATTACTAGCCAAAAGTTCCACAAAACGTTTTTAAATTATTATTATTATTTGTTTTTACATGTTATGGCTGTACAGAAGTCCATATTTGACCTACTGAACATATTTTTGGCCCAAGAGTCCTTAAACACTAACTTACTATACATATTCACTGACTTACCTTCTGATTCAAAAAAGTTCCACAAAAGGTTTTTAAATTATTATTATGACCTACTGTACATATTTTTGGCCCAAAAGTCCTAAAACACTAAATTACTATACATACTCATTGACTTACCTTCTGATTCCCATTACTAGCCAAAAGTTCCACAAAAGGTTTTTAAATTATTATTATTATTATTATTATTATTTTTACATGTTATGGCTGTACAGAAGTCCATATATGACCTACTGTACATATTTTTGGCCCAAGAGTCCTTAAACACTAACTTACTATACATATTCATTGACTTGCCTTCTGATTCCCATTACTAGCCGAAAGTCCTTAAACACTAACTTACTATACATACTCATTGACTTCCCTTCTGATTCCCATTACTAGCCAAATGTTCCACAAGAGGTTCTTAAATTATCTTTTTTTTTTTTTTTTTTTTACATGTTATAACTGTACAGAAGTCCATATTTGACCTATTGAACATATTTTTGACCCGAAATTCCTTAAACACTAAATTACTATACATACTCATTGACTTCCTTTCTGATTCCCATCACTAGCCAAAAGTTCCACAAAAGGTTTTTAAATAATTGTCTTTTTTTTTTTTTTTTTTTTTACATGTTATGGCTGTACAGACGTCCATATTTGACCTACTGAAAATTTTTTTGGCCCAAGAGTCCTTAAACACTAACTTACTATACATATTCATTGACTTGCCTTCTGATTCCCATTACTAGCCAAATGTTCCACAAAAGGTTTTTAAATTATTATTATTATCATTTTTTACTTGTTATGGCTGTACAGAAGTCTATATTTGACCTACTGAACATATTTTTGGCCCAAGAGTCCTTAAACACTAACTTACTATACATACTCATTGACTTCCCTTCTGATTCCCATTACTAGCCAAAAGTTCCACAAAAGGTTTTTAAATTATTATTATAATTTTTTTTACATGTTATGGCTGTACAGAAGTCCATATTTGACCTACTGAATATAATTTTGGCCCAAGAGTCCTTAAACACTAACTTACTATACATACTCATTGACTTTCCTTGTTATTCCCATTACTAGCCAAATGTTCCACAAAAGGTTTTTAAATTATTCTTTTTTTTTTTTTTTTTTTTTTTTTTTTTTTACACGTTATGGCTGTACAGAAGTCCATATTTGACCTACTGAACATATTTTTGGCCCGAAAGTCCTTAAACACTAACTTACTATACATACTCATTGACTTCCCTTCTGATTACCATTACTATCCAAAAGTTCCACAAAAGATTTTTACATTTTTTTTATTTATTTATTTTTTGTTTTGGCTGTACAGAAGTCCATATTTGACCTACTGAACATATTTTTGGCCCAAGAGTCCTTAAACAATAACTTATTACACATATTCATTGACTTTCCTTCTTATTCCCATTACTAGCCAAATGTTCCACAAAAGGTTTTTAAATTATTATTCTTCTTTTTTTTTTTTTTTTCTTTTTTTTTACATGTTATGGCTGTACAGAAGTCCATATATGACCTACTGTACATATTTTTGGCCCAAGAGTCCTTAAACACTAACTTATTATACATATTCATTGACTTCCCTTCTGATTCCCATTACTAGCCAAAAGTTCCACAAAAGGTTTTTACATTTTTTTTATTTATTTATTTTTTATGTTATGGCTGTACAGAAGTCCATATTTGACCTACTGAACATATTTTTGGCCCAAGAGTCCTTAAACACTAACTTATTACACATATTCATTGACTTTCCTTCTTATTCCCATTACTAGCCAAATGTTCCACAAAAGGTTTTTAAATTATTCTTATTCTTTTTTTTTCTTTTTTCTTTTTACATGTTATGGCTGTACAGAAGTCCATATATGACGTACTGAACATATTTTTGGCCCAAGAGTCCTTAAACACTAACTTATTATACATATTCATTGACTTTCCTTCTTATTCCCATTACTAGCCAAATGTTCCACAAAACGTTTTTAAATTATTATTATTATTTGTTTTTACATGTTATGGCTGTACAGAAGTCCATATTTGACCTACTGAACATATTTTTGGCCCAAGAGTCCTTAAACACTAACCTACTATACATATTCACTGACTTCCCTTCTGATTCAAAAAAGTTCCACAAAACACTAACTTACTATACATATACATTGAGTTCCCTTCTGATTCCCATTACTAGCCAAAAGTTCCACAAAAGGTTTTTAAATTATTATTATTCTTTTTTTTTTATTTTATTTTTTTACATGTTATGGCTGTACAGAACGTCTCGGTTACGTATGTAACCCTCGTTCCCTGAAGGAAGGGAACGGAGACGTTACGTCAGTTACTGACGGAATGGGGGTTTCGCTTAGAAGCCAATCGCATTTGAGCTCTACAAAACGAGCCAATGGCATGAAAATGCCATGGGTCTGCGGAATTTGCATGCCGCAACCCCGCCCCACGGCGTGGGTATAAAGGGCGTTGCGTGGCAATCTCGCATTATGTTTACCTGCTGAAGAGCCGAGGCATGAGCGCCCGGCCAGTTCCAGCGGTACAGCGGTCATGGCAGGGGGACGTAACGTCTCCGTTCCCTTCCTTCAGGGAACGAGGGTTACATACGTAACCGAGACGTTCCCTTTCAGTCAGTACACTACGAGTTACGTCAGTTACTGACGGAATGGGGGTCCAATACAATCTCGCCATGACGGCTGTCTTCCAGCGTCCTGCGCTGACCCGGGCTCCCTGCCGTGAGTGTGGCACGAACGAGGGGCTAGGCTCAACGCTACCAAGGTACACTGGGAAGCATATCCCACGTGGAGAATGCAACACAATGCCAACCCAAAGGGGGGGACTTGAAGAATACACCTATGACCCGAAGGAGCTGCATAGGGAACACTCTGGGGTATCCAGCCGAAGGTGGAAAATTTCAACCCCAGGCGTGGCAAGGTGTCTTGCCAAGGGAAGACACGAGCTACAAGAGACTTACCGTGGAAATACACATGTGGGGGTTACCCAGCGGGGGAACCATGCACACGGAGGCACCTAGCCGAACACGAGGGGTGGCCTGAAAGGGCACTCGCTCTGGTGACGACATCGACAGTGCTGGAGGAGCTCAGGGCTTACTGGGAAGCTCACCTGAGAGGAATAGCGCACGCATCCAGTCCGCGGAGTGGAATGGCGCAGCAAGCGAAGACACCTGAGCCTGTCCGGTTACTGGCCAGTAGGGGCGAGTACACGAGAGGATACAGGCTCCACTCTGAGATTATAAAATCTTGCGAATGTGTTGGGTGTCGCCCAGCCTGCAGCTCTACAAACGTCTGTTAGCGAGGCGCCATGCGCTAGAGCCCAAGAGGAGGCAACACTCCTGGTGGAGTGTGCTCTTACCCCGAGGGGGCATGGCATGCCCTGGACTTGATATGCCAGGACAATGGCGTCCACTATCCAGTGGGACAACCTCTGCTTGGAGAGAGCCTTCCCTTTCTGCTGCCCTCCGTAACAGACAAAGAGCTGGTCTGAGGTCCTGAAACACTGCGTCCGGTCTACGTAAGCGCGAAGGGCGCGTACTGGACAGAGCAGTGCCAAGGCTGGGTCTGCCTCCTCCAAGGGCAGCGCTTGCAGGTTCACCACCTGGTCCCTGAAGGGAGTGGTGGGAACCTTGGGCACGTATCCAGGCCGGGGTCTCAGGATGACGTGAGAATTGGCCGGCCCGAATTCCAGGCACGCTTCGTCAACCGAAAATGCCTGCAGGTCCCCTACCCTCTTGATGGAGGCCAAAGCAGTCAGGAGCGCCACTTTCAATGAAAGGAACTTCAGCTCGACTGACTGCAATGGCTCAAAGGGAGCCTTTTGCAGGGCAGCTAAGACCACTGCTAGGTCCCAAGAGGGTACCTGAGGTGGGCGAGGAGGATTTAACCTCCTCGCACCTCTGAGGAACCTACTGACCAGGTCGTGCTGTCCAACCGTTTTAGAGTCCACCAGGTCATGATGAGCTGAAATAGCAGCCACATAGACCTTCAGGGTGGAGGGAGACAGCCTTCGCTCCAACCCTTCCTGGAGGAAGGAGAGCACGGACCCGATCGAGCATCTTCTGGGGTCCTCTCGCCGAGAGGAGCACCAGGTGACGAAGAGGTTCCACTTCAACGCATAGGCCTGTCTGGTAGACAGGGCTCTAGCGGAAGTGATGGTAGCCGCCACCTGAGGTGGCAGGGTACTCAAACCTGCCGCGTCCCGTCCAGGTTCCACACGTGGAGGTTCCACAGGTCGGGACGCGGGTGCCATATGGTGCCCCGTCTCTGAGACAGGAGGTCCTGTCTCAGAGGGATCGACCAGGGAGGTGCTGTCGCAAGGAGTACAAGTTCTGAGAACCAGGTCCGGCCGGGCCAATATGGGGCGACCAAAAGGACCTGCTCCCTGTCCTCCCTGATCTTGCACAGAACCTGTGCGAGAAGGCTCACTGGGGGAAACGCATATTTGCGTGGGCCCCGCGGCCAGCTGTGCGCTAGTGCATCCGTGCCGAGGGTCCCCTCGGTCAGGGAATAGTACCAGCGGCAATGGGAAGAGTCGCGGGAGGCAAACAGATCTATCTGTGCGTCGCCAAACTGCTCCCAAATCAGCTGAACCGTCTGGGGATGGAGTCTCCATTCCCCCGGGAGCGGCTGGAACCGCGACAGCTCGTCGGCTGCGCAGTTCAGGTCTCCCGGGATGTGAACGGCACGAAGCGACCTCAGATGCTTCTGACTCCATAGGAGGAGATGGCGGGCGAGTTGCGACATCCGGCGGGAGCGTAGACCACCTTGTCGGTTGATGTACGCTACTGTTGCCGTGCTGTCTGAACGGACCAGAACGTGTTTGTCCTTGAGCAGGGCTCGAAAGCGGTGCAGGGCAAGACGTACGGCCAGCAACTCGAGGCAATTGACATGCCATAGGCGCTGGGGTCCTATCCAGGAGCCCGCGGCAGCATGTCCCTTGCACATGGCGCCCCAGCCCGTGGAAGAGGCATCTGTTGTGACAACAACCTGCCTGGAAACTCGTTCTAGGGGAACACCTGCCCGTAGAAAACTGAGGTTCAACCACGGGGTGAAGGTCTGACGGCAGGCTCGGGTCACTGGGACCTGGAGGGTGCCGTGTTGCCATGCCCATCTCGGGACTCGATCGCAAAGCCAGTGCTGAAGCGGTCTCATATGGAGCAGACCAAGCGGGGTCACCGCGGCTGCTGACGCCATATGCCCCAGGAGCCTCTGAAAAAGTTTCAGTGGAACCGCACTCTTGCCCTCGAACTGGCGAAGACAAGTCAGCAGAGACTGCGCGCGCTCGCTCGTAAGCTGCGCGAACATGGCGACCGAGTCGATTTCCATACCGAGAAAAGAGATCCTCTGCGCTGGGGAGAGTTTGCTCTTTCCCCAGTTGACCCGAAGGCCCAGGCGGGCGAGGTGCTGAAGCACCAGATCCCTGTGTTCGCAGACCTGATCCCGAGAGTGGCCTAGAATCAGCCAGTCGTCGAGATAGTTCAGGATGCGAACCCCGTGTTGCCTGAGCGGCACAAGGGCTGCCTCGACAATCTTCGTAAAGACGCGAGGGGACAGGGCTAGCCCGAAGGGGAGAACCGTGTACTGATATGCCTGCCCCTCGAAGGCAAACCGTAGAAACGGTCTGTGTCGAGGAAGAATGGAGACATGAAAGTACGCGTCCTTCAGGTCGATCGCTGCAAACCAATCCGAGGGACGAACGCACTCGAAAATACGTTTGGCTGTCAACATCTTGAATGGAAGCCTGTGCAGGGTTCGGTTCAAGACGCGCAGGTCCAGGATTGGCCGTAACCCACCGGTTTTCTTGGGTACAATGAAGTAAGGGCTGTAGAAGCCGGACTTCATCTCGGCTGGAGGGACGAGTAGGGTACGACGCCAGTAGGGTGTCGACCTCCGCACGCATGACAGGGGCATTGCCACCCATCACGGTGTAGCGGACTCCCCGAAAGCGGGGAGGAGACCGAGCGAACTGAATCGCATAGCCGAGCCGGATGGTGCGAGCGAGCCAACTGGACAGGTTGGGAAGCGCTAGCCAGGCTCCCAAGAACTGAACCAGCGGGGTCATGCGAACCACCGGCGTACCCCCGATGGGGCAGCGAGGCGGAATGACCGGCCCAGACAAGGGAGGCATGGGAGCGTCCCGGGGTGTGGGCGGGGTCGAATTCCGCGCCCTGACAGAGGAGACCAGGGAAGGACCAGCGTTCCACGGGGGTCTCGTCTGCCAGGGGGCTGGCGACAGAGGGGGCCGAGAGCGGCGAGGCCATGGGGCGTCGCGCACTGCCAGCCGCGCCCTCTTGAGGCTCGGAGGTGAGAAAATCAGTTCTTTCTTGGGAAAACAAAAGATTCTCCCCCGGCCCTCCACCAGGGGAAGGAGTGGTCCTGCTACCATCTCCTGGGAAAGAACCGAAGTCACCTCCGAGCCGCCCGTCTCAGGACCGCTGCTTAGACTGCCGTTTGGCAGGCTGGGGGGCTGGGACGGGCGGGGCCGCCTTTCTGCGACGTCCTCCACGCCTCGGCCCGGATGAAGGCTGCTGCTGGGGCCGGGCAGGAGGGGTGGGAGTCGCTGGGGGGCGGCCTCGGCGGGGAGCAGACTGAGGCTTCTGGGCCGGCGGCTGGGTGGAGGCAGCAGCTGGCCGCCGGGGCAGAATGTGTTTAATTGCCTCAGTCTGCTTCTGAGCAGTCGAGAACTGTTGGGCGAAGTCCTGGACCGCCCCGCCGAATAGCCCAGCCTGGGAAATGGGAGAATTGAGGAAACGTGTTCGCTCAGATTCTCCCACATCAACCAGGTTGAGCCATAGATGTCGCTCCTGGACCACCGAAGTGGACATCACCTGACCGAGAGAGCGAGCGGTCACCTTCGTCGCCCGTAGAGCGAGGTCGGTGGCCGTCCGCAACTCTTGCATTAATGCAGGGTCAGCATTGCCCTCGTGCATGTCTCTGAGCACCTTGGCCTGATAGACCTGTAGGGTGGCCATGGCATGCAGGGCGGACGCGGCCTGGCCCGCAGCTCTGTAGGTCTTCGCCGTCAATGTGGACGTGAATCTACAGGCTTTGGACGGGTGCTTTGGGTCACCGCACCATGTCGCAGCACTCTGTGGACACAGTTGCATCGCAACAGAGCGCTCAACAGGGGGAACCCCAGTGTACCCTTTCACCGCGCCGCCATCGAGGGCAGTGAAGGCGGAAGTGGTTGCCGAGCGATCGCGAAAAGTCAAGGGAGACTTCCACGATATCGACACCTCTTCATGCACTTCCGGGAAGAAGGGCACTGGGGGCTGACGGGCGCCTTCGGCACGGGCCGCCCCCAGATACCAATCATCTAGCCGGGAACGCTCGGGACATGGCGGAGGGTTCCACACAAGCCCAATCGTCTCGGCCGCCCGGGCAAGCATGGCTGTGAGTTCCGGATCGGACTCGGGCAATGCTGAAACTCCCGAAGGAGGCAACACAGCCGAATCGTCATCTCCGGAGGAATCCAGCCCACCTTGTGATGCGGCGATCGACATAGCATCCTCCGCGGGTGTGCCAAATGAAACGCAGGGCCCCGAACGGGAAGCCCCGGCGCCCTCATCAGGCAACACCACGGGTTGCAGTGTGCAGGAAGGGGGTGTGGCCCGAGGAGGATTCGTCGGGTTGTTCCACACCGTAACCCTCAGATCACCCTGACCACCAGCCAAAGTACCCCCTCCAGTGGAGGAAGTAGATTGGGGTGTGGTAGAGGGGACTCTCCCCCCATTACGGAGATCATGGAGTCTCGATCGCAACACTGAGATGGTCATGTTCCCGCAGTGAGAACATGACTCATCCATGAACGCGCGTTCAGCGTGCACGAGGCCCAAGCACGCCAAACAGCGATCATGACCATCAAACGGAGGTACCAGTCGACCGCACCCAGAAACGGAGCACGGGCGAGCCATCTTTAAAAAGACGTGCCACGTGCAGCTCTTTTAGAGAGGAGTGAAAAACTCTGCAGAATGCCGAAGCACCCAGGGAGAACGCGCACGCTGTGCTCGATCACTGCACAGATCAGACAGGAAATGCGGAACTCGCTGGAACGTGCCGTAACACCAACACTCTGGAGAGAAACTCGTCTTGAAGAGGAAAGCGCTCAGGCAGTAAACTCGGCTCTGAAGCAAAAACATAATGCGAGATTGCCACGCAACGCCCTTTATACCCACGCCGTGGGGCGGGGTTGCGGCATGCAAATTCCGCAGACCCATGGCATTTTCATGCCATTGGCTCGTTTTGTAGAGCTCAAAGGCGATTGGCTTCTAAGCGAAACCCCCATTCCGTCAGTAACTGACGTAACTCGTAGTGTACTGACTGAAAGGGAAGTCTATATATGACGTACTGAACATATTTTTGGCCCAAGAGGCCTTAAACAGTAACTAACTATATATACTAATTGACTTCCCTTCTGATTCACATTACTAGCCAAAAGTTCCACAAAACGTTTTTAAATTATTATTATTATTTTTTTTTTTTTTTTTTTACACGTTATGGCTGTACAGAAGTCCATATATGACGTACTGATCATTTTTTTGGCCCAAAAGTCCTTAAACAGTAACTAACTATATATACTCATTGACTTCCCTTCTGATTCCCATTACTAGCCAAAAGTTCCACAAAACGTTTTTAAATTATTATTATTATTTATTTTTACATGTTATGGCTGTACAGAAGTCCATATATGACCTACTGAAAATATTTTTGGCCCAAAAGTCCTAAAACACTAAATTACTATACATACTCATTGACTACCCTTTTGATTCCCATTACTAGCCAAAACGTCCACAAAAGTTTTTTAAATTATTATTTTTTTTTTTTACATGTTATGGCTGTACAGAAGTCCATATATGACCTACTGAACATATTTTTGGCCCAAGAGTCCTTAAACACTTACTTACTATACATGTTCACTGACTTTCCTTCTTATTCCCATTACTAGCCAAATGTTCCACAAAAGGTTTTTAAATTATTCTTATTCTTTTTTTTTTTTTTTTTTTTTTTACATGTTATGGCTGTACAGAAGTCCATATATGACGTACTGAACATATTTTTGGCCCAAGAGTCCTTAAACACTAACTTACTATACATATTCACTGACTTACCTTCTGATTCAAAAAAGTTCCACAAAAGGTTTTTAAATTATTATTATGACCTACTGTACATATTTTTGGCCCAAAAGTCCTAAAACACTAAATTACTATACATACTCATTGACTTACCTTCTGATTCCCATTACTAGCCAAAAGTTCCACAAAAGGTTTTTAAATTATTATTATTATTATTATTATTATTATTTTTACATGTTATGGCTGTACAGAAGTCCATATATGACCTACTGTACATATTTTTGGCCCAAGAGTCCTTAAACACTAACTTACTATACATATTCATTGACTTGCCTTCTGATTCCCATTACTAGCCGAAAGTCCTTAAACACTAAGTTACTATACATACTCATTGAGTTCCCTTCTGATTCCCATTACTAGCCAAATGTTCCACAAAAGGTTCTTAAATTATCTTTTTTTTTTTTTTTTTTTTACATGTTATAACTGTACAGAAGTCCATATTTGACCTATCGAACATATTTTTGACCCGAAATTCCTTAAACACTAAATTACTATACATACTCATTTACTTCCTTTCTGATTCCCATCACTAGCCAAAAGTTCCACAAAAGGTTTTTAAATAATTGTCTTTTTTTTTTTTTTTTTTTTACATGTTATGGCTGTACAGACGTCCATATTTGACCTACTGAACATTTTTTTGGCCCAAGAGTCCTTAAACACTAACTTACTATACATATTCATTGACTTGCCTTCTGATTCCCATTACTAGCCAAATGTTCCACAAAAGGTTTTTAAATTATTATTATTATTATTTTTTACTTGTTATGGCTGTACAGAAGTCTATATTTGACCTACTGAACATATTTTTGGCCCAAGAGTCCTTAAACACTAACTTACTATACATACTCATTGACTTCCCTTCTGATTCCCATTACTAGCCAAAAGTTCCACAAAAGGTTTTTAAATTATTATTATAATTTTTTTTACATGTTATGGCTGTACAGAAGTCCATATTTGACCTACTGAATATAATTTTGGCCCAAGAGTCCTTAAACACTAACTTACTATACATACTCATTGACTTTCCTTGTTATTCCCATTACTAGCCAAATGTTCCACAAAAGGTTTTTAAATTATTATTATTATTTTTTTTTTTTTTTTTTTTTTTTTTACACGTTATGGCTGTACAGAAGTCCATATTTGACCTACTGAACATATTTTTGGCCCGAAAGTCCTTAAACACTAACTTACTATACATACTCATTGACTTCCCTTCTGATTACCATTACTATCCAAAAGTTCCACAAAAGATTTTTACATTTTTTTTATTTATTTATTTTTTGTTATGGCTGTACAGAAGTCCATATTTGACCTACTGAACATATTTTTGGCCCAAGAGTCCTTAAACAATAACTTATTATACATATTTATTGACTTCCCTTCTGATTCCCATTACTAGCCAAAAGTTCCACAAAAGGTTTTTAAATTATTCTTCTTCTTTTTTTTTTTTTTTTTTTTTTTTTTACATGTTATTGCTGTACAGAAGTCCATATATGACCTACTGTACATATTTTTGGCCCAAGAGTCCTTAAACACTAACTTATTATACATATTCATTGACTTCCCTTCTGATTCCCATTACTAGCCAAAAGTTCCACAAAAGGTTTTTAAATTATTATTATTATTTTTTTTTACATGTTATGGCTGTTAAGAAGTCCATATTTGACCTACTGAATATAATTTTGGCCCAAGAGTCCTTAAACAGTAACTAACTATATATACTAATTGACTTCCCTTCTGATTCACATTACTAGCCAAAAGTTCCACAAAACGTTTTTAAATTATTATTATTTTTATTTTTTTTACACGTTATGGCTGTACAGAAGTCCATATATGACGTACTGAACATATTTTTGGCCCAAAAGTCCTTAAACAGTAACTAACTATATATACTCATTGACTTCCCTTCTGATTCCCATTACTAGCCAAAAGTTCCACAAAACGTTTTTAAATTATTATTATTATTTATTTTTACATGTTATGGCTGTACAGAAGTCCATATATGACCTACTGAAAATATTTTTGGCCCAAAAGTCCTAAAACACTAAATTACTATACATACTCATTGACTACCCTTTTGATTCCCATTACTAGCCAAAACGTCCACAAAAGTTTTTTAAATTATTATTATTTTTTTTTACATGTTATGGCTGTACAGAAGTCCATATATGACCTACTGAACATATTTTTGGCCCAAGAGTCCTTAAACACTTACTTACTATACATGTTCACTGACTTTCCTTCTTATTCCCATTACTAGCCAAATGTTCCACAAAAGGTTTTTAAATTATTCTTATTCTTTTTTTTTTTTTTTTTTTTTTTACATGTTATGGCTGTACAGAAGTCCATATATGACGTACTGAACATATTTTTGGCCCAAGAGTCCTTAAACACTAACTTACTATACATATTCACTGACTTACCTTCTGATTCAAAAAAGTTCCACAAAAGGTTTTTAAATTATTATTATGACCTACTGTACATATTTTTGGCCCAAAAGTCCTAAAACACTAAATTACTATACATACTCATTGACTTACCTTCTGATTCCCATTACTAGCCAAAAGTTCCACAAAAGGTTTTTAAATTATTATTATTATTATTATTATTTTTACATGTTATGGCTGTACAGAAGTCCATATATGACGTACTGAACATATTTTTGGCCCAAGAGTCCTTAAACACTAACTTACTATACATATTCACTGACTTACCTTCTGATTCAAAAAAGTTCCACAAAAGGTTTTTAAATTATTATTATGACCTACTGTACATATTTTTGGCCCAAGAGTCCTTAAACACTAACTTACTATACATATTCATTGACTTGCCTTCTGATTCCCATTACTAGCCGAAAGTCCTTAAACACTAACTTACTATACATACTCATTGACTTCCCTTCTGATTCCCATTACTAGCCAAATGTTCCACAAAAGGTTCTTAGATTATCTTTTTTTTTTTTTTTTTTTTACATGTTATAACTGTACAGAAGTCCATATTTGACCTATTGAACATATTTTTGACCCGAAATTCCTTAAACACTAAATTACTATACATACTCATTGACTTCCTTTCTGATTACCATCACTAGCCAAAAGTTCCACAAAAGGTTTTTAAATAATTGTCTTTTTTTTTTTTTTTTTTTTTACATGTTATGGCTGTACAGACGTCCATATTTGACCTACTGAACATTTTTTTGGCCCAAGAGTCCTTAAATACTAACTTACTATACATATTCATTGACTTGCCTTCTGATTCCCATTACTAGCCAAATGTTCCACAAAAGGTTTTTAAATTATTATTATTATTATTTTTTACTTGTTATGGCTGTACAGAAGTCCATATTTGACCTACTGAACATATTTTTGGCCCAAGAGTCCTTAAACACTAACTTACTATACATACTCATTGACTTCCCTTCTGATTCCCATTACTAGCCAAAAGTTCCACAAAAGGTTTTTAAATTATTATTATTATTTTTTTTTACATGTTATGGCTGTTAAGAAGTCCATATTTGACCTACTGAATATAATTTTGGCCCAAGAGTCCTTAAACACTAACTTACTATACATACTCATTGACTTTCCTTGTTATTCCCATTACTAGCCAAATGTTCCACAAAAGGTTTTTAAATTATTCTTTTTTTTTTTTTTTTTTTTTTTTTTTTTTTACACGTTATGGCTGTACAGAAGTCCATATTTGACCTACTGAACATATTTTTGGCCCGAAAGTCCTTAAACACTAACTTACTATACATACTCATTGACTTGCCTTCTGATTCCCATTACTAGCCAAATGTTCCACAAAAGGTTTTTAAATTATTATTATTATTATTTTTTACTTGTTATGGCTGTACAGAAGTCCATATTTGACCTACTGAACATATTTTTGGCCCAAGAGTCCTTAAACACTAACTTACTATACATACTCATTGACTTCCCTTCTGATTCCCATTACTATCCAAAAGTTCCACAAAAGATTTTTACATTTTTTTTATTTATTTATTTTTTATGTTATGGCTGTACAGAAGTCCATATTTGACCTACTGAACATATTTTTGGCCCAAGAGTCCTTAAACACTAACTTATTACACATATTCATTGACTTTCCTTCTTATTCCCATTACTAGCCAAATGTTCCACAAAAGGTTTTTAAATTATTCTTATTCTTTTTTTTTCTTTTTTCTTTTTACATGTTATGGCTGTACAGAAGTCCATATATGACGTACTGAACATATTTTTGGCCCAAGAGTCCTTAAACAGTAACTAACTATATATACTCATTGACTTCCCTTCTGATTCCCATTACTAGCCAAAAGTTCCACAAAACGTTTTTAAATTATTATTATTATTTGTTTTTACATGTTATGGCTGTACAGAAGTCCATATTTGACCTACTGAACATATTTTTGGCCCAAGAGTCCTTAGACACTAACCTACTATACATATTCACTGACTTCCCTTCTGATTCAAAAAAGTTCCACAAAACACTAACTTACTATACATATACATTGAGTTCCCTTCTGATTCCCATTACTAGCCAAAAGTTCCACAAAAGGTTTTTAAATTATTATTATTATTATTTTTTTACATGTTATGGCTGTACAGAAGTCCATATATGACCTACTGAACATATTTTTGGCCCAAGAGTCCTTAAACACTTACTTACTATACATGTTCACTGACTTTCCTTCTTATTCCCATTACTAGCCAAATGTTCCACAAAAGGTTTTTAAATTATTCTTATTCTTTTTTTTTTTTTTTTTTTTTTTTTACATGTTATGGCTGTACAGAAGTCCATATATGACGTACTGAACATATTTTTGGCCCAAGAGTCCTTAAACACTAACTTACTATACATATTCACTGACTTACCTTCTGATTCAAAAAAGTTCCACAAAAGGTTTTTAAATTATTATTATGACCTACTGTACATATTTTTGGCCCAAAAGTCCTAAAACACTAAATTACTATACATACTCATTGACTTACCTTCTGATTCCCATTACTAGCCAAAAGTTCCACAAAAGGTTTTTAAATTATTATTATTATTATTATTATTATTATTTTTACATGTTATGGCTGTACAGAAGTCCATATATGACGTACTGAACATATTTTTGGCCCAAGAGTCCTTAAACACTAACTTACTATACATATTCACTGACTTACCTTCTGATTCAAAAAAGTTCCACAAAAGGTTTTTAAATTATTATTATGACCTACTGTACATATTTTTGGCCCAAGAGTCCTTAAACACTAACTTACTATACATATTCATTGACTTGCCTTCTGATTCCCATTACTAGCCGAAAGTCCTTAAACACTAACTTACTATACATACTCATTGACTTCCCTTCTGATTCCCATTACTAGCCAAATGTTCCACAAAAGGTTCTTAAATTATCTTTTTTTTTTTTTTTTTTTTACATGTTATAACTGTACAGAAGTCCATATTTGACCTATTGAACATATTTTTGACCCGAAATTCCTTAAACACTAAATTACTATACATACTCATTGACTTCCTTTCTGATTACCATCACTAGCCAAAAGTTCCACAAAAGGTTTTTAAATAATTGTCTTTTTTTTTTTTTTTTTTTTACATGTTATGGCTGTACAGACGTCCATATTTGACCTACTGAACATTTTTTTGGCCCAAGAGTCCTTAAATACTAACTTACTATACATATTCATTGACTTGCCTTCTGATTCCCATTACTAGCCAAATGTTCCACAAAAGGTTTTTAAATTATTATTATTATTATTTTTTACTTGTTATGGCTGTACAGAAGTCCATATTTGACCTACTGAACATATTTTTGGCCCAAGAGTCCTTAAACACTAACTTACTATACATACTCATTGACTTCCCTTCTGATTCCCATTACTAGCCAAAAGTTCCACAAAAGGTTTTTAAATTATTATTATTATTTTTTTTTACATGTTATGGCTGTTAAGAAGTCCATATTTGACCTACTGAATATAATTTTGGCCCAAGAGTCCTTAAACAGTAACTAACTATATATACTAATTGACTTCCCTTCTGATTCACATTACTAGCCAAAAGTTCCACAAAACGTTTTTAAATTATTATTATTTTTATTTTTTTTACACGTTATGGCTGTACAGAAGTCCATATATGACGTACTGAACATATTTTTGGCCCAAAAGTCCTTAAACAGTAACTAACTATATATACTCATTGACTTCCCTTCTGATTCCCATTACTAGCCAAAAGTTCCACAAAACGTTTTTAAATTATTATTATTATTTATTTTTACATGTTATGGCTGTACAGAAGTCCATATATGACCTACTGAAAATATTTTTGGCCCAAAAGTCCTAAAACACTAAATTACTATACATACTCATTGACTACCCTTTTGATTCCCATTACTAGCCAAAACGTCCACAAAAGTTTTTTAAATTATTATTATTTTTTTTTACATGTTATGGCTGTACAGAAGTCCATATATGACCTACTGAACATATTTTTGGCCCAAGAGTCCTTAAACACTTACTTACTATACATGTTCACTGACTTTCCTTCTTATTCCCATTACTAGCCAAATGTTCCACAAAAGGTTTTTAAATTATTCTTATTCTTTTTTTTTTTTTTTTTTTTTTTTACATGTTATGGCTGTACAGAAGTCCATATATGACGTACTGAACATATTTTTGGCCCAAGAGTCCTTAAACACTAACTTACTATACATATTCACTGACTTACCTTCTGATTCAAAAAAGTTCCACAAAAGGTTTTTAAATTATTATTATGACCTACTGTACATATTTTTGGCCCAAAAGTCCTAAAACACTAAATTACTATACATACTCATTGACTTACCTTCTGATTCCCATTACTAGCCAAAAGTTCCACAAAAGGTTTTTAAATAATTATTATTATTATTATTATTTTTACATGTTATGGCTGTACAGAAGTCCATATATGACGTACTGAACATATTTTTGGCCCAAGAGTCCTTAAACACTAACTTACTATACATATTCACTGACTTACCTTCTGATTCAAAAAAGTTCCACAAAAGGTTTTTAAATTATTATTATGACCTACTGTACATATTTTTGGCCCAAGAGTCCTTAAACACTAACTTACTATACATATTCATTGACTTGCCTTCTGATTCCCATTACTAGCCGAAAGTCCTTAAACACTAACTTACTATACATACTCATTGACTTCCCTTCTGATTCCCATTACTAGCCAAATGTTCCACAAAAGGTTCTTAGATTATCTTTTTTTTTTTTTTTTTTTTACATGTTATAACTGTACAGAAGTCCATATTTGACCTATTGAACATATTTTTGACCCGAAATTCCTTAAACACTAAATTACTATACATACTAATTGACTTCCTTTCTGATTACCATCACTAGCCAAAAGTTCCACAAAAGGTTTTTAAATAATTGTCTTTTTTTTTTTTTTTTTTTTTTACATGTTATGGCTGTACAGACGTCCATATTTGACCTACTGAACATTTTTTTGGCCCAAGAGTCCTTAAATACTAACTTACTATACATATTCATTGACTTGCCTTCTGATTCCCATTACTAGCCAAATGTTCCACAAAAGGTTTTTAAATTATTATTATTATTATTTTTTACTTGTTATGGCTGTACAGAAGTCCATATTTGACCTACTGAACATATTTTTGGCCCAAGAGTCCCTAAACACTAACTTACTATACATACTCATTGACTTCCCTTCTGATTCCCATTACTAGCCAAAAGTTCCACAAAAGGTTTTTAAATTATTATTATTATTTTTTTTTACATGTTATGGCTGTTAAGAAGTCCATATTTGACCTACTGAATATAATTTTGGCCCAAGAGTCCTTAAACACTAACTTACTATACATACTCATTGACTTTCCTTGTTATTCCCATTACTAGCCAAATGTTCCACAAAAGGTTTTTAAATTATTCTTTTTTTTTTTTTTTTTTTTTTTTTTTTTTTACACGTTATGGCTGTACAGAAGTCCATATTTGACCTACTGAACATATTTTTGGCCCGAAAGTCCTTAAACACTAACTTACTATACATACTCATTGACTTGCCTTCTGATTCCCATTACTAGCCAAATGTTCCACAAAAGGTTTTTAAATTATTATTATTATTATTTTTTACTTGTTATGGCTGTACAGAAGTCCATATTTGACCTACTGAACATATTTTTGGCCCAAGAGTCCTTAAACACTAACTTACTATACATACTCATTGACTTCCCTTCTGATTCCCATTACTATCCAAAAGTTCCACAAAAGATTTTTACATTTTTTTTATTTATTTATTTTTTATGTTATGGCTGTACAGAAGTCCATATTTGACCTACTGAACATATTTTTGGCCCAAGAGTCCTTAAACACTAACTTATTACACATATTCATTGACTTTCCTTCTTATTCCCATTACTAGCCAAATGTTCCACAAAAGGTTTTTAAATTATTCTTATTCTTTTTTTTTCTTTTTTCTTTTTACATGTTATGGCTGTACAGAAGTCCATATATGACGTACTGAACATATTTTTGGCCCAAGAGTCCTTAAACAGTAACTAACTATATATACTCATTGACTTCCCTTCTGATTCCCATTACTAGCCAAAAGTTCCACAAAACGTTTTTAAATTATTATTATTATTTGTTTTTACATGTTATGGCTGTACAGAAGTCCATATTTGACCTACTGAACATATTTTTGGCCCAAGAGTCCTTAGACACTAACCTACTATACATATTCACTGACTTCCCTTCTGATTCAAAAAAGTTCCACAAAACACTAACTTACTATACATATACATTGAGTTCCCTTCTGATTCCCATTACTAGCCAAAAGTTCCACAAAAGGTTTTTAAATTATTATTATTATTATTTTTTTACATGTTATGGCTGTACAGAAGTCCATATTTGACCTACTGAACATAATTTTGGCCCAAGAGTCCTTAAACACTAACTTACTATACATATTCACTGACTTCCCTTCTGATTCCCATTACTAGCCAAAAGTTCCACAAAAGGTTTTTAAATTATTATTATTCTTTTTTTTTTTTTTTTTTTTTTACATGTTATGGCTGTACAGAAGTCTATATATGACGTACTGAACATATTTTTGGCCCAAGAGGCCTTAAACAGTAACTAACTATATATACTAATTGACTTCCCTTCTGATTCACATTACTAGCCAAAAGTTCCACAAAACGTTTTTAAATTATTATTATTATTATTTGTATTTTTTTTACACGTTATGGCTGTACAGAAGTCCATATATGACGTACTGAACATATTTTTGGCCCAAAAGTCCTTAAACAGTAACTAACTATATATACTCATTGACTTCCCTTCTGATTCCCATTACTAGCCAAAAGTTCCACAAAACGTTTTTAAATTATTATTATTATTTATTTTTACATGTTATGGCTGTACAGAAGTCCATATATGACCTACTGAAAATATTTTTGGCCCAAAAGTCCTAAAACACTAAATTACTATACATACTCATTGACTACCCTTTTGATTCCCATTACTAGCCAACAGGTCCACAAAAGTTTTTTAAATTATTATTATTATTTTTTACATGTTATGGCTGTACAGAAGTCTATATATGACCTACTGAACATATTTTTGGCCCAAGAGTCCTTAAACACTTACTTACTATACATATTCACTGACTTTCCTTCTTATTCCCATTACTAGCCAAATGTTCCACAAAAGGTTTTTAAATTATTCTTATTCTTTTTTTTTTTTTTTTTTTTTTTTTACATGTTATGGCTGTACAGAAGTCCATATTTGACCTACTGAACATATTTTTGGCCCAAAAGTCCTTAAACACTAACTAACTATATATACTCATTGACTTCCCTTCTGATTCCCATTACTAGCCAAATGTTCCACAAATGTTTTTTAAATTATTATAATTTTTTTTTCTCTACATGTTATGGCTGTACAGAAGTCCATATTTAACCTACTGAGCATATTTTTGGCCCAAGAGTCCTTAAACACTAACTTACTATACATACTCATTGACTTCCCTTCTGATTGCCATTACTAGCCAAATGTTCCACAAAAGGTTTTTAAATAATCTTTTTTTGTTTTTGTTTTTTACATGCTATAACTGTACAGAAGTCCATATTTGACCTATTGAACATATGTTTGACCCGAAAGTCCTTAAACACTAAATTACTATACATACTTATTGACTTCCCTTCTGATTCCCATCACTAGCCAAAAGTTCCACAAAAGGTTTTTAAATTATTATTATTATTTTTTTAATTTTTTTTTTTATACATGTTATGGCTGTACAGAAGTCCATTTTTGACCTACTGAACATATTTTTGGCCCAAGAGTCCTTAAACACTAACTTACTATACATATTCATTGACTTCCCTTCTGATTCCCATTACTAGCCAAAAGTTCCACAAAACGTTTTTAAATTATTATTATTCTTTTTTTAAAAATTTTTTTCATACATGTTATGGCTGTACAGAAGTCCATATATGACCTACTGAAAATATTTTTGGCCCAAGAGTCCTTAAACACTTACTTACTATACATATTCATTGACTTTCCTTGTTATTCCCATTACTAGCCAAATGTTCCACAAAAGGTTTTTAAATTATTATTATTATTATTCTTTTTTTTTTTTTTTTTTTTTTTACACTTTATGGCTGTACAGAAGTCCATATATGACCTACTGTACATATTTTTGGCCCAAAAGTACTAAAACACTAAATTACTATAAATACTCATTGACTTCCCTTCTGATTCCCATTACTAGCCAAAAGGTCCACAAAAGTTTTTTAAATTATTATTATTTTTTTTTTACATGTTATGGCTGTACAGAAGTCCATATATGACCTACTGAACATATTTTTGGCCCAAGAGTCCTCAAACACTAACTTACTATACATATTCATTGACTTCCCTTCTGATTCCCATTACTAGCCAAAAGTTCCACAAAAGGTTTTTAAATTATTATTATTCTTTTTTTTAAATTTTTTTTTATACATGTTATGGCTGTACAGAAGTCCATATATGACCTACTGAAAATATTTTTGGCCCAAGAGTCCTTAAACACTTACTTACTATACATATTCATTGACTTTCCTTGTTATTCCCATTACTAGCCAAATGTTCCACAAAAGGTTTTTAAATTATTATTATTATTATTATTATTATTATTATTATTTTTTTTTTTTTTTTTTACACTTTATGGCTGTACAGAAGTCCATATATAACCTACTGTACATATTTTTGGCCCAAAAGTATACATACTCATTGACTTCCCTTCTGATTCCCATTACTAGCCAAAAGGTCCACAAAAGTTTTTTAAATTATTATTATTTTTTTTTTTACATGTTATGGCTGCAGAGAAGTCCATATATGACCTACTGAACATATTTTTGGCCCAAAAGTCCTAAAACACTAAATTACTATACATACTCATTGACTTCCCTTCTGATTCCCATTACTAGCCAAAAGGTCCACAAAAGTTTTTTTAATTATTATTATTTTTTTTTACATGTTATGGCTGCAGAGAAGTCCATATTTGACCTACTAAACATATTTTTGGCCCAAGAGTCCTTAAACACTAACTTATTATACATATTCATTGACTTCCCTTCTGATTCCCATTACTAGCCAAAAGTTTCACAAAAGGTTTTTAAATTATTATTATTATTTGTTTTTACATGTTATGGCTGTACAGAAGTCCATATTTGACCTACTGAACATATTTTTGGCCCAAGAGTCCTTAAACAATAACGTCTCGGTTACGTATGTAACCCTCGTTCCCTGAAGGAGGGAACGGAGACGCCACGTCGGAGTACCGACGAATAGGAATCTCGCTAGCGAGAGCCAATCTACTTCGAGTGTAACTAAACGAGCCAATGCACATTGGCATGCAATGATTGCACCAGCTGCTCATGCCACTCCGTGTGGGTATAAATGAGGCACAGGTGCTTGCATCAAATTAGTTTTTTGCTGAGGAGCCGAGTAGGTGAACTGGCACCCCAGCAGGGTACAGAGGACATGGCGACGGGACGTGGCGTCTCCGTTCCCTCCTTCAGGGAACGAGGGTTACATACGTAACCGAGACGTTCCCATTCAGTCGGTCACTCTCGACGCCACAGAGTACCGACGAATAGGAATCCCTACCAAAGCGCCATGGCCTCTGCCCCCCTGCAGAACAGCAGTGATGGACTTCTCTGTGTGAGCCCCATCTCATCAGGTAAGAGAGCTTAGGAGGCTCACACAGAGAAGTCCATCACTGCTGTTCTGCATGACCCGCTCAGTGACTTATTGGATAACACTGGGAAGCGTGCCCTAGTGGAAGGGAACGCTGCGGAACCCACATCATACACCGAAGGAGTTATGTGGAGTACAAAGCTGAGCCATAGCCCGCAACTGAGAGGGGGCTCCAGCCCCACCAAGGGGAGGGCTCTCCCAAGGGAAAGACACGGGCTTCCCGTAGGGGCGACCGTGGAAAAATATATGGGATCCCCGCAGGGTCACTCATATATCCCCAGCCCAGTACCGGTTACATACGTAACCGAGACGTTCCCATTCAGTCGGTCACTCTCGATGCCACGTCGGAGTACCGACGAATAGGAATCCCTACCAAAGCGCCATCGCCTCTGCCCCCATCCAGTGCCCTGTGTGAGCCTCCTAAGCTCTCTTACCTGATGAGATGGGGCTCACACAGAGAAGTCCATCACTGCTGTTCTGCATGACCCGCTCAGTGACTTATTGGATAACACTGGGAAGCGTGCCCTAGTGGAAGGGAACGCTGCGGAACCCACATCATACACCGAAGGAGTTATGTGGAGTACAAAGCTGAGCCATAGCCCGCAACTGAGAGGGGGCTCCAGCCCCACCAAGGGGAGGGCTCTCCCAAGGGAAAGACACGGGCTTCCCGTAGGAGCGACCGTGGAAAAATATATGGGATCCCCGCAGGGTCACTCATATATCCCCAGCCCAGTACCGGTTCTCAAGGATTCAGCGGCAAGGGGCCTGATGCCAGACGTTCCGCCACGTCCAGCACCGAGGGAGATGGAGGACTCGACAGAGTTTGCTTCTGGAGAATAAAGCGCCGGGGCGCAGCAAGCCGACAAGAGCCAGGGCCTCTCAGTGCTTCTACCCGTTTGAGGCGAGAACACAGGAGGACACTGGCTCTACACGTAGACTATAGAATCTAGCGAACGTGTTGGGTGTCGCCCAGCCCGCAGCTCTACAGATGTCTGACAGCGAGGCGCCACGTGCCAGCGCCCAGGAGGATGCAACACTTCTAGTAGAGTGTGCTCGCATCCTGAGCGGACAGGGCACACCTTGTGCTTGGTAAGCCAAGGTGATGGCATCCACTATCCAGTGGGCCATCCTCTGCTTGGAGACAGCCTTTCCCTTCTGCTGGCCTCTCCGTGACAGACAAAGAGCTGATCTGAGGTCCTGAAGCTTTGAGTTCTATCCACGTAGATCCGCAGAGCGCGGACGGGACAGAGCAAAGCTAGGGCTGGGTCTGCCTCCTCCAGGGGCAGCGCTTGCAGGTTCACCACCTGGTCCCTGAAGGGAGTGGTAGGAACCTTGGGCACATTGCCAGGCCGGGGTCTCAATACCACGTGGGTGTCACCCGGCCCGAACTCTAGGCACGATTCGTCGACCGAAAATGCCTGCAGGTCCCCTACCCTCTTGATGGAGGCCAGTGCGGCCAACAGCAAAGTCTTCATAGACAGAATCTTAAGCTCTGCTGACCGCAAGGGCTCAAATGGGGCATTCTGAAGTGCTCGGAGCACCAGAGCAAGATCCCAAGAGGGTATGGAGGGGGGGTCGAGGAGGATTTAACCGTCTCGCCCCCCTGAGGAACCTGACGACCAGGTCGTGCTTCCCAACTGTCTTACCTTCTACATGGTCGTGATGGGCAGATATTGCAGCAACATAGACCTTGAGGGTGGAGGGCGACAGCCTACGCTCCAACCCTCGTTGCAGGAAGGAAAGCACAGACACGATCGAACATCTTCGGGGGTCTTCTCCTGTCTTGTAGACGGTGCTCGTGCCGAAGTGATGGTGTTAACTACCTCTTGGGGTAAGTCACCTAGAACCTCCGCGTCCCGTCCAGGGGCCAGACACGAAGCTTCCACAGATCTGGACGCGGGTGCCACAGGGTGCCCCGTCTCTGAGTCAGAAGGTCCTTCCTCAGAGGAATCGGCCAAGGAGGGGCTGTCGCCAGGAGCATAAGTTCTGGGAACTAGGACCGGTTGGGCCAGTAAGGCGCCACCAACAGGACCTGCTCCTCGTCCTCCCTGACCTTGCACAGTGTCTGTGCAAGTAGGCTCACTGGGGAAAACGCATATTTGCGCAGCCCCTGGGGCCAGCTGTGCGCAAGTGCATCCGTGCCGAGTGTAACCTCGGTCAGCGAATAGAACCACTGGCAGTGGGACATTTCTGGGGAGGCAAACAGGTCGACCTGTGCAGCCCCGAACTGTCTCGAAATCAGCTGAACCACCTGGGGGTGGAGTCGCCATTCCCCTGGGAGCGCAGCTCGTGAAAGCTCGTCGGCCACACGGTTGCTCACACCAGGGACATGAATGGCCCGAAGCGACCTCAGACACTTCTGACTCCAGAGGAGGAGATGGCGGGCGAGTTGCAACATGCGACGGGAGCGTAGACCACCTTGTCGGTTGATATACGCAACGGTCGCGGTGTTGTCCGTGCGGACCAGTACATCTTTGTCTCGTAGCAGCCTTTTGAGGCGGCTCAGAGCGAGATGCACTGCTAGCAACTCGAGGCAGTTGATGTGCCAATGCAGGTGCGGGTCCGTCCAACCCCTGACACTGCATGCCCGTTGTACGTGGCTCCCCAGCCCATGGCAGAGGCATCTGTGAAGACCACAGCATGCCTGGACACCTGTTCCAGAGGCACTCCGGCCCGAAGGAACGAGGGGTCTGACCATGGGCTGAAGGATTGGCGGCAGGCCGGTGTGATGCTCACCCGGTGAGTGCCGCGTTGCCACGCCCATCTCGGGACTCGGCCGTGTAGCCAATGCTGAAGTGGTCTCATATGAAGCAAGCCGAACGGTGTTACTGCCACTGCGGCTGCCATATGCCCCAGGAGCCTCTGAAACTGTTTCAGTGGAACCGCCATCCTGCCTTGAAACGTGTTCAGGCAGTTCAGCATCGACTGGACGCGCTCCTCTGTGAGGCACGCTGTCTGTTCGACCGAATCTAACTCCATACCGAGAAAAGAGATCCTCTGCACGGGGGCGAGTTTGCTCTTCTCCCAGTTAACCCGAAGACCCAACTGGCTGAGGTGTCTGAGCACCAGGTCCCTGTGTTCGCACAACTGATCTCTGGACTGTGCTAGAATGAGCCAGTCGTCGAGATAGTTGAGGATGCGAACGCCCTGTTCTCTCATGGGCACAAGGGCCCCCTCCGTGACTTTCGTGAAGACACGGGGGGACAGGGACAGCCCGAAGGGCAGGACTTTGTACTGATATGCTCGACCCTCGAACGCAAAGCGCAGAAACGGCTTGTGTCGAGGAAGAATCGAGACATGAAAGTACGCATCCTTCAGGTCGAACGCTGCAAACCAATCTTGGGGACGGCCAAGATTGGCCGTAACCCACCGGTCTTCTTGGGTACAATGAAGTACGGGCTGTAGAAGCCTGTCTTCATATCGGCTGGAGGGACCGGCTCTATTGCGTCCTTCGCCAGTAGGACTGCGATCTCCGCACGCAGGACATGGGCGTCTGCGGCGTTCACCGAAGTGAAGCGGACGCCCTTGAACCTGGGGGGGCGCCGGGCGAACTGAATCGCATAGCCGAGCCTGATGGTCCGGATGAGCCAGCGAGACGGACTGGGGAGCGCTAACCAGGCTCGCCGAGACCGTGCAAGCGGGACCAAAGGGACCACCGGCGTACCCACCGTGGGGCAGCGAGGTGGAATGCAGGTACCGGGCTGGGGCGGCTGTCTCATGGAGGCGGCCCGCAGCGAGGTGTGAGTGTGCTGTGCAACACTTACCTGATTCCACGAGTGGGCAGAGGGTACGTGAGAAGGCTTGGTTGCGTCCTCGAACCGTCCACTGCTGCCCGCTGGCGAAGGAGGAGGATGAGTGTGGTCCGCCGTTGGACCGTCCACAGCTCTCCGAACCCCCTTGGGACCCAGAGATAGAGGAACTGCTCTTTTTTTTTTGTTTTTGTTTTTTGAGAATTGGGGTACCACTGGTTGTGACACCAGCGGCAGAACAGATTTTTGACTCAAAAGATTCTCTACCCGGCCCTCCTCCGGGGAAGAGCAGCCCTGCCCATCTCCAGGTCACCCGTCTCAGAGGTGATGTTTCACCGACTGCTTAAACAGCAGCAGAGACGGGTGGCGTCGCCTTCCTGCGTCGGACACAGTAGAGCAGGCTGTGCCAAAGTTTTTTTTTTTTTTTTTGCAGGGGACGACGCCTTTGGCGACGAGCAGACTGAGGGGCAGCCCACGAGGCACTCTTGTGGTGCGTCGGGGGAAGCTCTTGATTGCCTCAGCCTGCTACCGACTGCGAAGAACTGCTGGGCCCAGTTCTCAACAGTGTCACCGAAAAGGCTACCTTGTGAGATGGGAGCATCGAGAAAGCGCACTTTGACGACCACTCACACCTCAGCAAGGCAAGCCAGGGGGCGTTTCTGGACCACCGAGGTGGACATCGTCTGGCCGAGGGCCTGTGCCGTGACTTTGATCACGGTTAGTCAACATGCGCAGCTCAACCCCGACTCAGAACTACCCTCGTGCATTAAAGTGCAGGGCGGAGGTGGTCTGCGCACAGCCACCCCACCGTTGAGGGTAGTGAGAGAGGAAAACTTATGCAGTTTTGGCCCCCCTGGCGTTCCATACTGCCAAGTTTTCCATGCACATCCGGGAAAGATCCCGGGAAAGCATGGCTATTAACTCTGAATCTGATTCAGCAAAGCACACACCATTACAGTGGGCTCAGCATCATCCTCATTTCCAGAGCACAACAGCCCTCTCTCCGATGCAGCGATTGACATCTGATCCTCAGCTGGAGCCCCAAATGAAATGCTAGGTTCCTCCATAAGAAGGACCAGCAGTTCCATCCAGAAGCTGCACAGCTTGCAGTGCGCTAGAGGGGGAGGGGCCCTAGGGGGTTGGTTCCCCGAAGGAGAAGCCCTCCACTCCTCAGGTCACCCCAGCGATTTCACTGAAGTAGACCTCTCCTGTTGGCCACCAGGGAGGGCGCTACAACGGGAAATAGGCAAGGGGACAGCGCACCTAGAGTGGCGAGTAAGCGCTGGGTTGCCGTGACAACCCGCGCTGCAGCCCGGCACTCGACGGCACACGACACGTAGAGAAGCGTGAGGTCCCACCGGGTTTCCCCGGCGGGCAGCTCTCGCTGATCTCCGCGGTCTCCCAGAGTGTCGAGCAGACCCGCGGCTGTGCTTTTACACACGAGCGGCGGCTGGCCAACAACAAAGGGGACTCAAGCTTCCCGGAGAAAGAAGAGTCGCGACCGGCGTGCCGACGTGGTCATGTTCTCATTAGAAAACGTGAGCCACCCACGAACACCGTCTCAGCATGCATACGCCCAGACATGTGAAACAGTGCTCGTGGCCGTCAGTGAGGACAGGAAACAACCGCAACCAGAAACACACAGGTAGAATGTCATCTTTAAAAAGACGCAAGCTCTATCTGTGTAGCTCTTCTAGGGAAACTGCACTCCGCGGTGCTGAAGCACACAGGGGAATAGTCGCGGCGACACAGACAGGGAAAAAGTGCAGCCTGTCATGCGCTCTCTCTCTCATAGAAGGCGATCTCTTACCAGCCATGAAAACGGCTTTTCAGCGCTCTTTACAGCGCACCGAACCAGCTGTGAGAACAGCCTTTTGTTTTTGCTCAATAAAACAAAATAGAAAAAGAGAGAAAATCGACCCCGCTGCAGTGCCGTCACTCCAACACCAAACGAGGAGAGATCCATCCGAAGAGCTTGACTCGTTAAAATGTTAACACATGCTTTGTAGAGAGTGATTTCAGGACAAACCATCCACCACTCGGCTCCGAAGCAAAAAGCTAATTTGATGCAAGCACCTGTGCCTCATTTATACCCACATGGAGTGGCATGAGCAGCTGGTGCAATCATTGCATGCCAATGTGCATTGGCTCGTTTAGTTACACTCGAAGTAGATTGGCTCTCGCTAGCGAGATTCCTATTCGTCGGTACTCCGACGTGGCGTCGAGAGTGACCGACTGAATGGGAACTTACTATACATATTCACTGTCTTCCCTTCTGATTCAAAAAAGTTCCACAAAAGGTTTTTAAATTATTATTATTATTTTTTTTACACGTTATGGCTGTACAGAAGTCCATATTTGACCTACTGAACATATTTTTGGCCCGAAAGTCCTTAAACACTAACTTACTATACATATTCATTGACTTGCCTTCTGATTCCCAATACTAGCCAAATGTTCCACAAAAGGTTTTTAAATTATTATTATTATTATTTTTTACTTGTTATGGCTGCACAGAAGTCCATATTTGACCTACTGAACATATTTTTGGCCCAAAAGTCCTTAAACACTAACTTACTATACATATACATTGAGTTCCCTTCTGATTCCCATTACTAGCCAAAAGTTCCACAAAAGGTTTTTAAATTATTATTATTTTTTTTTTTTACATGTTATGGCTGTTAAGAAGTCCATATTTGACCTACTGAATATAATTTTGGCCCAACATCCTTAAACAATAACTTATTATACATATTCATTGACTTCCCTTCTGATTCACATTACTAGCCAAAAGTTCCACAAAAGGTTTTTAAATTATTATTATTTTTTTTTTTTTACATGTTATGGCTGTACAGAAGTCCATATATGACCTACTGTAAATATTTTTGGCCCAAAAGTCCTAAAACACTAAATTACTATACATACTCATTGACTTCCCTTCTGATTCCCATTACTAGCCAAAAGGTCCACAAAAGTTTTTTAAATTATTATTATTATTTTTTACATGTTATGGCTGTACAGAAGTCCATATATGACCTACTGAACATATTTTTGGCCCAAGAGTCCTTAAACACTAACTTACTATACATATTCATTGACTTTCCTTGTTATTCCCATTACTAGCCAAATGTTCCACAAAAGGTGTTTAAATTATTCTTTTTTTTTTTTTTTTTACACTTTATGGCTGTACAGAAGTCCATATATGACCTACTGTACATATTTTTGGCCCAAAAGTCCTAAAACACTAAATTACTATACATACTCATTGACTTCCCTTCTGATTCCCATTACTAGCCAAAAGGTCCACAAAAGTTTTTTAAATTATTATTTATTTTTTTACATGTTATGGCTGCACAGAAGTCCATATTTGACCTACTAAACATATTTTTGGCCCAAGAGTCCTTAAACACTAACTTACTATACATATTCATTGACTTTCCTTGTTATTCCCATTACTAGCCAAATGTTCCACAAAAGGTTTTTAAATTATTCTTTTTTTTTTTTTTTTTTTTTTTTTTTTTTACACGTTATGGCTGTACAGAAGACCATATTTGACCTACTGAACATATTTTTGGCCCGAAAGTCCTTAAACACTAACTTACTATACATACTCATTGACTTCCCTTCTGATTCCCATTAATAGCCAAAAGTTCCACAAAAGTTTTTTAAATTATTATTATTATTTTTTTTTTTTACATGTTATGGCTGTACAGAAGTCCATATTTGACCTACTGAACATATTTTTGGCCCAAGAGTCCTTAAACAATAACTTACTATACATATTCATTGACTTCCCTTCTGATTCACATTACTAGCCAAAAGTTCCACAAAAGGTTTTTAAATTATTATTATTATTATTATTATTTTTTTTTTTTTTTTTACATGTTATGGCTGTACATAAGTCCATATATGACCTACTGTACATATTTTTGGCCCAAAAGTCCTTAAACACTAACTTACTATACATATTCATTGACTTTCCTTGTTATTCCCATTACTAGCCAAATGTTCCACAAAAGGTGTTTAAATTATTCTTTTTTTTTTTTTTTTTACACTTTATGGCTGTACAGAAGTCCATATATGACCTACTGAACATATTTTTGGCCCAAGAGTCCTTAAACAATAACTTACTATACATATTCATTGACTTTCCTTGTTATTCCCATTACTAGCCAAATGTTCCACAAAAGGTTTTTAAATTATTATTATTTTTATTTTTTACTTGTTATGGCTGTACAGAAGTCCATATTTGACCTACTGAACATATTTTTGGCCCAAGAGTCCTTAAACACTAACTTACTATACATACTCATTGACTGCCCTTCTGATTCCCATTACTATCCAAAAGTTCCACAAAAGGTTTTTACATTTTTTTTTATTTATTTATTTTTTATGTTATGGCTGCACAGAAGTCCATATTTGACCTACTGAACATATTTTTGGCCCAAGAGTCCTTAAACAATAACTTATTATACATATTCATTGACTTCCCTTCTGATTCACATTACTAGCCAAAAGTTCCACAAAAGGTTTTTAAATTATTAATATTATTATTATTATTATTATTATTTTTTTACATGTTATGGCTGTACAGAAGTCCATATATGACCTACTGTACATATTTTTGGCCTAAAAGTCCTTAAACACTAACTTACTATACATATTCATTGACTTTCCTTGTTATTCCCATTACTAGCCAAATGTTCCACAAAAGGTTTTTAAATTATTCCTTTTTTTTTTTTTTTTTTTTTTTTTTTTTTACACGTTATGGCTGTACAGAAGTCCATATTTGACCTACTGAACATATTTTTGGCCCAAGAGTCCTTAAACACTAACTTACTATACATATTCATTGACTTGCCTTCTGATTCCCATTACTAGCCAAATGTTCCACAAAAGGTTTTTAAATTATTATTATTATTATTTTTTACTTGTTATGGCTGTACAGAAGTCCATATTTGACCTACTGAACATATTTTTAGCCCAAGAGTCCTTAAACACTAACTTACTATACATATTCACTGACTTCCCTTCTGATTCAAAAAAGTTCCACAAGAGGTTTTTAAATTATTATTATTTTATTTTTTTACATGTTATGGCTGCACAGAAGTCCATATTTGACCTACTGAACATATTTTTAGCCCAAGAGTCCTTAAACACTAACTTACTATACATATTCATTGACTTGCCTTCTGATTCCCATTACTAGCCAAATGTTCCACAAAAGGTTTTTAAATTATTATTATTTTTATTTTTTACTTGTTATGGCTGTACAGAAGTCCATATTTGACCTACTGAACATATGTTTGGCCCAAGAGTCCTTAAACACTAACTTACTATACATACTCAGTGACTTCCCTTCTGATTCCCATTACTATCCAAAAGTTCCACAAAAGGTTTTTAAATGTTTTTTATTTATTTATTTTTTATGTTATGGCTGTACAGAAGTCCATATTTGACCTACTGAACATATTTTTGGCCCAAGAGTCCTTAAACAATAACTTATTATACATATTCATTGACTTCCCTTCTGATTCACATTACTAGCCAAAAGTTCCACAAAAGGTTTTTAAATTATTATTATTATTATTATTATTATTATTATTATTTTTTTTTACATGTTATGGCTGTACAGAAGTCCATATATGACCTACTGTACATATTTTTGGCCCAAAAGTCCTAAAACACTAAATTACTATACATACTCATTGACTTCCCTTCTGATTCCCATTACTAGCCAAAAGTTCCACAAAAGGTTTTTCAATTGTTTTTTTTTTTTTTTACATGTTATGGCTGCACAGAAGTCCATATTTGACCTACTGAACATATTTTTGGCCCAAGAGTCCTTAAACACTAACTTATTATACATACTCATTGACTTCCCTTCTGATTCCCATTACTATCCAAAAGTTCCACAAAAGGTTTTTACATTTTTTTTATTTATTTATTTTTTATGTTATGCCTGTACAGAAGTCCATATTTGACCTACTGAACATATCTTTGGCCCAAGAGTCCTTAAATACTAACTTACTATACATATTCATTGACTTCCATTCTGATTCCCATTACTAGCCAAAAGTTCCACAAAAGGTTTTTAAATTATTATTATTATTTTTTTTTTTTTTTTTTTTTTTTACATGTTATGGCTGTACAGAAGTCTATATATGACATACTGAACATATTTTTGGCCCAAGAGTCCTTAAACAGTATCTAACTATATATACTAATTGACTTCCCTTCTGATTCACATTACTAGCCAAAAGTTCCACAAAAGGTTTTTAAATAATTGTCTTTTTTTTTTTTTTTTTTTTTTACATGTTATGGCTGTACAGAAGACCATATTTGACCTACTGAACATATTTTTGGCCCGAAAGTCCTTAAACACTAACTTACTATACATACTCATTGACTTCCCTTCTGATTCCCATTAATAGCCAAAAGTTCCACAAAAGTTTTTTAAATTATTATTATTATTTTTTTTTTTACATGTTATGGCTGTACAGAAGTCCATATTTGACCTACTGAACATATTTTTGGCCCAAGAGTCCTAAAACACTAACTTACTATACATACTCATTGTCTTCCCTTCTGATTCCCATTACTATCCAAAAGTTCCACAAAAGGTTTTTACATTTTTTAAATTTATTTATTCTTTATGTTATGCCTGTACAGAAGTCCATATTTGACCTACTGAACATATCTTTGGCCCAAGAGTCCTTAAATACTAACTTACTATACATATTCATTGACTTCCATTCTGATTCCCATTACTAGCCAAAAGTTCCACAAAAGGTTTTTAAATTATTATTATTCTTTTTTTTTTTTTTTTTTTTTTTACATGTTATGGCTGTACAGAAGTCTATATATGACATACTGAACATATTTTTGGCCCAAGAGTCCTTAAACAGTAACTAACTATATATACTAATTGACTTCCCTTCTGATTCACATTACTAGCCAAAAGTTCCACAAAAGGTTTTTAAATAATTGTCTTTTTTTTTCTTTTTTTTTTTTTTACATGTTATGGCTGTACAGAAGACCATATTTGACCTACTGAACATATTTTTGGCCCGAAAGTCCTTAAACACTAACTTACTATACATACTCATTGTCTTCCCTTCTGATTCCCATTAATAGCCAAAAGTTCCACAAAAGTTTTTTAAATTATTATTATTATTTTTTATGTTATGGCTGTACAGAAGTCCATATTTGACCTACTGAACATATTTTTGGCTCAAGAGTCCTTAAACAATAACTTACTATACATATTCATTGACTTCCCTTCTGATTCACATTACTAGCCAAAAGTTCCACAAAAGGTTTTTAAATTATTATTATTATTATTATTATTATTATTTTTTTACATGTTATGGCTGTACAGAAGTCCATATATGACCTACTGTACATATTTTTGGCCCAAGAGTCCTAAAACACTAACTTACTATACATACTCATTGTCTTCCTTTCTGATTCCCATTACTATCCAAAAGTTCCACAAAAGGTTTTTACATTTTTTAAATTTATTTATTCTTTATGTTATGCCTGTACAGAAGACCATATTTGACCTACTGAACATATTTTTGGCCCGAAAGTCCTTAAACACTAACTTACTATACATACTCATTGTCTTCCCTTCTGATTCCCATTAATAGCCAAAAGTTCCACAAAAGTTTTTTAAATTATTATTATTATTTTTTATGTTATGGCTGTACAGAAGACCATATTTGACCTACTGAACATATTTTTGGCCCGAAAGTCCTTAAACACTAACTTACTATACATACTCATTGTCTTCCCTTCTGATTCCCATTAATAGCCAAAAGTTCCACAAAAGTTTTTTAAATTATTATTATTATTTTTTATGTTATGGCTGTACAGAAGTCCATATTTGACCTACTGAACATATTTTTGGCTCAAGAGTCCTTAAACAATAACTTACTATACATATTCATTGACTTCCCTTCTGATTCACATTACTAGCCAAAAGTTCCACAAAAGGTTTTTAAATTATTATTATTATTATTATTATTTTTTTTTTTACATGTTATGGCTGTACAGAAGTCCATATATGACCTACTGTACATATTTTTGGCCCAAGAGTCCTAAAACACTAACTTACTATACATACTCATTGTCTTCCCTTCTGATTCCCATTACTATCCAAAAGTTCCACAAAAGGTTTTTACATTTTTTAAATTTATTTATTCTTTATGTTATGCCTGTACAGAAGTCCATATTTGACCTACTGAACATATCTTTGGCCCAAGAGTCCTTAAATACTAACTTACTATACATATTCATTGACTTCCATTCTGATTCCCATTACTAGCCAAAAGTTCCACAAAAGGTTTTTAAATTATTATTATTCTTTTTTTTTTTTTTTTTTTTTTTTACATGTTATGGCTGTACAGAAGTCTATATATAACATACTGAACATATTTTTGGCCCAAGAGTCCTTAAACAGTAACTAACTATATATACTAATTGACTTCCCTTCTGATTCACATTACTAGCCAAAAGTTCCACAAAAGGTTTTTAAATAATTGTCTTTTTTTTTCTTTTTTTTTTTTTTACATGTTATGGCTGTACAGAAGACCATATTTGACCTACTGAACATATTTTTGGCCCGAAAGTCCTTAAACACTAACTTACTATACATACTCATTGTCTTCCCTTCTGATTCCCATTAATAGCCAAAAGTTCCACAAAAGTTTTTTAAATTATTATTATTATTTTTTATGTTATGGCTGTACAGAAGTCCATATTTGACCTACTGAACATATTTTTGGCTCAAGAGTCCTTAAACAATAACTTACTATACATATTCATTGACTTCCCTTCTGATTCACATTGCTAGCCAAAAGTTCCACAAAAGGTTTTTAAATTATTATTATTATTATTATTATTATTATTTTTTTACATGTTATGGCTGTACAGAAGTCCATATATGACCTACTGTACATATTTTTGGCCCAAAAGTCCTAAAACACTAAATTACTATACATACTCATTGACTTCCCTTCTGATTCCCATTACTAGCCAAAAGTTCCACAAAAGGTTTTTCAATTGTTTTTTTTTTTTTTTTTACATGTTATGGCTGCACAGAAGTCCATATTTGACCTACTGAACATATTTTTGGCCCAAGAGTCCTTAAACACTAACTTACTATACATACTCATTGACTTCCCTTCTGATTCCCATTACTATCCAAAAGTTCCACAAAAGGTTTTTACATTTTTTTTATTTATTTATTTTTTATGTTATGGCTGTACAGAAGTCCATATTTGACCTACTGAACATATTTTTGGCCCAAGAGTCCTTAAATACTAACTTACTATACATACTCATTGACTTCCCTTCTGATTCCCATTACTATCCAAAAGTTCCACAAAAGGTTTTTACATTTTTTTTATTTATTTATTTTTTATGTTATGCCTGTACAGAAGTCCATATTTGACCTACTGAACATATCTTTGGCCCAAGAGTCCTTAAATACTAACTTACTATACATATTCATTGACTTCCATTCTGATTCCCATTACTAGCCAAAAGTTCCACAAAAGGTTTTTAAATTATTATTATTCTTTTTTTTTTTTTTTTTTTTTTTACATGTTATGGCTGTACAGAAGTCTATATATGACATACTGAACATATTTTTGGCCCAAGAGTCCTTAAACAGTATCTAACTATATATACTAATTGACTTCCCTTCTGATTCACATTACTAGTCAAAAGTTCCACAAAAGGTTTTTAAATAATTGTCTTTTTTTTTTTTTTTTTTTTCACATGTTATGGCTGTACAGAAGACCATATTTGACCTACTGAACATATTTTTGGCCCGAAAGTCCTTAAACACTAACTTACTATACATACTCATTGACTTCCCTTCTGATTCCCATTAATAGCCAAAAGTTCCACAAAAGTTTTTTAAATTATTATTATTATTATTTTTTTTACATGTTATGGCTGTACAGAAGTCCATATTTGACCTACTGAACATATTTTTGGCCCAAGAGTCCTAAAACACTAACTTACTATACATACTCATTGTCTTCCCTTCTGATTCCCATTACTATCCAAAAGTTCCACAAAAGGTTTTTACATTTTTTAAATTTATTTATTCTTTATGTTATGCCTGTACAGAAGTCCATATTTGACCTACTGAACATATCTTTGGCCCAAGAGTCCTTAAATACTAACTTACTATACATATTCATTGACTTCCATTCTGATTCCCATTACTAGCCAAAAGTTCCACAAAAGGTTTTTAAATTATTATTATTATTATTATTAATTTTTTTTTTTTACATGTTATGGCTGTACAGAAGTCTATATATGACATACTGAACATATTTTTGGCCCAAGAGTCCTTAAACAGTAACTAACTATATATACTAATTGACTTCCCTTCTGATTCACATTACTAGCCAAAAGTTCTACAAAAGGTTTTTAAATAATTGTCTTTTTTTTTCTTTTTTTTTTTTTTTACATGTTATGGCTGTACAGAAGTCCATATTTGACCTACTGAACATATTTTTGGCCCAAGAGTCCTTAAACACTAACTTACTATACATACTCATTGACTTCCCTTCTGATTCCCATTACTATCCAAAAGTTCCACAAAAGGTTTTTACATTTTTTTTATTTATTTATTTTTTATGTTATGCCTGTACAGAAGTCCATATTTGACCTACTGAACATATCTTTGGCCCAAGAGTCCTTAAATACTAACTTACTATACATATTCATTGACTTCCATTCTGATTCCCATTACTAGCCAAAAGTTCCACAAAAGGTTTTTAAATTATTATTATTCTTTTTTTTTTTTTTTTTTTTTTTTACATGTTATGGCTGTACAGAAGTCTATATATGACATACTGAACATATTTTTGGCCCAAGAGTCCTTAAACAGTATCTAACTATATATACTAATTGACTTCCCTTCTGATTCACATTACTAGCCAAAAGTTCCACAAAAGGTTTTTAAATAATTGTCTTTTTTTTTTTTTTTTTTTTTACATGTTATGGCTGTACAGAAGACCATATTTGACCTACTGAACATATTTTTGGCCCGAAAGTCCTTAAACACTAACTTACTATACATACTCATTGACTTCCCTTCTGATTCCCATTAATAGCCAAAAGTTCCACAAAAGTTTTTTAAATTATTATTATTATTTTTTTTTTTACATGTTATGGCTGTACAGAAGTCCATATTTGACGTACTGAACATATTTTTGGCCCAAGAGTCCTAAAACACTAACTTACTATACATACTCATTGTCTTCCCTTCTGATTCCCATTACTATCCAAAAGTTCCACAAAAGGTTTTTACATTTTTTAAATTTATTTATTCTTTATGTTATGCCTGTACAGAAGTCCATATTTGACCTACTGAACATATCTTTGGCCCAAGAGTCCTTAAATACTAACTTACTATACATATTCATTGACTTCCATTCTGATTCCCATTACTAGCCAAAAGTTCCACAAAAGGTTTTTAAATTATTATTATTCTTTTTTTTTTTTTTTTTTTTTTTACATGTTATGGCTGTACAGAAGTCTATATATGACATACTGAACATATTTTTGGCCCAAGAGTCCTTAAACAGTAACTAACTATATATACTAATTGACTTCCCTTCTGATTCACATTACTAGCCAAAAGTTCCACAAAAGGTTTTTAAATAACTGTCTTTTTTTTTTTTTTTTTTTTTTACATGTTATGGCTGTACAGAAGACCATATTTGACCTACTGAACATATTTTTGGCCCGAAAGTCCTTAAACACTAACTTACTATACATACTCATTGTCTTCCCTTCTGATTCCCATTAATAGCCAAAAGTTCCACAAAAGTTTTTTAAATTATTATTATTATTTTTTATGTTATGGCTGTACAGAAGTCCATATTTGACCTACTGAACATATTTTTGGCTCAAGAGTCCTTAAACAATAACTTACTATACATATTCATTGACTTCCCTTCTGATTCACATTGCTAGCCAAAAGTTCCACAAAAGGTTTTTAAATTATTATTATTATTATTATTATTATTATTTTTTTACATGTTATGGCTGTACAGAAGTCCATATATGACCTACTGTACATATTTTTGGCCCAAAAGTCCTAAAACACTAAATTACTATACATACTCATTGACTTCCCTTCTGATTCCCATTACTAGCCAAAAGTTCCACAAAAGGTTTTTCAATTGTTTTTTTTGTTTTTTTTACATGTTATGGCTGCACAGAAGTCCATATTTGACCTACTGAACATATTTTTGGCCCAAGAGTCCTTAAACACTAACTTACTATACATACTCATTGACTTCCCTTCTGATTCCCATTACTATCCAAAAGTTCCACAAAAGGTTTTTACATTTTTTTTATTTATTTATTTTTTATGTTATGGCTGTACAGAAGTCCATATTTGACCTACTGAACATATTTTTGGCCCAAGAGTCCTTAAATACTAACTTACTATACATACTCATTGACTTCCCTTCTGATTCCCATTACTATCCAAAAGTTCCACAAAAGGTTTTTACATTTTTTTTATTTATTTATTTTTTATGTTATGCCTGTACAGAAGTCCATATTTGACCTACTGAACATATCTTTGGCCCAAGAGTCCTTAAATACTAACTTACTATACATATTCATTGACTTCCATTCTGATTCCCATTACTAGCCAAAAGTTCCACAAAAGGTTTTTAAATTATTATTATTCTTTTTTTTTTTTTTTTTTTTTTTACATGTTATGGCTGTACAGAAGTCTATATATGACATACTGAACATATTTTTGGCCCAAGAGTCCTTAAACAGTATCTAACTATATATACTAATTGACTTCCCTTCTGATTCACATTACTAGTCAAAAGTTCCACAAAAGGTTTTTAAATAATTGTCTTTTTTTTTTTTTTTTTTTTCACATGTTATGGCTGTACAGAAGACCATATTTGACCTACTGAACATATTTTTGGCCCGAAAGTCCTTAAACACTAACTTACTATACATACTCATTGACTTCCCTTCTGATTCCCATTAATAGCCAAAAGTTCCACAAAAGTTTTTTAAATTATTATTATTATTATTTTTTTTACATGTTATGGCTGTACAGAAGTCCATATTTGACCTACTGAACATATTTTTGGCCCAAGAGTCCTAAAACACTAACTTACTATACATACTCATTGTCTTCCCTTCTGATTCCCATTACTATCCAAAAGTTCCACAAAAGGTTTTTACATTTTTTAAATTTATTTATTCTTTATGTTATGCCTGTACAGAAGTCCATATTTGACCTACTGAACATATCTTTGGCCCAAGAGTCCTTAAATACTAACTTACTATACATATTCATTGACTTCCATTCTGATTCCCATTACTAGCCAAAAGTTCCACAAAAGGTTTTTAAATTATTATTATTATTATTATTATTTTTTTTTTTTTTTACATGTTATGGCTGTACAGAAGTCTATATATGACATACTGAACATATTTTTGGCCCAAGAGTCCTTAAACAGTATCTAACTATATATACTAATTGACTTCCCTTCTGATTCACATTACTAGCCAAAAGTTCCACAAAAGGTTTTTAAATAATTGTCTTTTTTTTTTTTTTTTTTTTTTACATGTTATGGCTGTACAGAAGACCATATTTGACCTACTGAACATATTTTTGGCCCGAAAGTCCTTAAACACTAACTTACTATACATACTCATTGACTTCCCTTCTGATTCCCATTAATAGCCAAAAGTTCCACAAAAGTTTTTTAAATTATTATTATTATTTTTTTTTTTACATGTTATGGCTGTACAGAAGTCCATATTTGACCTACTGAACATATTTTTGGCCCAAGAGTCCTAAAACACTAACTTACTATACATACTCATTGTCTTCCCTTCTGATTCCCATTACTATCCAAAAGTTCCACAAAAGGTTTTTACATTTTTTAAATTTATTTATTCTTTATGTTATGCCTGTACAGAAGTCCATATTTGACCTACTGAACATATCTTTGGCCCAAGAGTCCTTAAATACTAACTTACTATACATATTCATTGACTTCCATTCTGATTCCCATTACTAGCCAAAAGTTCCACAAAAGGTTTTTAAATTATTATTATTCTTTTTTTTTTTTTTTTTTTTTTTACATGTTATGGCTGTACAGAAGTCTATATATGACATACTGAACATATTTTTGGCCCAAGAGTCCTTAAACAGTAACTAACTATATATACTAATTGACTTCCCTTCTGATTCACATTACTAGCCAAAAGTTCCACAAAAGGTTTTTAAATAATTGTCTTTTTTTTTCTTTTTTTTTTTTTTTACATGTTATGGCTGTACAGAAGACCATATTTGACCTACTGAACATATTTTTGGCCCGAAAGTCCTTAAACACTAACTTACTATACATACTCATTGTCTTCCCTTCTGATTCCCATTAATAGCCAAAAGTTCCACAAAAGTTTTTTAAATTATTATTATTATTTTTTATGTTATGGCTGTACAGAAGTCCATATTTGACCTACTGAACATATTTTTGGCTCAAGAGTCCTTAAACAATAACTTACTATACATATTCATTGACTTCCCTTCTGATTCACATTACTAGCCAAAAGTTCCACAAAAGGTTTTTAAATTATTATTATTATTATTATTATTATTATTTTTTTACATGTTATGGCTGTACAGAAGTCCATATATGACCTACTGTACATATTTTTGGCCCAAGAGTCCTAAAACACTAACTTACTATACATACTCATTGTCTTCCTTTCTGATTCCCATTACTATCCAAAAGTTCCACAAAAGGTTTTTACATTTTTTAAATTTATTTATTCTTTATGTTATGCCTGTACAGAAGACCATATTTGACCTACTGAACATATTTTTGGCCCGAAAGTCCTTAAACACTAACTTACTATACATACTCATTGTCTTCCCTTCTGATTCCCATTAATAGCCAAAAGTTCCACAAAAGTTTTTTAAATTATTATTATTATTGTTTATGTTATGGCTGTACAGAAGACCATATTTGACCTACTGAACATATTTTTGGCCCGAAAGTCCTTAAACACTAACTTACTATACATACTCATTGTCTTCCCTTCTGATTCCCATTAATAGCCAAAAGTTCCACAAAAGTTTTTTAAATTATTATTATTATTTTTTATGTTATGGCTGTACAGAAGTCCATATTTGACCTACTGAACATATTTTTGGCTCAAGAGTCCTTAAACAATAACTTACTATACATATTCATTGACTTCCCTTCTGATTCACATTACTAGCCAAAAGTTCCACAAAAGGTTTTTAAATTATTATTATTATTATTATTATTTTTTTTTTTTTACATGTTATGGCTGTACAGAAGTCCATATATGACCTACTGTACATATTTTTGGCCCAAGAGTCCTAAAACACTAACTTACTATACATACTCATTGTCTTCCCTTCTGATTCCCATTACTATCCAAAAGTTCCACAAAAGGTTTTTACATTTTTTAAATTTATTTATTCTTTATGTTATGCCTGTACAGAAGTCCATATTTGACCTACTGAACATATCTTTGGCCCAAGAGTCCTTAAATACTAACTTACTATACATATTCATTGACTTCCATTCTGATTCCCATTACTAGCCAAAAGTTCCACAAAAGGTTTTTAAATTATTATTATTCTTTTTTTTTTTTTTTTTTTTTTTTACATGTTATGGCTGTACAGAAGTCTATATATAACATACTGAACATATTTTTGGCCCAAGAGTCCTTAAACAGTAACTAACTATATATACTAATTGACTTCCCTTCTGATTCACATTACTAGCCAAAAGTTCCACAAAAGGTTTTTAAATAATTGTCTTTTTTTTTCTTTTTTTTTTTTTTACATGTTATGGCTGTACAGAAGACCATATTTGACCTACTGAACATATTTTTGGCCCGAAAGTCCTTAAACACTAACTTACTATACATACTCATTGTCTTCCCTTCTGATTCCCATTAATAGCCAAAAGTTCCACAAAAGTTTTTTAAATTATTATTATTATTTTTTATGTTATGGCTGTACAGAAGTCCATATTTGACCTACTGAACATATTTTTGGCTCAAGAGTCCTTAAACAATAACTTACTATACATATTCATTGACTTCCCTTCTGATTCACATTGCTAGCCAAAAGTTCCACAAAAGGTTTTTAAATTATTATTATTATTATTATTATTATTTTTTTTTTACATGTTATGGCTGTACAGAAGTCCATATATGACCTACTGTACATATTTTTGGCCCAAAAGTCCTAAAACACTAAATTACTATACATACTCATTGACTTCCCTTCTGATTCCCATTACTAGCCAAAAGTTCCACAAAAGGTTTTTCAATTGTTTTTTTTTTTTTTTTTACATGTTATGGCTGCACAGAAGTCCATATTTGACCTACTGAACATATTTTTGGCCCAAGAGTCCTTAAACACTAACTTACTATACATACTCATTGACTTCCCTTCTGATTCCCATTACTATCCAAAAGTTCCACAAAAGGTTTTTACATTTTTTTTATTTATTTATTTTTTATGTTATGGCTGTACAGAAGTCCATATTTGACCTACTGAACATATTTTTGGCCCAAGAGTCCTTAAATACTAACTTACTATACATACTCATTGACTTCCCTTCTGATTCCCATTACTATCCAAAAGTTCCACAAAAGGTTTTTACATTTTTTTTATTTATTTATTTTTTATGTTATGCCTGTACAGAAGTCCATATTTGACCTACTGAACATATCTTTGGCCCAAGAGTCCTTAAATACTAACTTACTATACATATTCATTGACTTCCATTCTGATTCCCATTACTAGCCAAAAGTTCCACAAAAGGTTTTTAAATTATTATTATTCTTTTTTTTTTTTTTTTTTTTTTTTACATGTTATGGCTGTACAGCAGTCTATATATGACATACTGAACATATTTTTGGCCCAAGAGTCCTTAAACAGTATCTAACTATATATACTAATTGACTTCCCTTCTGATTCACATTACTAGTCAAAAGTTCCACAAAAGGTTTTTAAATAATTGTCTTTTTTTTTTTTTTTTTTTTCACATGTTATGGCTGTACAGAAGACCATATTTGACCTACTGAACATATTTTTGGCCCGAAAGTCCTTAAACACTAACTTACTATACATACTCATTGACTTCCCTTCTGATTCCCATTAATAGCCAAAAGTTCCACAAAAGTTTTTTAAATTATTATTATTATTTTTTTTTTTACATGTTATGGCTGTACAGAAGTCCATATTTGACCTACTGAACATATTTTTGGCCCAAGAGTCCTAAAACACTAACTTACTATACATACTCATTGTCTTCCCTTCTGATTCCCATTACTATCCAAAAGTTCCACAAAAGGTTTTTACATTTTTTAAATTTATTTATTCTTTATGTTATGCCTGTACAGAAGTCCATATTTGACCTACTGAACATATCTTTGGCCCAAGAGTCCTTAAATACTAACTTACTATACATATTCATTGACTTCCATTCTGATTCCCATTACTAGCCAAAAGTTCCACAAAAGGTTTTTAAATTATTATTATTCTTTTTTTTTTTTTTTTTTTTTTTACATGTTATGGCTGTACAGAAGTCTATATATGACATACTGAACATATTTTTGGCCCAAGAGTCCTTAAACAGTAACTAACTATATATACTAATTGACTTCCCTTCTGATTCACATTACTAGCCAAAAGTTCCACAAAAGGTTTTTAAATAATTGTCTTTTTTTTTCTTTTTTTTTTTTTTACATGTTATGGCTGTACAGAAGACCATATTTGACCTACTGAACATATTTTTGGCCCGAAAGTCCTTAAACACTAACTTACTATACATACTCATTGTCTTCCCTTCTGATTCCCATTAATAGCCAAAAGTTCCACAAAAGTTTTTTAAATTATTATTATTATTTTTTATGTTATGGCTGTACAGAAGTCCATATTTGACCTACTGAACATATTTTTGGCTCAAGAGTCCTTAAACAATAACTTACTATACATATTCATTGACTTCCCTTCTGATTCACATTACTAGCCAAAAGTTCCACAAAAGGTTTTTAAATTATTATTATTATTATTATTATTATTATTTTTTTTACATGTTATGGCTGTACAGAAGTCCATATATGACCTACTGTACATATTTTTGGCCCAAGAGTCCTAAAACACTAACTTACTATACATACTCATTGTCTTCCTTTCTGATTCCCATTACTATCCAAAAGTTCCACAAAAGGTTTTTACATTTTTTAAATTTATTTATTCTTTATGTTATGCCTGTACAGAAGACCATATTTGACCTACTGAACATATTTTTGGCCCGAAAGTCCTTAAACACTAACTTACTATACATACTCATTGTCTTCCCTTCTGATTCCCATTAATAGCCAAAAGTTCCACAAAAGTTTTTTAAATTATTATTATTATTTTTTATGTTATGGCTGTACAGAAGACCATATTTGACCTACTGAACATATTTTTGGCCCGAAAGTCCTTAAACACTAACTTACTATACATACTCATTGTCTTCCCTTCTGATTCCCATTAATAGCCAAAAGTTCCACAAAAGTTTTTTAAATTATTATTATTATTTTTTATGTTATGGCTGTACAGAAGTCCATATTTGACCTACTGAACATATTTTTGGCTCAAGAGTCCTTAAACAATAACTTACTATACATATTCATTGACTTCCCTTCTGATTCACATTACTAGCCAAAAGTTCCACAAAAGGTTTTTAAATTATTATTATTATTATTATTATTTTTTTTTTTTTTACATGTTATGGCTGTACAGAAGTCCATATATGACCTACTGTACATATTTTTGGCCCATGAGTCCTAAAACACTAATTTACTATACATACTCATTGTCTTCCCTTCTGATTCCCATTACTATCCAAAAGTTCCACAAAAGGTTTTTACATTTTTTAAATTTATTTATTCTTTATGTTATGCCTGTACAGAAGTCCATATTTGACCTACTGAACATATCTTTGGCCCAAGAGTCCTTAAATACTAACTTACTATACATATTCATTGACTTCCATTCTGATTCCCATTACTAGCCAAAAGTTCCACAAAAGGTTTTTAAATTATTATTATTCTTTTTTTTTTTTTTTTTTTTTTTTACATGTTATGGCTGTACAGAAGTCTATATATAACATACTGAACATATTTTTGGCCCAAGAGTCCTTAAACAGTAACTAACTATATATACTAATTGACTTCCCTTCTGATTCACATTACTAGCCAAAAGTTCCACAAAAGGTTTTTAAATAATTGTCTTTTTTTTTCTTTTTTTTTTTTTTACATGTTATGGCTGTACAGAAGACCATATTTGACCTACTGAACATATTTTTGGCCCGAAAGTCCTTAAACACTAACTTACTATACATACTCATTGTCTTCCCTTCTGATTCCCATTAATAGCCAAAAGTTCCACAAAAGTTTTTTAAATTATTATTATTATTTTTTATGTTATGGCTGTACAGAAGTCCATATTTGACCTACTGAACATATTTTTGGCTCAAGAGTCCTTAAACAATAACTTACTATACATATTCATTGACTTCCCTTCTGATTCACATTGCTAGCCAAAAGTTCCACAAAAGGTTTTTAAATTATTATTATTATTATTATTATTTTTTTTTTTTTACATGTTATGGCTGTACAGAAGTCCATATATGACCTACTGTACATATTTTTGGCCCAAAAGTCCTAAAACACTAAATTACTATACATACTCATTGACTTCCCTTCTGATTCCCATTACTAGCCAAAAGTTCCACAAAAGGTTTTTCAATTGTTTTTTTTTTTTTTTTTACATGTTATGGCTGCACAGAAGTCCATATTTGACCTACTGAACATATTTTTGGCCCAAGAGTCCTTAAACACTAACTTACTATACATACTCATTGACTTCCCTTCTGATTCCCATTACTATCCAAAAGTTCCACAAAAGGTTTTTACATTTTTTTTATTTATTTATTTTTTATGTTATGGCTGTACAGAAGTCCATATTTGACCTACTGAACATATTTTTGGCCCAAGAGTCCTTAAATACTAACTTACTATACATACTCATTGACTTCCCTTCTGATTCCCATTAATATCCAAAAGTTCCACAAAAGGTTTTTACATTTTTTTTATTTATTTATTTTTTATGTTATGCCTGTACAGAAGTCCATATTTGACCTACTGAACATATCTTTGGCCCAAGAGTCCTTAAATACTAACTTACTATACATATTCATTGACTTCCATTCTGATTCCCATTACTAGCCAAAAGTTCCACAAAAGGTTTTTAAATTATTATTATTCTTTTTTTTTTTTTTTTTTTTTTTACATGTTATGGCTGTACAGAAGTCTATATATGACATACTGAACATATTTTTGGCCCAAGAGTCCTTAAACAGTATCTAACTATATATACTAATTGACTTCCCTTCTGATTCACATTACTAGTCAAAAGTTCCACAAAAGGTTTTTAAATAATTGTCTTTTTTTTTTTTTTTTTTTCACATGTTATGGCTGTACAGAAGACCATATTTGACCTACTGAACATATTTTTGGCCCGAAAGTCCTTAAACACTAACTTACTATACATACTCATTGACTTCCCTTCTGATTCCCATTAATAGCCAAAAGTTCCACAAAAGTTTTTTAAATTATTATTATTATTATTTTTTTTACATGTTATGGCTGTACAGAAGTCCATATTTGACCTACTGAACATATTTTTGGCCCAAGAGTCCTAAAACACTAACTTACTATACATACTCATTGTCTTCCCTTCTGATTCCCATTACTATCCAAAAGTTCCACAAAAGGTTTTTACATTTTTTAAATTTATTTATTCTTTATGTTATGCCTGTACAGAAGTCCATATTTGACCTACTGAACATATCTTTGGCCCAAGAGTCCTTAAATACTAACTTACTATACATATTCATTGACTTCCATTCTGATTCCCATTACTAGCCAAAAGTTCCACAAAAGGTTTTTAAATTATTATTATTATTATTATTAATTTTTTTTTTTTACATGTTATGGCTGTACAGAAGTCTATATATGACATACTGAACATATTTTTGGCCCAAGAGTCCTTAAACAGTAACTAACTATATATACGAATTGACTTCCCTTCTGATTCACATTACTAGCCAAAAGTTCCACAAAAGGTTTTTAAATAATTGTCTTTTTTTTTCTTTTTTTTTTTTTTACATGTTATGGCTGTACAGAAGTCCATATTTGACCTACTGAACATATTTTTGGCCCAAGAGTCCTTAAACACTAACTTACTATACATACTCATTGACTTCCCTTCTGATTCCCATTACTATCCAAAAGTTCCACAAAAGGTTTTTACATTTTTTTTATTTATTTATTTTTTATGTTATGCCTGTACAGAAGTCCATATTTGACCTACTGAACATATCTTTGGCCCAAGAGTCCTTAAATACTAACTTACTATACATATTCATTGACTTCCATTCTGATTCCCATTACTAGCCAAAAGTTCCACAAAAGGTTTTTAAATTATTATTATTCTTTTTTTTTTTTTTTTTTTTTTTTACATGTTATGGCTGTACAGAAGTCTATATATGACATACTGAACATATTTTTGGCCCAAGAGTCCTTAAACAGTATCTAACTATATATACTAATTGACTTCCCTTCTGATTCACATTACTAGCCAAAAGTTCCACAAAAGGTTTTTAAATAATTGTCTTTTTTTTTTTTTTTTTTTTTTACATGTTATGGCTGTACAGAAGACCATATTTGACCTACTGAACATATTTTTGGCTCAAGAGTCCTTAAACAATAACTTACTATACATATTCATTGACTTCCCTTCTGATTCACATTACTAGCCAAAAGTTCCACAAAAGGTTTTTAAATTATTATTATTATTATTATTATTATTTTTTTTTACATGTTATGGCTGTACAGAAGTCCATATATGACCTACTGTACATATTTTTGGCCCAAAAGTCCTAAAACACTAAATTACTATACATACTCATTGACTTCCCTTCTGATTCCCATTACTAGCCAAAAGTTCCACAAAAGGTTTTTCAATTGTTTTTTTTGTTTTTTTACATGTTATGGCTGCACAGAAGTCCATATTTGACCTACTGAACATATTTTTGGCCCAAGAGTCCTTAAACACTAACTTACTATACATACTCATTGACTTCCCTTCTGATTCCCATTACTATCCAAAAGTTCCACAAAAGGTTTTTACATTTTATTTATTTATTTATTTTTTATGTTATGGCTGTACAGAAGTCCATATTTGACCTACTGAACATATTTTTGGCCCAAGAGTCCTTAAATACTAACTTACTATACATACTCATTGACTTCCCTTCTGATTCCCATTACTATCCAAAAGTTCCACAAAAGGTTTTTACATTTTTTTTATTTATTTATTTTTTATGTTATGCCTGTACAGAAGTCCATATTTGACCTACTGAACATATCTTTGGCCCAAGAGTCCTTAAATACTAACTTACTATACATATTCATTGACTTCCATTCTGATTCCCATTACTAGCCAAAAGTTCCACAAAAGGTTTTTAAATTATTATTATTCTTTTTTTTTTTTTTTTTTTTTTTACATGTTATGGCTGTACAGAAGTCTATATATGACATACTGAACATATTTTTGGCCCAAGAGTCCTTAAACAGTATCTAACTATATATACTAATTGACTTCCCTTCTGATTCACATTACTAGCCAAAAGTTCCACAAAAGGTTTTTAAATAATTGTCTTTTTTTTTTTTTTTTTTTTTTTACATGTTATGGCTGTACAGAAGACCATATTTGACCTACTGAACATATTTTTGGCCCGAAAGTCCTTAAACACTAACTTACTATACATACTCATTGACTTCCCTTCTGATTCCCATTAATAGCCAAAAGTTCCACAAAAGTTTTTAAAATTATTATTATTATTTTTTTTTTTTACATGTTATGGCTGTACAGAAGTCCATATTTGACCTACTGAACATATTTTTGGCCCAAAAGTCCTAAAACACTAACTTACTATACATACTCATTGTCTTCCCTTCTGATTCCCATTACTATCCAAAAGTTCCACAAAAGGTTTTTACATTTTTTTAATTTATTTATTCTTTATGTTATGCCTGTACAGAAGTCCATATTTGACCTACTGAACATATCTTTGGCCCAAGAGTCCTTAAATACTAACTTACTATACATATTCATTGACTTCCATTCTGATTCCCATTACTAGCCAAAAGTTCCACAAAAGGTTTTTAAATTATTATTATTCTTTTTTTTTTTTTTTTTTTTTTTACATGTTATGGCTGTACAGAAGTCTATATATGACATACTGAACATATTTTTGGCCCAAGAGTCCTTAAACAGTAACTAACTATATATACTAATTGACTTCCCTTCTGATTCACATTACTAGCCAAAAGTTCCACAAAAGGTTTTTAAATAATTGTCTTTTTTTTTTTTTTTTTTTTTTTACATGTTATGGCTGTACAGAAGACCATATTTGACCTACTGAACATATTTTTGGCCCGAAAGTCCTTAAACACCAACTTACTATACATACTCATTGACTTCCCTTCTGATTCCCATTAATAGCCAAAAGTTCCACAAAAGTTTTTTAAATTATTATTATTATTATTTTTTTTTACATGTTATGGCTGTACAGAAGTCCATATATGACCTACTGTACATATTTTTGGCCCAAAAGTCCTTAAACACTAACTTACTATACATATTCATTGACTTTCCTTGTTATTCCCATTACTAGCCAAATGTTCCACAAAAGGTTTTTAAATTATTCTTATTTTTTTTTAAAAAATTTTTTTACACTTTATGGCTGTACAGAAGTCCATATATGACCTACTGTACATATTTTTGGCCCAAAAGTCCTAAAACACTAAATTACTATACATACTCATTGACTTGCCTTCTGATTCCCATTACTAGCCAAATGTTCCACAAAAGGTTTTTAAATTATTATTATTTTTATTTTTTACTTGTTATGGCTGTACAGAAGTCCATATTTGACCTACTGAACATATTTTTGGCCCAAGAGTCCTTAAACACTAACTTACTATACATACTCATTGACTTCCCTTCTGATTCCCATTACTATCCAAAAGTTCCACAAAAGGTTTTTACATTTTTTTTATTTGTTTATTTTTTATGTTATGGCTGTACAGAAGTCCATATTTGACCTACTGAACATATTTTTGGCCCAAGAGTCCTTAAACAATAACTTATTATACATATTCATTGACTTCCCTTCTGATTCACATTACTAGCCAAAAGTTCCACAAAAGGTTTTTAAATTATTATTATTATTATTTTTTTTTTTTTTTTTACATGTTATGGCTGTACAGAAGTCCATATATGACCTACTGTACATATTTTTGACCCAAAAGTCCTAAAACACTAAATTACTATACATACTCATTGACTTCCCTTCTGATTCCCATTACTAGCCAAAAGTTCCACAAAAGGTTTTTCAAATTTTTTTTATTTTTTTTTATTTTTTTACATGTTATGGCTGCACAGAAGTCCATATTTGACCTACTGTACATATTTTTGGCCCAAAAGTCCTAAAACACTAAATTACTATACATACTCATTGACTTCCCTTCTGATTCCCATTACTAGCCAAAAGTTCCACAAAAGGTTTTTCAATTGTTTTTTTTTTTTTTTTTACATGTTATGGCTGCACAGAAGTCCATATTTGACCTACTGAACATATTTTTGGCCCAAGAGTCCTTAAACACTAACTTACTATACATACTCATTGACTTCCCTTCTGATTCCCATTACTATCCAAAAGTTCCACAAAAGGTTTTTACATTTTTTTTATTTATTTATTTTTTATGTTATGGCTGTACAGAAGTCCATATTTGACCTACTGAACATATTTTTGGCCCAAGAGTCCTTAAATACTAACTTACTATACATACTCATTGACTTCCCTTCTGATTCCCATTACTATCCAAAAGTTCCACAAAAGGTTTTTACATTTTTTTTATTTATTTATTTTTTATGTTATGGCTGTACAGAAGTCCATATTTGACCTACTGAACATATCTTTGGCCCAAGAGTCCTTAAATACTAACTTACTATACATATTCATTGACTTCCATTCTGATTCCCATTACTAGCCAAAAGTTCCACAAAAGGTTTTTAAATTATTATTATTCTTTTTTTTTTTTTTTTTTTTTTTACATGTTATGGCTGTACAGAAGTCTATATATGACATACTGAACATATTTTTGGCCCAAGAGTCCTTAAACAGTAACTAACTATATATACTAATTGACTTCCCTTCTGATTCACATTACTAGCCAAAAGTTCCACAAAAGGTTTTTAAATAATTGTCTTTTTTTTTTCTTTTTTTTTTTACATGTTATGGCTGTACAAAAGACCATATTTGACCTACTGAACATATTTTTGGCCCGAAAGTCCTTAAACACTAACTTACTATACATACTCATTGTCTTCCCTTCTGATTCCCATTACTATCCAAAAGTTCCACAAAAGGTTTTTACATTTTTTAAATTTATTTATTTTTTATGTTATGGCTGTACAGAAGTCCATATTTGACCTATTGAACATATTTTTGGCTCAAGAGTCCTTAAACAATAACTTACTATACATATTCATTGACTTCCCTTCTGATTCACATTACTAGCCAAAAGTTCCACAAAAGGTTTTTAAATTATTATTATTATTATTATTTTTTTTTTTTTACATGTTATGGCTGTACAGAAGTCCATATATGACCTACTGTACATATTTTTGGCCCAAAAGTCCTAAAACACTAAATTACTATACATACTCATTGACTTCCCTTCTGATTCCCATTACTAGCCAAAAGTTCCACAAAAGGTTTTTCAATTGTTTTTTTTTTTTTTTACATGTTATGGCTGCACAGAAGTCCATATTTGACCTACTGAACATATTTTTGGCCCAAGAGTCCTTAAACACTAACTTACTATACATACTCATTGACTTCCCTTCTGATTCCCATTACTATCCAAAAGTTCCACAAAAGGTTTTTACATTTTTTTTATTTATTTATTTTTTATGTTATGGCTGTACAGAAGTCCATATTTGACCTACTGAACATATTTTTGGCCCAAGAGTCCTTAAATACTAACTTACTATACATACTCATTGACTTCCCTTCTGATTCCCATTACTATCCAAAAGTTCCACAAAAGGTTTTTACATTTTTTTTATTTATTTATTTTTTATGTTATGCCTGTACAGAAGTCCATATTTGACCTACTGAACATATCTTTGGCCCAAGAGTCCTTAAATACTAACTTACTATACATATTCATTGACTTCCATTCTGATTCCCATTACTAGCCAAAAGTTCCACAAAAGGTTTTTAAATTATTATTATTCTTTTTTTTTTATTTTTTTTTTTTACATGTTATGGCTGTACAGAAGTCTATATATGACATACTGAACATATTTTTGGCCCAAGAGTCCTTAAACAGTATCTAACTATATATACTAATTGACTTCCCTTCTGATTCACATTACTAGCCAAAAGTTCCACAAAAGGTTTTTAAATAATTGTCTTTTTTTTTTTTTTTTTTTTTTTTTACATGTTATGGCTGCACAGAAGTCCATATTTGACCTACTGTACATATTTTTGGCCCAAAAGTCCTAAAACACTAAATTACTATACATACTCATTGACTTCCCTTCTGATTCCCATTACTAGCCAAAAGTTCCACAAAAGGTTTTTCAATTGTTTTTTTTTTTTTTTTTACATGTTATGGCTGCACAGAAGTCCATATTTGACCTACTGAACATATTTTTGGCCCAAGAGTCCTTAAACACTAACTTACTATACATACTCATTGACTTCCCTTCTGATTCCCATTACTATCCAAAAGTTCCACAAAAGGTTTTTACATTTTTTTTATTTATTTATTTTTTATGTTATGGCTGTACAGAAGTCCATATTTGACCTACTGAACATATTTTTGGCCCAAGAGTCCTTAAATACTAACTTACTATACATACTCATTGACTTCCCTTCTGATTCCCATTACTATCCAAAAGTTCCACAAAAGGTTTTTACATTTTTTTTATTTATTTATTTTTTATGTTATGGCTGTACAGAAGTCCATATTTGACCTACTGAACATATTTTTGGCCCAAGAGTCCTTAAATACTAACTTACTATACATACTCATTGACTTCCCTTCTGATTCCCATTACTATCCAAAAGTTCCACAAAAGGTTTTTACATTTTTTTTATTTATTTATTTTTTATGTTATGCCTGTACAGAAGTCCATATTTGACCTACTGAACATATTTTTGGCCCAAGAGTCCTTAAATACTAACTTACTATACATACTCATTGACTTCCCTTCTGATTCCCATTACTATCCAAAAGTTCCACAAAAGGTTTTTACATTTTTTTTATTTATTTATTTTTTATGTTATGCCTGTACAGAAGTCCATATTTGACCTACTGAACATATCTTTGGCCCAAGAGTCCTTAAATACTAACTTACTATACATATTCATTGACTTCCATTCTGATTCCCATTACTAGCCAAAAGTTCCACAAAAGGTTTTTAAATTATTATTATTCTTTTTTTTTTATTTTTTTTTTTTACATGTTATGGCTGTACAGAAGTCTATATATGACATACTGAACATATTTTTGGCCCAAGAGTCCTTAAACAGTATCTAACTATATATACTAATTGACTTCCCTTCTGATTCACATTACTAGCCAAAAGTTCCACAAAAGGTTTTTAAATAATTGTCTTTTTTTTTTTTTTTTTTTTTTTTTACATGTTATGGCTGCACAGAAGTCCATATTTGACCTACTGTACATATTTTTGGCCCAAAAGTCCTAAAACACTAAATTACTATACATACTCATTGACTTCCCTTCTGATTCCCATTACTAGCCAAAAGTTCCAAAAAAAGTTTTTCAATTGTTTTTTTTTTTTTTTTTACATGTTATGGCTGCACAGAAGTCCATATTTGACCTACTGAACATATTTTTGGCCCAAGAGTCCTTAAACACTAACTTACTATACATACTCATTGACTTCCCTTCTGATTCCCATTACTATCCAAAAGTTCCACAAAAGGTTTTTACATTTTTTTTATTTATTTATTTTTTATGTTATGGCTGTACAGAAGTCCATATTTGACCTACTGAACATATTTTTGGCCCAAGAGTCCTTAAATACTAACTTACTATACATACTCATTGACTTCCCTTCTGATTCCCATTACTATCCAAAAGTTCCACAAAAGGTTTTTACATTTTTTTTATTTATTTATTTTTTATGTTATGGCTGTACAGAAGTCCATATTTGACCTACTGAACATATCTTTGGCCCAAGAGTCCTTAAATACTAACTTACTATACATATTCATTGACTTCCATTCTGATTCCCATTACTAGCCAAAAGTTCCACAAAAGGTTTTTAAATTATTATTATTCTTTTTTTATTTTATTTTTTTTTTACATGTTATGGCTGTACAGAAGTCTATATATGACATACTGAACATATTTTTGGCCCAAGAGTCCTTAAACAGTATCTAACTATATATACTAATTGACTTCCCTTCTGATTCACATCACTAGCCAAAAGTTCCACAAAAGGTTTTTCAAATTTTTTTTTTTTTTTTACTTGTTATGCCTGTACAGAAGTCCATATTTGACCTACTGAACATATCTTTGGCCCAAGAGTCCTTAAATACTAACTTACTATACATATTCATTGACTTCCATTCTGATTCCCATTACTAGCCAAAAGTTCCACAAAAGGTTTTTAAATTATTATTATTCTTTTTTTTTTTTTTTTTTTTTTTACATGTTATGGCTGTACAGAAGTCTATATATGACATACTGAACATATTTTTGGCCCAAGAGTCCTTAAACAGTAACTAACTATATATACTAATTGACTTCCCTTCTGATTCACATTACTAGCCAAAAGTTCCACAAAAGGTTTTTACATTTTTTAAATTTATTTATTTTTTATGTTATGGCTGTACAGAAGTCCATATTTGACCTACTGAACATATTTTTGGCTCAAGAGTCCTTAAACAATAACTTACTATACATACTCATTGTCTTCCCTTCTGATTCCCATTACTATCCAAAAGTTCCACAAAAGGTTTTTACATTTTTTAAATTTATTTATTTTTTATGTTATGGCTGTACAGAAGTCCATATTTGACCTACTGAACATATTTTTGGCTCAAGAGTCCTTAAACAATAACTTACTATACATATTCATTGACTTCCCTTCTGATTCACATTACTAGCCAAAAGTTCCACAAAAGGTTTTTAAATTATTATTATTATTATTATTATTATTTTTTTTACATGTTATGGCTGTACAGAAGTCCATATATGACCTACTGTACATATTTTTGGCCCAAAAGTCCTAAAACACTAAATTACTATACATACTCATTGACTTCCCTTCTGATTCCCATTACTAGCCAAAAGTTCCACAAAAGGTTTTTCAATTGTTTTTTTTTTTTTTTCACATGTTATGGCTGCACAGAAGTCCATATTTGACCTACTGAACATATTTTTGGCCCAAGAGTCCTTAAACACTAACTTACTATACATACTCATTGACTTCCCTTCTGATTCCCATTACTATCCAAAAGTTCCACAAAAGGTTTTTACATTTTTTTTATTTATTTATTTTTTATGTTATGGCTGTACAGAAGTCCATATTTGACCTACTGAACATATTTTTGGCCCAAGAGTCCTTAAATACTAACTTACTATACATACTCATTGACTTCCCTTCTGATTCCCATTACTATCCAAAAGTTCCACAAAAGGTTTTTACATTTTTTTTATTTATTTATTTTTTATGTTATGCCTGTACAGAAGTCCATATTTGACCTACTGAACATATTTTTGGCCCAAGAGTCCTTAAATACTAACTTACTATACATATTCATTGACTTCCATTCTGATTCCCATTACTAGCCAAAAGTTCCACAAAAGGTTTTTAAATTATTATTATTCTTTTTTTTTTATTTTTATTTTTTACATGTTATGGCTGTACAGAAGTCTATATATGACATACTGAACATATTTTTGGCCCAAGAGTCCTTAAACAGTATCTAACTATATATACTAATTGACTTCCCTTCTGATTCACATTACTAGCCAAAAGTTCCACAAAAGGTTTTTAAATAATTGTCTTTTTTTTTTTTTTTTTTTTTTTTTACATGTTATGGCTGTACAGAAGACCATATATGACCTACTGAACATATTTTTGGCCCGAAAGTCCTTAAACACTAACTTACTATACATACTCATTGACTTCCCTTCTGATTCCCATTAATAGCCAAAAGTTCCACAAAAGTTTTTTAAATTATTATTATTATTTTTTTTTTTACATGTTATGGCTGTACAGAAGTCCATATTTGACCTACTGAACATATTTTTGGCCCAAAAGTCCTAAAACACTAACTTACTATACATACTCATTGTCTTCCCTTCTGATTCCCATTACTATCCAAAAGTTCCACAAAAGGTTTTTACATTTTTTAAATTTATTTATTTTTTATGTTATGGCTGTACAGAAGTCCATATTTGACCTACTGAACATATTTTTGGCCCGAAAGTCCTTAAACACTAACTTACTATACATACTCATTGACTTCCCTTCTGATTCCCATTAATAGCCAAAAGTTCCACAAAAGTTTTTTAAATTATTATTATTTTTTTTTTTTTTTACATGTTATGGCTGTACAGAAGTCCATATATGACCTACTGTACATATTTTTGGCCCAAAAGTCCTTAAACACTAACTTACTATACATATTCATTGACTTTCCTTGTTATTCCCATTACTATCCAAAAGTTCCACAAAAGGTTTTTACATTTTTTTTATTTGTTTATTTTTTATGTTATGGCTGTACAGAAGTCCATATTTGACCTACTGAACATATTTTTGGCCCAAGAGTCCTTAAACAATAACTTATTATACATATTCATTGACTTCCCTTCTGATTCACATTACTAGCCAAAAGTTCCACAAAAGGTTTTTAAATTATTATCATTATTATTATTATTATTATTATTATTATTATTTTTTTTTTTACATGTTATGGCTGTACAGAAGTCCATATATGACCTACTGTACATATTTTTGACCCAAAAGTCCTAAAACACTAAATTACTATACATACTCATTGTCTTCCCTTCTGATTCCCATTACTATCCAAAAGTTCCACAAAAGGTTTTTACATTTTTTAAATTTATTTATTCTTTATGTTATGCCTGTACAGAAGTCCATATTTGACCTACTGAACATATCTTTGGCCCAAGAGTCCTTAAATACTAACTTACTATACATATTCATTGACTTCCATTCTGATTCCCATTACTAGCCAAAAGTTCCACAAAAGGTTTTTAAATTATTATTATTCTTTTTTTTTTTTTTTTTTTTTTTACATGTTATGGCTGTACAGAAGTCTATATATGACATACTGAACATATTTTTGGCCCAAGAGTCCTTAAACAGTAACTAACTATATATACTAATTGACTTCCCTTCTGATTCACATTACTAGCCAAAAGTTCCACAAAAGGTTTTTAAATTATTATTATTATTATTATTATTTTTTTCTTTTACATGTTATGGCTGTACAGAAGTCCATATATGACCTACTGTACATATTTTTGGCCCAAAAGTCCTAAAACACTAAATTACTATACATACTCATTGACTTCCCTTCTGATTCCCATTACTAGCCAAAAGTTCCACAAAAGGTTTTTCAATTGTTTTTTTTTTTTTTTTACATGTTATGGCTGCACAGAAGTCCATATTTGACCTACTGAACATATTTTTGGCCCAAGAGTCCTTAAACACTAACTTACTATACATACTCATTGACTTCCCTTCTGATTCCCATTACTATCCAAAAGTTCCACAAAAGGTTTTTACATTTTATTTATTTATTTATTTTTTATGTTATGGCTGTACAGAAGTCCATATTTGACCTACTGAACATATTTTTGGCCCAAGAGTCCTTAAATACTAACTTACTATACATACTCATTGACTTCCCTTCTGATTCCCATTACTATCCAAAAGTTCCACAAAAGGTTTTTACATTTTTTTTATTTATTTATTTTTTATGTTATGCCTGTACAGAAGTCCATATTTGACCTACTGAACATATTTTTGGCCCAAGAGTCCTTAAATACTAACTTACTATACATATTCATTGACTTCCATTCTGATTCCCATTACTAGCCAAAAGTTCCACAAAAGGTTTTTAAATTATTATTATTCTTTTTTTTTTTTTTTTTTTTTTTACATGTTATGGCTGTACAGAAGTCTATATATGACATACTGAACATATTTTTGGCCCAAGAGTCCTTAAACAGTATCTAACTATATATACTAATTGACTTCCCTTCTGATTCACATTACTAGCCAAAAGTTCCACAAAAGGTTTTTAAATAATTGTCTTTTTTTTTTTTTTTTTTTTTTTACATGTTATGGCTGTACAGAAGTCCATATATGACCTACTGTACATATTTTTGGCCAAAAGTCCTTAAACACTAACTTACTATACATATTCATTGACTTTCCTTGTTATTCCCATTACTAGCCAAATGTTCCACAAAAGGTTTTTAAATTATTCTTATTTTTTTTTTTTTTTTTTTTTACACTTTATGGCTGTACAGAAGTCCATATATGACCTACTGTACATATTTTTGGCCCAAAAGTCCTAAAACACTAAATTACTATACATACTCATTGACTTGCCTTCTGATTCCCATTACTAGCCAAATGTTCCACAAAAGGTTTTTAAATTATTATTATTTTTATTTTTTACTTGTTATGGCTGTACAGAAGTCCATATTTGACCTACTGAACATATTTTTGGCCCAAGAGTCCTTAAACACTAACTTACTATACATACTCATTGACTTCCCTTCTGATTCCCATTACTATCCAAAAGTTCCACAAAAGGTTTTTACATTTTTTTTATTTGTTTATTTTTTATGTTATGGCTGTACAGAAGTCCATATTTGACCTACTGAACATATTTTTGGCCCAAGAGTCCTTAAACAATAACTTATTGTACATATTCATTGACTTCCCTTCTGATTCACATTACTAGCCAAAAGTTCCACAAAAGGTTTTTAAATTATTATTATTATTATTATTATTTTATTTTTTTTACATGTTATGGCTGTACAGAAGTCCATATATGACCTACTGTACATATTTTTGACCCAAAAGTCCTAAAACACTAAAGTACTATACATACTCATTGACTTCCCTTCTGATTCCCATTACTAGCCAAAAGTTCCACAAAAGGTTTTTCAAATTTTTTTTTTTTTTACTTGTTATGCCTGTACAGAAGTCCATATTTGACCTACTGAACATATCTTTGGCCCAAGAGTCCTTAAATACTAACTTACTATACATATTCATTGACTTCCATTCTGATTCCCATTACTAGCCAAAAGTTCCACAAAAGGTTTTTAAATTATTATTATTCTTTTTTTTTTTTTTTTTTTTTTTACATGTTATGGCTGTACAGAAGTCTATATATGACATACTGAACATATTTTTGGCCCAAGAGTCCTTAAACAGTAACTAACTATATATACTAATTGACTTCCCTTCTGATTCACATTACTAGCCAAAAGTTCCACAAAAGGTTTTTAAATAATTGTCTTTTTTTTTTTTTTTTTTTTTTTACATGTTATGGCTGTACAGAAGACCATATTTGACCTACTGAACATATTTTTGGCCCGAAAGTCCTTAAACACTAACTTACTATACATACTCATTGTCTTCCCTTCTGATTCCCATTACTATCCAAAAGTTCCACAAAAGGTTTTTAAATTATTATTATTATTATTATTATTATTATTTTGTTTACATGTTATGGCTGTACAGAAGTCCATATATGACCTACTGTACATATTTTTGGCCCAAAAGTCCTAAAACACTAAATTACTATACATACTCATTGACTTCCCTTCTGATTCCCATTACTAGCCAAAAGTTCCACAAAAGGTTTTTCAATTGTTTTTTGTTTTTTTACATGTTATGGCTGCACAGAAGTCCATATTTGACCTACTGAACATATTTTTGGCCCAAGAGTCCTTAAACACTAACTTACTATACATACTCATTGACTTCCCTTCTGATTCCCATTACTATCCAAAAGTTCCACAAAAGGTTTTTACATTTTTTTTATTTATTTATTTTTTATGTTATGCCTGTACAGAAGTCCATATTTGACCTACTGAACATATCTTTGGCCCAAGAGTCCTTAAATACTAACTTACTATACATATTCATTGACTTCCATTCTGATTCCCATTACTAGCCAAAAGTTCCACAAAAGGTTTTTAAATTATTATTATTCTTTTTTTTTTTTTTTTTTTTTTTACATGTTATGGCTGTACAGAAGTCTATATATGACATACTGAACATATTTTTGGCCCAAGAGTCCTTAAACAGTATCTAACTATATATACTAATTGACTTCCCTTCTGATTCACATTATTAGCCAAAAGTTCCACAAAAGGTTTTTCAAATTTTTTTTTTTTTTTTACTTGTTATGCCTGTACAGAAGTCCATATTTGACCTACTGAACATATCTTTGGCCCAAGAGTCCTTAAATACTAACTTACTATACATATTCATTGACTTCCATTCTGATTCCCATTACTAGCCAAAAGTTCCACAAAAGGTTTTTAAATTATTATTATTCTTTTTTTTTTTTTTTTTTTTTTTTACATGTTATGGCTGTACAGAAGTCTATATATGACATACTGAACATATTTTTGGCCCAAGAGTCCTTAAACAGTAACTAACTATATATACTAATTGACTTCCCTTCTGATTCACATTACTAGCCAAAAGTTCCACAAAAGGTTTTTAAATAATTGTCTTTTTTTTTTTTTTTTTTTTTTACATGTTATGGCTGTACAGAAGACCATATTTGACCTACTGAACATATTTTTGGCCCGAAAGTCCTTAAACACTAACTTACTATACATACTCATTGTCTTCCCTTCTGATTCCCATTACTATCCAAAAGTTCCACAAAAGGTTTTTACATTTTTTAAATTTATTCATTTTTTATGTTATGGCTGTACAGAAGTCCATATTTGACCTACTGAACATATTTTTGGCTCAAGAGTCCTTAAACAATAACTTACTATACATATTCATTGACTTCCCTTCTGATTCACATTACTAGCCAAAAGTTCCACAAAAGGTTTTTAAATTATTATTATTATTATTATTTTTTTTTTTTTACATGTTATGGCTGTACAGAAGTCCATATATGACCTACTGTACATATTTTTGGCCCAAAAGTCCTAAAACACTAAATTACTATACATACTCATTGACTTACCTTCTGATTCCCATTACTAGCCAAAAGTTCCACAAAAGGTTTTTTAATTGTTTTTTTTTTTTTTTACATGTTATGGCTGCACAGAAGTCCATATTTGACCTACTGAACATATTTTTGGCCCAAGAGTCCTTAAACACTAACTTACTATACATACTCATTGACTTCCCTTCTGATTCCCATTACTATCCAAAAGTTCCACAAAAGGTTTTTACATTTTTTTTATTTATTTATTTTTTATGTTATGGCTGTACAGAAGTCCATATTTGACCTACTGAACATATTTTTGGCCCAAGAGTCCTTAAATACTAACTTACTATACATACTCATTGACTTCCCTTCTGATTCCCATTACTATCCAAAAGTTCCACAAAAGGTTTTTACATTTTTTTTATTTATTTATTTTTTATGTTATGCCTGTACAGAAGTCCATATTTGACCTACTGAACATATCTTTGGCCCAAGAGTCCTTAAATACTAACTTACTATACATATTCATTGACTTCCATTCTGATTCCCATTACTAGCAAAAAGTTCCACAAAAGGTTTTTAAATTATTATTATTCTTTTTTTTTTTTTTTTTTTTTTTACATGTTATGGCTGTACAGAAGTCTATATATGACATACTGAACATATTTTTGGCCCAAGAGTCCTTAAACAGTATCTAACTATATATACTAATTGACTTCCCTTCTGATTCACATTACTAGCCAAAAGTTCCACAAAAGGTTTTTAAATAATTGTCTTTTTTTTTTTTTTTTTTTTTTTTTACATGTTATGGCTGTACAGAAGACCATATTTGACCTACTGAACATATTTTTGGCCCGAAAGTCCTTAAACACTAACTTACTATACATACTCATTGACTTCCCTTCTGATTCCCATTAATAGCCAAAAGTTCCACAAAAGTTTTTTAAATTATTATTATTATTATTTTTTTTACATGTTATGGCTGTACAGAAGTCCATATTTGACCTACTGAACATATTTTTGGCCCAAAAGTCCTAAAACACTAACTTACTATACATACTCATTGTCTTCCCTTCTGATTCCCATTACTATCCAAAAGTTCCACAAAAGGTTTTTACATTTTTTAAATTTATTTATTCTTTATGTTATGCCTGTACAGAAGTCCATATTTGACCTACTGAACATATCTTTGGCCCAAGAGTCCTTAAATACTAACTTACTATACATACTCATTGTCTTCCCTTCTGATTCCCATTACTATCCAAAAGTTCCACAAAAGGTTTTTAAATTATTATTATTATTATTATTATTATTTTGTTTACATGTTATGGCTGTACAGAAGTCCATATATGACCTACTGTACATATTTTTGGCCCAAAAGTCCTAAAACACTAAATTACTATACATACTCATTGACTTCCCTTCTGATTCCCATTACTAGCCAAAAGTTCCACAAAAGGTTTTTCAATTGTTTTTTGTTTTTTTACATGTTATGGCTGCACAGAAGTCCATATTTGACCTACTGAACATATTTTTGGCCCAAGAGTCCTTAAACACTAACTTACTATACATACTCATTGACTTCCCTTCTGATTCCCATTACTATCCAAAAGTTCCACAAAAGGTTTTTACATTTTTTTTATTTATTTATTTTTTATGTTATGCCTGTACAGAAGTCCATATTTGACCTACTGAACATATCTTTGGCCCAAGAGTCCTTAAATACTAACTTACTATACATATTCATTGACTTCCATTCTGATTCCCATTACTAGCCAAAAGTTCCACAAAAGGTTTTTAAATTATTATTATTCTTTTTTTTTTTTTTTTTTTTTTTACATGTTATGGCTGTACAGAAGTCTATATATGACATACTGAACATATTTTTGGCCCAAGAGTCCTTAAACAGTATCTAACTATATATACTAATTGACTTCCCTTCTGATTCACATTATTAGCCAAAAGTTCCACAAAAGGTTTTTCAAATTTTTTTTTTTTTTTTACTTGTTATGCCTGTACAGAAGTCCATATTTGACCTACTGAACATATCTTTGGCCCAAGAGTCCTTAAATACTAACTTACTATACATATTCATTGACTTCCATTCTGATTCCCATTACTAGCCAAAAGTTCCACAAAAGGTTTTTAAATTATTATTATTCTTTTTTTTTTTTTTTTTTTTTTTACATGTTATGGCTGTACAGAAGTCTATATATGACATACTGAACATATTTTTGGCCCAAGAGTCCTTAAACAGTAACTAACTATATATACTAATTGACTTCCCTTCTGATTCACATTACTAGCCAAAAGTTCCACAAAAGGTTTTTAAATAATTGTCTTTTTTTTTTTTTTTTTTTTTTACATGTTATGGCTGTACAGAAGACCATATTTGACCTACTGAACATATTTTTGGCCCGAAAGTCCTTAAACACTAACTTACTATACATACTCATTGTCTTCCCTTCTGATTCCCATTACTATACAAAAGTTCCACAAAAGGTTTTTACATTTTTTAAATTTATTTATTTTTTATGTTATGGCTGTACAGAAGTCCATATTTGACCTACTGAACATATTTTTGGCTCAAGAGTCCTTAAACAATAACTTACTATACATATTCATTGACTTCCCTTCTGATTCACATTACTAGCCAAAAGTTCCACAAAAGGTTTTTAAATTATTATTATTATTATTTTTTTTTTTTTTTACATGTTATGGCTGTACAGAAGTCCATATATGACCTACTGTACATATTTTTGGCCCAAAAGTCCTAAAACACTAAATTACTATACATACTCATTGACTTACCTTCTGATTCCCATTACTAGCCAAAAGTTCCACAAAAGGTTTTTTAATTGTTTTTTTTTTTTTTTACATGTTATGGCTGCACAGAAGTCCATATTTGACCTACTGAACATATTTTTGGCCCAAGAGTCCTTAAACACTAACTTACTATACATACTCATTGACTTCCCTTCTGATTCCCATTACTATCCAAAAGTTCCACAAAAGGTTTTTACATTTTTTTTATTTATTTATTTTTTATGTTATGGCTGTACAGAAGTCCATATTTGACCTACTGAACATATTTTTGGCCCAAGAGTCCTTAAATACTAACTTACTATACATACTCATTGACTTCCCTTCTGATTCCCATTACTATCCAAAAGTTCCACAAAAGGTTTTTACATTTTTTTTATTTATTTATTTTTTATGTTATGCCTGTACAGAAGTCCATATTTGACCTACTGAACATATCTTTGGCCCAAGAGTCCTTAAATACTAACTTACTATACATATTCATTGACTTCCATTCTGATTCCCATTACTAGCAAAAAGTTCCACAAAAGGTTTTTAAATTATTATTATTCTTTTTTTTTTTTTTTTTTTTTTACATGTTATGGCTGTACAGAAGTCTATATATGACATACTGAACATATTTTTGGCCCAAGAGTCCTTAAACAGTATCTAACTATATATACTAATTGACTTCCCTTCTGATTCACATTACTAGCCAAAAGTTCCACAAAAGGTTTTTAAATAATTGTCTTTTTTTTTTTTTTTTTTTTTTTTTTACATGTTATGGCTGTACAGAAGACCATATTTGACCTACTGAACATATTTTTGGCCCGAAAGTCCTTAAACACTAACTTACTATACATACTCATTGACTTCCCTTCTGATTCCCATTAATAGCCAAAAGTTCCACAAAAGTTTTTTAAATTATTATTATTATTTTTTTTTTTACATGTTATGGCTGTACAGAAGTCCATATTTGACCTACTGAACATATTTTTGGCCCAAAAGTCCTAAAACACTAACTTACTATACATACTCATTGTCTTCCCTTCTGATTCCCATTACTATCCAAAAGTTCCACAAAAGGTTTTTACATTTTTTAAATTTATTTATTCTTTATGTTATGCCTGTACAGAAGTCCATATTTGACCTACTGAACATATCTTTGGCCCAAGAGTCCTTAAATACTAACTTACTATACATACTCATTGTCTTCCCTTCTGATTCCCATTACTATCCAAAAGTTCCACAAAAGGTTTTTAAATTATTATTATTATTATTATTATTATTATTTTGTTTACATGTTATGGCTGTACAGAAGTCCATATATGACCTACTGTACATATTTTTGGCCCAAAAGTCCTAAAACACTAAATTACTATACATACTCATTGACTTCCCTTCTGATTCCCATTACTAGCCAAAAGTTCCACAAAAGGTTTTTCAATTGTTTTTTGTTTTTTTACATGTTATGGCTGCACAGAAGTCCATATTTGACCTACTGAACATATTTTTGGCCCAAGAGTCCTTAAACACTAACTTACTATACATACTCATTGACTTCCCTTCTGATTCCCATTACTATCCAAAAGTTCCACAAAAGGTTTTTACATTTTTTTTATTTATTTATTTTTTATGTTATGCCTGTACAGAAGTCCATATTTGACCTACTGAACATATCTTTGGCCCAAGAGTCCTTAAATACTAACTTACTATACATATTCATTGACTTCCATTCTGATTCCCATTACTAGCCAAAAGTTCCACAAAAGGTTTTTAAATTATTATTATTCTTTTTTTTTTTTTTTTTTTTTTTACATGTTATGGCTGTACAGAAGTCTATATATGACATACTGAACATATTTTTGGCCCAAGAGTCCTTAAACAGTATCTAACTATATATACTAATTGACTTCCCTTCTGATTCACATTATTAGCCAAAAGTTCCACAAAAGGTTTTTCAAATTTTTTTTTTTTTTTTACTTGTTATGCCTGTACAGAAGTCCATATTTGACCTACTGAACATATCTGTGGCCCAAGAGTCCTTAAATACTAACTTACTATACATATTCATTGACTTCAATTCTGATTCCCATTACTAGCCAAAAGTTCCACAAAAGGTTTTTAAATTATTATTATTCTTTTTTTTTTTTTTTTTTTTTTTACATGTTATGGCTGTACAGAAGTCTATATATGACATACTGAACATATTTTTGGCCCAAGAGTCCTTAAACAGTAACTAACTATATATACTAATTGACTTCCCTTCTGATTCACATTACTAGCCAAAAGTTCCACAAAAGGTTTTTAAATAATTGTCTTTTTTTTTTTTTTTTTTTTTTTTACATGTTATGGCTGTACAGAAGACCATATTTGACCTACTGAACATATTTTTGGCCCGAAAGTCCTTAAACACTAACTTACTATACATACTCATTGTCTTCCCTTCTGATTCCCATTACTATCCAAAAGTTCCACAAAAGGTTTTTACATTTTTTAAATGTATTTATTTTTTATGTTATGGCTGTACAGAAGTCCATATTTGACCTACTGAACATATTTTTGGCTCAAGAGTCCTTAAACAATAACTTACTATACATATTCATTGACTTCCCTTCTGATTCACATTACTAGCCAAAAGTTCCACAAAAGGTTTTTAAATTATTATTATTATTATTATTATTTTTTTTTTACATGTTATGGCTGTACAGAAGTCCATATATGACCTACTGTACATATTTTTGGCCCAAAAGTCCTAAAACACTAAATTACTATACATACTCATTGACTTACCTTCTGATTCCCATTACTAGCCAAAAGTTCCACAAAAGGTTTTTCAATTGTTTTTTTTTTTTTTTACATGTTATGGCTGCACAGAAGTCCATATTTGACCTACTGAACATATTTTTGGCCCAAGAGTCCTTAAACACTAACTTACTATACATACTCATTGACTTCCCTTCTGATTCCCATTACTATCCAAAAGTTCCACAAAAGGTTTTTACATTTTTTTTATTTATTTATTTTTTATGTTATGGCTGTACAGAAGTCCATATTTGACCTACTGAACATATTTTTGGCCCAAGAGTCCTTAAATACTAACTTACTATACATACTCATTGACTTCCCTTCTGATTCCCATTACTATCCAAAAGTTCCACAAAAGGTTTTTACATTTTTTTTATTTATTTATTTTTTATGTTATGCCTGTACAGAAGTCCATATTTGACCTACTGAACATATCTTTGGCCCAAGAGTCCTTAAATACTAACTTACTATACATATTCATTGACTTCCATTCTGATTCCCATTACTAGCAAAAAGTTCCACAAAAGGTTTTTAAATTATTATTATTCTTTTTTTTTTTTTTTTTTTTTTTACATGTTATGGCTGTACAGAAGACCATATTTGACCTACTGAACATATTTTTGGCCCGAAAGTCCTTAAACACTAACTTACTATACATACTCATTGACTTCCCTTCTGATTCCCATTAATAGCCAAAAGTTCCACAAAAGTTTTTTGAATTATTATTATTATTTTTTTTTTTACATGTTATGGCTGTACAGAAGTCCATATTTGACCTACTGAACATATTTTTGGCCCAAAAGTCCTAAAACACTAACTTACTATACTCTTCCCTTCTGATTCCCATTACTATCCAAAAGTTCCACAAAAGGTTTTTACATTTTTTTTATTTGTTTATTTTTTATGTTATGGCTGTACAGAAGTCCATATTTGACCTACTGAACATATCTTTGGCCCAAGAGTCCTTAAATACTAACTTACTATACATATTCATTGACTTCCATTCTGATTCCCATTACTAGCCAAAAGTTCCACAAAAGGTTTTTAAATTATTATTATTCTTTTTTTTTTTTTTTTTTTTTTTACATGTTATGGCTGTACAGAAGTCTATATATGACATACTGAACATATTTTTGGCCCAAGAGTCCTTAAACAGTAACTAACTATATATACTAATTGACTTCCCTTCTGATTCACATTACTAGCCAAAAGTTCCACAAAAGGTTTTTAAATAATTGTCTTTTTTTTTTCTTTTTTTTTTTACATGTTATGGCTGTACAAAAGACCATATTTGACCTACTGAACATATTTTTGGCCCGAAAGTCCTTAAACACTAACTTACTATACATACTCATTGTCTTCCCTTCTGATTCCCATTACTATCCAAAAGTTCCACAAAAGGTTTTTACATTTTTTAAATTTATTTATTTTTTATGTTATGGCTGTACAGAAGTCCATATTTGACCTATTGAACATATTTTTGGCTCAAGAGTCCTTAAACAATAACTTACTATACATATTCATTGACTTCCCTTCTGATTCACATTACTAGCCAAAAGTTCCACAAAAGGTTTTTAAATTATTATTATTATTATTATTATTTTTTTTTTTACATGTTATGGCTGTACAGAAGTCCATATATGACCTACTGTACATATTTTTGGCCCAAAAGTCCTAAAACACTAAATTACTATACATACTCATTGACTTCCCTTCTGATTCCCATTACTAGCCAAAAGTTCCACAAAAGGTTTTTCAATTGTTTTTTTTTTTTTTTACATGTTATGGCTGCACAGAAGTCCATATTTGACCTACTGAACATATTTTTGGCCCAAGAGTCCTTAAACACTAACTTACTATACATACTCATTGACTTCCCTTCTGATTCCCATTACTATCCAAAAGTTCCACAAAAGGTTTTTACATTTTTTTTATTTATTTATTTTTTATGTTATGGCTGTACAGAAGTCCATATTTGACCTACTGAACATATTTTTGGCCCAAGAGTCCTTAAATACTAACTTACTATACATACTCATTGACTTCCCTTCTGATTCCCATTACTATCCAAAAGTTCCACAAAAGGTTTTTACATTTTTTTTATTTATTTATTTTTTATGTTATGCCTGTACAGAAGTCCATATTTGACCTACTGAACATATCTTTGGCCCAAGAGTCCTTAAATACTAACTTACTATACATATTCATTGACTTCCATTCTGATTCCCATTACTAGCCAAAAGTTCCACAAAAGGTTTTTAAATTATTATTATTCTTTTTTTTTTTTTTTTTTTTTTTACATGTTATGGCTGTACAGAAGTCTATATATGACATACTGAACATATTTTTGGCCCAAGAGTCCTTAAACAGTATCTAACTATATATACTAATTGACTTCCCTTCTGATTCACATTACTAGCCAAAAGTTCCACAAAAGGTTTTTAAATAATTGTCTTTTTTTTTTTTTTTTTTTTTTTTTACATGTTATGGCTGCACAGAAGTCCATATTTGACCTACTGTACATATTTTTGGCCCAAAAGTCCTAAAACACTAAATTACTATACATACTCATTGACTTCCCTTCTGATTCCCATTACTAGCCAAAAGTTCCACAAAAGGTTTTTCAATTGTTTTTTTTTTTTTTTTTACATGTTATGGCTGCACAGAAGTCCATATTTGACCTACTGAACATATTTTTGGCCCAAGAGTCCTTAAACACTAACTTACTATACATACTCATTGACTTCCCTTCTGATTCCCATTACTATCCAAAAGTTCCACAAAAGGTTTTTACATTTTTTTTATTTATTTATTTTTTATGTTATGGCTGTACAGAAGTCCATATTTGACCTACTGAACATATTTTTGGCCCAAGAGTCCTTAAATACTAACTTACTATACATACTCATTGACTTCCCTTCTGATTCCCATTACTATCCAAAAGTTCCACAAAAGGTTTTTACATTTTTTTTATTTATTTATTTTTTATGTTATGGCTGTACAGAAGTCCATATTTGACCTACTGAACATATTTTTGGCCCAAGAGTCCTTAAATACTAACTTACTATACATACTCATTGACTTCCCTTCTGATTCCCATTACTATCCAAAAGTTCCACAAAAGGTTTTTACATTTTTTTTATTTATTTATTTTTTATGTTATGCCTGTACAGAAGTCCATATTTGACCTACTGAACATATTTTTGGCCCAAGAGTCCTTAAATACTAACTTACTATACATACTCATTGACTTCCCTTCTGATTCCCATTACTATCCAAAAGTTCCACAAAAGGTTTTTACATTTTTTTTATTTATTTATTTTTTATGTTATGCCTGTACAGAAGTCCATATTTGACCTACTGAACATATCTTTGGCCCAAGAGTCCTTAAATACTAACTTACTATACATATTCATTGACTTCCATTCTGATTCCCATTACTAGCCAAAAGTTCCACAAAAGGTTTTTAAATTATTATTATTCTTTTTTTTTTATTTTTTTTTTTTACATG
>CM077210.1:19610901-19653401 GCA_039654625.1 Rhinogobio ventralis
AAAAGTTCCACAAAAGGTTTTTAAATAATTGTCTTTTTTTTTTTTTTTTTTTTTTTACATGTTATGGCTGTACAGAAGTCCATATATGACCTACTGTACATATTTTTGGCCAAAAGTCCTTAAACACTAACTTACTATACATATTCATTGACTTTCCTTGTTATTCCCATTACTAGCCAAATGTTCCACAAAAGGTTTTTAAATTATTCTTATTTTTTTTTTTTTTTTTTTTTACACTTTATGGCTGTACAGAAGTCCATATATGACCTACTGTACATATTTTTGGCCCAAAAGTCCTAAAACACTAAATTACTATACATACTCATTGACTTGCCTTCTGATTCCCATTACTAGCCAAATGTTCCACAAAAGGTTTTTAAATTATTATTATTTTTATTTTTTACTTGTTATGGCTGTACAGAAGTCCATATTTGACCTACTGAACATATTTTTGGCCCAAGAGTCCTTAAACACTAACTTACTATACATACTCATTGACTTCCCTTCTGATTCCCATTACTATCCAAAAGTTCCACAAAAGGTTTTTACATTTTTTTTATTTGTTTATTTTTTATGTTATGGCTGTACAGAAGTCCATATTTGACCTACTGAACATATTTTTGGCCCAAGAGTCCTTAAACAATAACTTATTGTACATATTCATTGACTTCCCTTCTGATTCACATTACTAGCCAAAAGTTCCACAAAAGGTTTTTAAATTATTATTATTATTATTATTATTTTATTTTTTTTACATGTTATGGCTGTACAGAAGTCCATATATGACCTACTGTACATATTTTTGACCCAAAAGTCCTAAAACACTAAAGTACTATACATACTCATTGACTTCCCTTCTGATTCCCATTACTAGCCAAAAGTTCCACAAAAGGTTTTTCAAATTTTTTTTTTTTTTACTTGTTATGCCTGTACAGAAGTCCATATTTGACCTACTGAACATATCTTTGGCCCAAGAGTCCTTAAATACTAACTTACTATACATATTCATTGACTTCCATTCTGATTCCCATTACTAGCCAAAAGTTCCACAAAAGGTTTTTAAATTATTATTATTCTTTTTTTTTTTTTTTTTTTTTTTACATGTTATGGCTGTACAGAAGTCTATATATGACATACTGAACATATTTTTGGCCCAAGAGTCCTTAAACAGTAACTAACTATATATACTAATTGACTTCCCTTCTGATTCACATTACTAGCCAAAAGTTCCACAAAAGGTTTTTAAATAATTGTCTTTTTTTTTTTTTTTTTTTTTTTACATGTTATGGCTGTACAGAAGACCATATTTGACCTACTGAACATATTTTTGGCCCGAAAGTCCTTAAACACTAACTTACTATACATACTCATTGTCTTCCCTTCTGATTCCCATTACTATCCAAAAGTTCCACAAAAGGTTTTTAAATTATTATTATTATTATTATTATTATTATTTTGTTTACATGTTATGGCTGTACAGAAGTCCATATATGACCTACTGTACATATTTTTGGCCCAAAAGTCCTAAAACACTAAATTACTATACATACTCATTGACTTCCCTTCTGATTCCCATTACTAGCCAAAAGTTCCACAAAAGGTTTTTCAATTGTTTTTTGTTTTTTTACATGTTATGGCTGCACAGAAGTCCATATTTGACCTACTGAACATATTTTTGGCCCAAGAGTCCTTAAACACTAACTTACTATACATACTCATTGACTTCCCTTCTGATTCCCATTACTATCCAAAAGTTCCACAAAAGGTTTTTACATTTTTTTTATTTATTTATTTTTTATGTTATGCCTGTACAGAAGTCCATATTTGACCTACTGAACATATCTTTGGCCCAAGAGTCCTTAAATACTAACTTACTATACATATTCATTGACTTCCATTCTGATTCCCATTACTAGCCAAAAGTTCCACAAAAGGTTTTTAAATTATTATTATTCTTTTTTTTTTTTTTTTTTTTTTTACATGTTATGGCTGTACAGAAGTCTATATATGACATACTGAACATATTTTTGGCCCAAGAGTCCTTAAACAGTATCTAACTATATATACTAATTGACTTCCCTTCTGATTCACATTATTAGCCAAAAGTTCCACAAAAGGTTTTTCAAATTTTTTTTTTTTTTTTACTTGTTATGCCTGTACAGAAGTCCATATTTGACCTACTGAACATATCTTTGGCCCAAGAGTCCTTAAATACTAACTTACTATACATATTCATTGACTTCCATTCTGATTCCCATTACTAGCCAAAAGTTCCACAAAAGGTTTTTAAATTATTATTATTCTTTTTTTTTTTTTTTTTTTTTTTTACATGTTATGGCTGTACAGAAGTCTATATATGACATACTGAACATATTTTTGGCCCAAGAGTCCTTAAACAGTAACTAACTATATATACTAATTGACTTCCCTTCTGATTCACATTACTAGCCAAAAGTTCCACAAAAGGTTTTTAAATAATTGTCTTTTTTTTTTTTTTTTTTTTTTACATGTTATGGCTGTACAGAAGACCATATTTGACCTACTGAACATATTTTTGGCCCGAAAGTCCTTAAACACTAACTTACTATACATACTCATTGTCTTCCCTTCTGATTCCCATTACTATCCAAAAGTTCCACAAAAGGTTTTTACATTTTTTAAATTTATTTATTTTTTATGTTATGGCTGTACAGAAGTCCATATTTGACCTACTGAACATATTTTTGGCTCAAGAGTCCTTAAACAATAACTTACTATACATATTCATTGACTTCCCTTCTGATTCACATTACTAGCCAAAAGTTCCACAAAAGGTTTTTAAATTATTATTATTATTATTATTTTTTTTTTTTTACATGTTATGGCTGTACAGAAGTCCATATATGACCTACTGTACATATTTTTGGCCCAAAAGTCCTAAAACACTAAATTACTATACATACTCATTGACTTACCTTCTGATTCCCATTACTAGCCAAAAGTTCCACAAAAGGTTTTTTAATTGTTTTTTTTTTTTTTTACATGTTATGGCTGCACAGAAGTCCATATTTGACCTACTGAACATATTTTTGGCCCAAGAGTCCTTAAACACTAACTTACTATACATACTCATTGACTTCCCTTCTGATTCCCATTACTATCCAAAAGTTCCACAAAAGGTTTTTACATTTTTTTTATTTATTTATTTTTTATGTTATGGCTGTACAGAAGTCCATATTTGACCTACTGAACATATTTTTGGCCCAAGAGTCCTTAAATACTAACTTACTATACATACTCATTGACTTCCCTTCTGATTCCCATTACTATCCAAAAGTTCCACAAAAGGTTTTTACATTTTTTTTATTTATTTATTTTTTATGTTATGCCTGTACAGAAGTCCATATTTGACCTACTGAACATATCTTTGGCCCAAGAGTCCTTAAATACTAACTTACTATACATATTCATTGACTTCCATTCTGATTCCCATTACTAGCAAAAAGTTCCACAAAAGGTTTTTAAATTATTATTATTCTTTTTTTTTTTTTTTTTTTTTTTACATGTTATGGCTGTACAGAAGTCTATATATGACATACTGAACATATTTTTGGCCCAAGAGTCCTTAAACAGTATCTAACTATATATACTAATTGACTTCCCTTCTGATTCACATTACTAGCCAAAAGTTCCACAAAAGGTTTTTAAATAATTGTCTTTTTTTTTTTTTTTTTTTTTTTTTACATGTTATGGCTGTACAGAAGACCATATTTGACCTACTGAACATATTTTTGGCCCGAAAGTCCTTAAACACTAACTTACTATACATACTCATTGACTTCCCTTCTGATTCCCATTAATAGCCAAAAGTTCCACAAAAGTTTTTTAAATTATTATTATTATTATTTTTTTTACATGTTATGGCTGTACAGAAGTCCATATTTGACCTACTGAACATATTTTTGGCCCAAAAGTCCTAAAACACTAACTTACTATACATACTCATTGTCTTCCCTTCTGATTCCCATTACTATCCAAAAGTTCCACAAAAGGTTTTTACATTTTTTAAATTTATTTATTCTTTATGTTATGCCTGTACAGAAGTCCATATTTGACCTACTGAACATATCTTTGGCCCAAGAGTCCTTAAATACTAACTTACTATACATACTCATTGTCTTCCCTTCTGATTCCCATTACTATCCAAAAGTTCCACAAAAGGTTTTTAAATTATTATTATTATTATTATTATTATTTTGTTTACATGTTATGGCTGTACAGAAGTCCATATATGACCTACTGTACATATTTTTGGCCCAAAAGTCCTAAAACACTAAATTACTATACATACTCATTGACTTCCCTTCTGATTCCCATTACTAGCCAAAAGTTCCACAAAAGGTTTTTCAATTGTTTTTTGTTTTTTTACATGTTATGGCTGCACAGAAGTCCATATTTGACCTACTGAACATATTTTTGGCCCAAGAGTCCTTAAACACTAACTTACTATACATACTCATTGACTTCCCTTCTGATTCCCATTACTATCCAAAAGTTCCACAAAAGGTTTTTACATTTTTTTTATTTATTTATTTTTTATGTTATGCCTGTACAGAAGTCCATATTTGACCTACTGAACATATCTTTGGCCCAAGAGTCCTTAAATACTAACTTACTATACATATTCATTGACTTCCATTCTGATTCCCATTACTAGCCAAAAGTTCCACAAAAGGTTTTTAAATTATTATTATTCTTTTTTTTTTTTTTTTTTTTTTTACATGTTATGGCTGTACAGAAGTCTATATATGACATACTGAACATATTTTTGGCCCAAGAGTCCTTAAACAGTATCTAACTATATATACTAATTGACTTCCCTTCTGATTCACATTATTAGCCAAAAGTTCCACAAAAGGTTTTTCAAATTTTTTTTTTTTTTTTACTTGTTATGCCTGTACAGAAGTCCATATTTGACCTACTGAACATATCTTTGGCCCAAGAGTCCTTAAATACTAACTTACTATACATATTCATTGACTTCCATTCTGATTCCCATTACTAGCCAAAAGTTCCACAAAAGGTTTTTAAATTATTATTATTATTATTTTTTTTTTTTTTTTTTTTACATGTTATGGCTGTACAGAAGTCTATATATGACATACTGAACATATTTTTGGCCCAAGAGTCCTTAAACAGTAACTAACTATATATACTAATTGACTTCCCTTCTGATTCACATTACTAGCCAAAAGTTCCACAAAAGGTTTTTAAATAATTGTCTTTTTTTTTTTTTTTTTTTTTTACATGTTATGGCTGTACAGAAGACCATATTTGACCTACTGAACATATTTTTGGCCCGAAAGTCCTTAAACACTAACTTACTATACATACTCATTGTCTTCCCTTCTGATTCCCATTACTATACAAAAGTTCCACAAAAGGTTTTTACATTTTTTAAATTTATTTATTTTTTATGTTATGGCTGTACAGAAGTCCATATTTGACCTACTGAACATATTTTTGGCTCAAGAGTCCTTAAACAATAACTTACTATACATATTCATTGACTTCCCTTCTGATTCACATTACTAGCCAAAAGTTCCACAAAAGGTTTTTAAATTATTATTATTATTATTATTTTTTTTTTTTACATGTTATGGCTGTACAGAAGTCCATATATGACCTACTGTACATATTTTTGGCCCAAAAGTCCTAAAACACTAAATTACTATACATACTCATTGACTTACCTTCTGATTCCCATTACTAGCCAAAAGTTCCACAAAAGGTTTTTTAATTGTTTTTTTTTTTTTTTACATGTTATGGCTGCACAGAAGTCCATATTTGACCTACTGAACATATTTTTGGCCCAAGAGTCCTTAAACACTAACTTACTATACATACTCATTGACTTCCCTTCTGATTCCCATTACTATCCAAAAGTTCCACAAAAGGTTTTTACATTTTTTTTATTTATTTATTTTTTATGTTATGGCTGTACAGAAGTCCATATTTGACCTACTGAACATATTTTTGGCCCAAGAGTCCTTAAATACTAACTTACTATACATACTCATTGACTTCCCTTCTGATTCCCATTACTATCCAAAAGTTCCACAAAAGGTTTTTACATTTTTTTTATTTATTTATTTTTTATGTTATGCCTGTACAGAAGTCCATATTTGACCTACTGAACATATCTTTGGCCCAAGAGTCCTTAAATACTAACTTACTATACATATTCATTGACTTCCATTCTGATTCCCATTACTAGCAAAAAGTTCCACAAAAGGTTTTTAAATTATTATTATTCTTTTTTTTTTTTTTTTTTTTTTACATGTTATGGCTGTACAGAAGTCTATATATGACATACTGAACATATTTTTGGCCCAAGAGTCCTTAAACAGTATCTAACTATATATACTAATTGACTTCCCTTCTGATTCACATTACTAGCAAAAAGTTCCACAAAAGGTTTTTAAATAATTGTCTTTTTTTTTTTTTTTTTTTTTTTTTACATGTTATGGCTGTACAGAAGACCATATTTGACCTACTGAACATATTTTTGGCCCGAAAGTCCTTAAACACTAACTTACTATACATACTCATTGACTTCCCTTCTGATTCCCATTAATAGCCAAAAGTTCCACAAAAGTTTTTTAAATTATTATTATTATTATTTTTTTTACATGTTATGGCTGTACAGAAGTCCATATTTGACCTACTGAACATATTTTTGGCCCAAAAGTCCTAAAACACTAACTTACTATACATACTCATTGTCTTCCCTTCTGATTCCCATTACTATCCAAAAGTTCCACAAAAGGTTTTTACATTTTTTAAATTTATTTATTCTTTATGTTATGCCTGTACAGAAGTCCATATTTGACCTACTGAACATATCTTTGGCCCAAGAGTCCTTAAATACTAACTTACTATACATACTCATTGTCTTCCCTTCTGATTCCCATTACTATCCAAAAGTTCCACAAAAGGTTTTTAAATTATTATTATTATTATTATTATTATTATTTTGTTTACATGTTATGGCTGTACAGAAGTCCATATATGACCTACTGTACATATTTTTGGCCCAAAAGTCCTAAAACACTAAATTACTATACATACTCATTGACTTCCCTTCTGATTCCCATTACTAGCCAAAAGTTCCACAAAAGGTTTTTCAATTGTTTTTTGTTTTTTTACATGTTATGGCTGCACAGAAGTCCATATTTGACCTACTGAACATATTTTTGGCCCAAGAGTCCTTAAACACTAACTTACTATACATACTCATTGACTTCCCTTCTGATTCCCATTACTATCCAAAAGTTCCACAAAAGGTTTTTACATTTTTTTTATTTATTTATTTTTTATGTTATGCCTGTACAGAAGTCCATATTTGACCTACTGAACATATCTTTGGCCCAAGAGTCCTTAAATACTAACTTACTATACATATTCATTGACTTCCATTCTGATTCCCATTACTAGCCAAAAGTTCCACAAAAGGTTTTTAAATTATTATTATTCTTTTTTTTTTTTTTTTTTTTTTTACATGTTATGGCTGTACAGAAGTCTATATATGACATACTGAACATATTTTTGGCCCAAGAGTCCTTAAACAGTATCTAACTATATATACTAATTGACTTCCCTTCTGATTCACATTATTAGCCAAAAGTTCCACAAAAGGTTTTTCAAATTTTTTTTTTTTTTTTACTTGTTATGCCTGTACAGAAGTCCATATTTGACCTACTGAACATATCTGTGGCCCAAGAGTCCTTAAATACTAACTTACTATACATATTCATTGACTTCAATTCTGATTCCCATTACTAGCCAAAAGTTCCACAAAAGGTTTTTAAATTATTATTATTCTTTTTTTTTTTTTTTTTTTTTTTACATGTTATGGCTGTACAGAAGTCTATATATGACATACTGAACATATTTTTGGCCCAAGAGTCCTTAAACAGTAACTAACTATATATACTAATTGACTTCCCTTCTGATTCACATTACTAGCCAAAAGTTCCACAAAAGGTTTTTAAATAATTGTCTTTTTTTTTTTTTTTTTTTTTTTTACATGTTATGGCTGTACAGAAGACCATATTTGACCTACTGAACATATTTTTGGCCCGAAAGTCCTTAAACACTAACTTACTATACATACTCATTGTCTTCCCTTCTGATTCCCATTACTATCCAAAAGTTCCACAAAAGGTTTTTACATTTTTTAAATGTATTTATTTTTTATGTTATGGCTGTACAGAAGTCCATATTTGACCTACTGAACATATTTTTGGCTCAAGAGTCCTTAAACAATAACTTACTATACATATTCATTGACTTCCCTTCTGATTCACATTACTAGCCAAAAGTTCCACAAAAGGTTTTTAAATTATTATTATTATTATTATTATTTTTTTTTTACATGTTATGGCTGTACAGAAGTCCATATATGACCTACTGTACATATTTTTGGCCCAAAAGTCCTAAAACACTAAATTACTATACATACTCATTGACTTACCTTCTGATTCCCATTACTAGCCAAAAGTTCCACAAAAGGTTTTTCAATTGTTTTTTTTTTTTTTTACATGTTATGGCTGCACAGAAGTCCATATTTGACCTACTGAACATATTTTTGGCCCAAGAGTCCTTAAACACTAACTTACTATACATACTCATTGACTTCCCTTCTGATTCCCATTACTATCCAAAAGTTCCACAAAAGGTTTTTACATTTTTTTTATTTATTTATTTTTTATGTTATGGCTGTACAGAAGTCCATATTTGACCTACTGAACATATTTTTGGCCCAAGAGTCCTTAAATACTAACTTACTATACATACTCATTGACTTCCCTTCTGATTCCCATTACTATCCAAAAGTTCCACAAAAGGTTTTTACATTTTTTTTATTTATTTATTTTTTATGTTATGCCTGTACAGAAGTCCATATTTGACCTACTGAACATATCTTTGGCCCAAGAGTCCTTAAATACTAACTTACTATACATATTCATTGACTTCCATTCTGATTCCCATTACTAGCAAAAAGTTCCACAAAAGGTTTTTAAATTATTATTATTCTTTTTTTTTTTTTTTTTTTTTTTACATGTTATGGCTGTACAGAAGACCATATTTGACCTACTGAACATATTTTTGGCCCGAAAGTCCTTAAACACTAACTTACTATACATACTCATTGACTTCCCTTCTGATTCCCATTAATAGCCAAAAGTTCCACAAAAGTTTTTTAAATTATTATTATTATTTTTTTTTTTACATGTTATGGCTGTACAGAAGTCCATATTTGACCTACTGAACATATTTTTGGCCCAAAAGTCCTAAAACACTAACTTACTATACATACTCATTGTCTTCCCTTCTGATTCCCATTACTATCCAAAAGTTCCACAAAAGGTTTTTACATTTTTTTTATTTGTTTATTTTTTATGTTATGGCTGTACAGAAGTCCATATTTGACCTACTGAACATATTTTTGGCCCAAGAGTCCTTAAACAATAACTTATTGTACATATTCATTGACTTCCCTTCTGATTCACATTACTAGCCAAAAGTTCCACAAAAGGTTTTTAAATTATTATTATTATTATTATTTTTTTTTTTTTTTTTACATGTTATGGCTGTACAGAAGTCCATATATGACCTACTGTACATATTTTTGACCCAAAAGTCCTAAAACACTAAAGTACTATACATACTCATTGACTTCCCTTCTGATTCCCATTACTAGCCAAAAGTTCCACAAAAGGTTTTTCAAATTTTTTTTTTTTTTACTTGTTATGCCTGTACAGAAGTCCATATTTGACCTACTGAACATATCTTTGGCCCAAGAGTCCTTAAATACTAACTTACTATACATATTCATTGACTTCCATTCTGATTCCCATTACTAGCCAAAAGTTCCACAAAAGGTTTTTAAATTATTATTATTCTTTTTTTTTTTTTTTTTTTTTTTACATGTTATGGCTGTACAGAAGTCTATATATGACATACTGAACATATTTTTGGCCCAAGAGTCCTTAAACAGTATCTAACTATATATACTAATTGACTTCCCTTCTGATTCACATTATTAGCCAAAAGTTCCACAAAAGGTTTTTCAAATTTTTTTTTTTTTTTTACTTGTTATGCCTGTACAGAAGTCCATATTTGACCTACTGAACATATCTTTGGCCCAAGAGTCCTTAAATACTAACTTACTATACATATTCATTGACTTCCATTCTGATTCCCATTACTAGCCAAAAGTTCCACAAAAGGTTTTTAAATTATTATTATTCTTTTTTTTTTTTTTTTTTTACATGTTATGGCTGTACAGAAGTCTATATATGACATACTGAACATATTTTTGGCCCAAGAGTCCTTAAACAGTAACTAACTATATATACTAATTGACTTCCCTTCTGATTCACATTACTAGCCAAAAGTTCCACAAAAGGTTTTTAAATAATTGTCTTTTTTTTTTTTTTTTTTTTTACATGTTATGGCTGTACAGAAGACCATATTTGACCTACTGAACATATTTTTGGCCCGAAAGTCCTTAAACACTAACTTACTATACATACTCATTGTCTTCCCTTCTGATTCCCATTACTATCCAAAAGTTCCACAAAAGGTTTTTACATTTTTTAAATTTATTTATTTTTTATGTTATGGCTGTACAGAAGTCCATATTTGACCTACTGAACATATTTTTGGCTCAAGAGTCCTTAAACAATAACTTACTATACATATTCATTGACTTCCCTTCTGATTCACATTACTAGCCAAAAGTTCCACAAAAGGTTTTTAAATTATTATTATTATTATTATTTTATTTTTTTTACATGTTATGGCTGTACAGAAGTCCATATATGACCTACTGTACATATTTTTGGCCCAAAAGTCCTAAAACACTAAATTACTATACATACTCATTGACTTACCTTCTGATTCCCATTACTAGCCAAAAGTTCCACAAAAGGTTTTTTAATTGTTTTTTTTTTTTTTACATGTTATGGCTGCACAGAAGTCCATATTTGACCTACTGAACATATTTTTGGCCCAAGAGTCCTTAAACACTAACTTACTATACATACTCATTGACTTCCCTTCTGATTCCCATTACTATCCAAAAGTTCCACAAAAGGTTTTTACATTTTTTTTATTTATTTATTTTTTATGTTATGGCTGTACAGAAGTCCATATTTGACCTACTGAACATATTTTTGGCCCAAGAGTCCTTAAATACTAACTTACTATACATACTCATTGACTTCCCTTCTGATTCCCATTACTATCCAAAAGTTCCACAAAAGGTTTTTACATTTTTTTTATTTATTTATTTTTTATGTTATGCCTGTACAGAAGTCCATATTTGACCTACTGAACATATCTTTGGCCCAAGAGTCCTTAAATACTAACTTACTATACATATTCATTGACTTCCATTCTGATTCCCATTACTAGCAAAAAGTTCCACAAAAGGTTTTTAAATTATTATTATTCTTTTTTTTTTTTTTTTTTTTTTTACATGTTATGGCTGTACAGAAGTCTATATATGACATACTGAACATATTTTTGGCCCAAGAGTCCTTAAACAGTATCTAACTATATATACTAATTGACTTCCCTTCTGATTCACATTACTAGCCAAAAGTTCCACAAAAGGTTTTTAAATAATTGTCTTTTTTTTTTTTTTTTTTTTTTTTACATGTTATGGCTGTACAGAAGACCATATTTGACCTACTGAACATATTTTTGGCCCGAAAGTCCTTAAACACTAACTTACTATACATACTCATTGACTTCCCTTCTGATTCCCATTAATAGCCAAAAGTTCCACAAAAGTTTTTTAAATTATTATTATTATTATTTTTTTTACATGTTATGGCTGTACAGAAGTCCATATTTGACCTACTGAACATATTTTTGGCCCAAGAGTCCTTAAACACTAACTTACTATACATACTCATTGACTTCCCTTCTGATTCCCATTACTATCCAAAAGTTCCACAAAAGGTTTTTACATTTTTTTTATTTATTTATTTTTTATGTTATGGCTGTACAGAAGTCCATATTTGACCTACTGAACATATTTTTGGCCCAAAAGTCCTAAAACGTCTCGGTTACGTATGGTAACCCTCGTTCCCTGAAGGAGGGAACGGAGACGTACGTCGGACGTCACCGACGAATTGGGATCACTTCTGGGAGCCCCTATCAACTTCGATTTATAGAGAACGGGCCAATGGCCATTGGCGTGCGAGATTTGCATCTCGCGCTCCGCCCCGCGCTGCGGGTATAAACAGGAGGCGAATGCAGCGCACTATTGTTTTTCACTGAGGAGCCGAACTAGTGACTCGGCCATGCAGTGATGGTACAGCAACTGTGGCGACGGGACGTACGTCTCCGTTCCCTCCTTCAGGGAACGAGGGTTACCATACGTAACCGAGACGTTCCCTTTCAGTCGGTCACGTTCGACGTACGTCGGACGTCACCGACGAATTGGGATCCCTTTGGAAAACGCCACAGTTACTACCACTTCCAGCGCCCAGCGAGAGCCCCTCAGACCCCGTCTGTTCCGGGCGGGGAATTCACGCAGGGAAGTCACACTGCTGTTCCGCAAGACCCACTTCAGCAGACTATTGGATAACGCTGGGAAAGCGTGCCCAGAGGGACGCTGCGGAAGCCACATCATGCCCGAAGGGAGTTACCATGTGGAAAATACACGTATGGACTGGCCGTGGGCAGTGCAACATACGGAAGTCCCAGGGGTGGCCCCGGCCAAACAGGCGGGGGAACAACACCTAACTGAGACGGCAGAGAGCTCTGCCGAGGGAAAGACACGGGCTCGCCGTAGGGAGCCGTACCGTGGAAGAATACACATATGGGACCGCCGTGGGGGTCACAACATATGGAACCCAGCCTAACACAAGTTCCACCAATGCATACGAGTGTTAGACCTGGCGTCGGACGCTCCGCCACATCCGACTGCCGCGGGTTGCGGAGGACTCAACAGGGTTCGCCGTTCTGGGGAACTCGACTGGAGCATATAAGCGCACGTATCCGTTCCAAAGGGAAGGGAGTGGCGCAGCAAGCCGACACTTAGAACGGGCACTTCGGTGTTACTGACTATGGGAAGCGAGCACACAGGAAGATACCGGCTCTACACGGAGGCTATAAAATCTAGCGAACGTGTTAGGTGTCGCCCAGCCCGCAGCTCTACAATATCTGTCGGCGAGGCGCCACGAGCCAACGCCCAGGAAGAAGCTACACCCCTAGTGGAGTGGGCTCTTAACCCGAGCGGGCAGGGCACGTCTTGGGTTTGGTACGCCAAGACGATGGCATCCACTATCCAGTGGGCCATCCTCTGCTTGGAGACAGCCTTTCCCTTCTGCTGGCCTCCATAACAGACGAAGAGCTGTTCTGAGGTCCTGAAGCTTTGCGTTCTGTCCACGTAAGTCCGCAGAGCGTGGACTAGACAGAGAAAAGCTAGGGCTGGGTCTGCCTCCTCCGAAGGCAGCGCTTGCAGGCTCACCACCTGGTCCCGGAAGGGAGTGGTGGGAACCTTGGGCATATATCCGGGCCGGGGTCTCAGGATTACATGAGAGTTACCGGGCCCGAATTCCAGGCACGATTCGTCGACCGAAAATGCCTGCAGGTCCCCTACCCTCTTGATAGAGGCCAATGCAGTCAGGAGTACTGTCTTCAGAGACAGGATTTTTAACTCAACTGACTGCAAAGGCTCAAAGGGCGCCCTCTGCAGTGCGGTTAGCACCAGAGTTAAGTCCCAAGAGGGTATAGAGGGAGAGCGAGGCGGTTTTAGTCTCCTCGCCCCCCTCAGGAACCTGACGATCAGATCGTGCTTCCCTAGAGACTTACCACCTACCATGTCATGATTAGCGGCGATAGCGGCAACATAGACTTTGAGGGTGGAGGGAGACAGCCTTCGCTTCAACCCGTCCTGTAGGAAGGAAAGCACAGAACCGACCGAACATCTCCGGGGGTCTTCTCAGCGAGAAGAACACCAGTCGACGAACAGGTTCCACTTCAACGCATAGAGGCGCCTCGTAGAGGGAGCTCTAGCGGAAGTGATGGTGTCTACCACAGCCTGTGGTAGGCCACCTAGAACCTCCGCGTCCCGTCCAGGGACCAGACACCGGACGCGGGTGCCATAGGGTGCCCCGTCTCTGAGTCAGGAGGTCCTTCCTCAGAGGAATGGGCCAGGGAGGTGCTGTCGCGAGAACCAAGTCCAGTTGGGCCAATACAGAGCAACCAACAGGACTTGCTCCTCGTCTTCCCTGACCTTGCACAGAGTCTGTGCAAGAAGGCTCACTGGGGGAAACGTATACTTGCGTAGGCCCCGGGGCCAGCTGTGTGCCAGCGCATCCGAGCCGAGGGTCCCCTCGGTCAGGGAATAAAACAACTGGCAGTGGGTCGTGTCCGGGGCGGCAAACAGATCTACCTGTGCGGTCCCGAAGCGACTCCAGATCAGCTGGACCACCTGGGGATGGAGTCTCCACTCTCCGGGGAGCACTGGCTGTCGTGAGAGCTCGTCGGCCGCACGATTGAGCAGGCCCGGAATGTGAATGGCACGAAGCGACCTCAGATGCTTCTGACTCCATAGGAGGAGATGGCGGGCGAGTTGAGACATGCGACGGGAGCGTAGACCACCCTGTTTGTTGACGTACGCAACGGCCGCAGTGTTGTCCGTACGGACCAGAACGTGCTTGCCTAGTAGCGGCGTTTTGAAGCGGCCCAGCGCAAGACGAACTGCTAACAACTCGAGGCAATTGATATGCCATTGCAGTTGAGGCCCCGTCCACAGACCCGAAACTGCAAGCCCGTTGTACGTGGCACCCCAGCCGGTGGATGAGGCATCCGTGGAGACAACAACATGCCTGGACACTTGTTCTAGGGAAACTCCTGCCCGTAGAAACGAAGGGTCCGACCACAGGCTGAAGGTTTGGCGGCACCTCGGAGTCACGGGGACACGGAGGGATCCGCTGTGCCACGCCCATCTCAGGACTCGGTCGTGTAGCCAGCGTTGAAGCGGTCTCATATGAAGCAATCCGAGCGGCGTTACAGCGGCTGCGGATGCCATATGCCCCAGGAGCCTCTGAAAATGTTTCAGTGGTACCGCTGTCCTGCATTTGAACGAATTCAAGCAGTTCAACACCGACTGGACACGCTCCTCTGTGAGACGCGCTGTCAGATTGACCAAGTCCAGCTCCATACCGAGAAAAGAGATCCTCTGCACGGGGCAGAGTTTGCTCTTTCCCCAGTTGACCCGAAGTCCCAACAGGCTGAGGTGACTGATCACCGTGTCTCTGTATTCACACAACAGGGACAGTCCTGAAGGGAACGACCTTCAGGTCGATCGCTGCAAACCAATCTTGGGGACGGATGTACTCGAAAGTGCGCTTCTGCGTCAACATCTGAACGGGCGGTTTGTGAAGGGCCCGGTTCAGGACTCACAGGTCCAAGATTGGTCATAACCCACTGCTTTTCTTGGGCACAATGAAGTAGAAGTTATAGAACCCCAACTTCATGTCGGCTGGAGGGACCGGCTCCAATCGCGTCCTTCGCCAGTAGGACTTCGATCTCTTTCCACAAGATGGGCGTCGCAGCTCAGTGAAGTGGACGCCCAGAACTTGGGAGGATGCCGTGCGAACTGAATCGCATAGCCGAGCCTGGTGGTGCAGGTGAGTCAGCGGGACCGTCCCGGAAGTGCTAGCTAGGCTTCCGGAAACCGTACCATGAACACACCCGCCCCACAGACGTACCCGCAGTAGGGCAGCGAAGTGGAGGGCAGGGACCCGACCCAAGAGGCACAGCGTCCTGAAGTGGGGTCTGAGTGCGCACGCAGCACCTACCTGCCCCCACGGTGGGACGGAGGGTATGAGAGAAGGCATGGTAGCGTTCTCAAGCCATACGCTGCGGTCCGCTGGCGACTGAAGGAGGGGCAGAGAGTGGCAAGGCTTTGTGGCGTCACACACTGCCTACCTCACCTCCTTCCTCAGCGGGGAACAAGAGTGGCGAGGCATAGCGTCGCGCACTGCCGTCCTCACACCGCTGAGAAGAGGGGAATGAGAGTGGCGAGGCTCCCCGGCGTCGCACACTGCCATTCTCGCCCTCTTGTGGGGAGGGGAATGAGAGCGGCGCGGCTTCATAGCATCACACGCTGCCATTCCTGAACTCCCGAGACCCAGAGGTATTGGAACTGCTCTTAAGAATTTGGGTACCACTGGCTGTAACACCGGTGGCGGAACAAAATTTAGCAATGATTCTCCACCCGGCCCTCCTCCGGGGAAGAGCAGCTTCAACCAAGTCCAGGTCACCCGTCTCAGCTGACTGGCAGCCAAGACGAGTGGCATCGTGGGATGCCCATGGCGAGCAGACTGAGGGGTTCCATCTGCTTTGCACTGTGGAGGACTGCTGCACAGTCACCGACAGTGTCGCCGAAAAGGGTCACCTTGTGAGATGTGAGCATCGAGAGAGCGTACTCTGGCGACGTCTCACACCCCTGCAAGGTAGCCCAAGGGTGTTTCTGGACCAGGGTGGACATCGTCTGGCCAAGGGCCAGCGCTGTGACTTTAAATGTAAATCAGTCACGGTGCGCAGCTCAACCTCAGCTCAGAACTACCCTCGTGCACTAAGAGCGCAGGGCAGAGGTGGCCTGCCAGTGGCACTGCTACCTCACCGATGAGGGTAGTGGGAGAGAGGAAAACTTTATCCAGATTATGGCACCAAATAGTTCCACACTGCCAAAGCTTTCCAATGCACATCCGGGAAAAAGGCAAGGGGGCGGGCAAGGCGATTTACGCGTTGCACTACGCCTCAGCCACCCAGGAAAGCATGGCTGTCAAGTCTGAATCTGATTCAGCATGAGCACACACCATTATAGTGGGAAACTCAGCATCATCTTCATTTCCAGCTTATAACAGCCCTCTCTCCGATGCAGCGATTGACATCTGTCCTCTGCTAGAGCCCCAGATGAAACGCTAGGTCCCCTTTATTTATTTTTATTTAATAATTTTTTTATTTTTTTATTTTTTTGGAACCAGCAATCCCACCTGTAAGCTACCAGCAGGCATGCAAGACTGTGAGCGTGGCCGTCGAGACGGCACACGGCGCGCTGAACACTCAAGCCCCTATGAAGAAGGCGAGACGAACAACGCGCCGACGTGGTCATGCTCTCATGAGAGAACATGAACCACCCACGAACACAGTCTCAGCATGCTTGCGATGCGATAGAGGAGTGAGGGCCCACGGAGATGTACTCGGCAGGGAAGCCCCACTGTAATCCTCAGGTCACCAAGGCTTATTAGCCGAAGTAGCCCCTTTCTGGTGCACCAGAAAAGAAACTAGATCGGGGAATAGGCGAAGGGACTCAACCCCGTTTGAGGTTTAAGTCTCGACCGCGCATCTAAAGCGCCGAGTGACGCGCTGGGTTGCCGTGACAACCCGCGCTGTCAGCCGGCAGCTAGACGGCACACGGCGCGCTGAACACTCAAACCCTCACGAGGAAGGCGAGACGAACAACGCGCCGACGTGATCCCGTTCTCCTGAGAGAACATGGATCACCCACGAACGCAATCTCAACATGCTTATGCGAGAGGGATCGTGGCCGTCAAAGGACAGGAAACAACCGCATCCAGAAACGCACGGGTGGAATGACGTCTTGAAAAAGACGCAGTCACACCCGCGCTGCTCTTTTAGAAGAAAGCTCTTTTAAATGTGCTGAAGCACCCAGGAACGACCGCGGCAAAACACAGGAGAGTAGTGCAGCCTGTGTATGCACTCACCGTTGGGAACGCCCTCACCAAACCAACAGTGCTGTAAAAACAGCAGTTTATCACTGTATCAGTGAGCTCGCGGCCGCCGCTGATCGTGCCTTCTCTCCCAGCACTCAAAGAAGCGTCTTCTCTCGTTCTCTCTCTTTCTGCTGAAGCAGGAACAGTCTCCTTCATCAACACCGTGTTCGGCTCCGAAGTGAATGACAATAGTGCGCTGCATTCGCCTCCTGTTTATACCCGCAGCGCGGGGCGGAGCGCGAGATGCAAATCTCGCACGCCAATGGCCATTGGCCCGTTCTCTATAAATCGAAGTTGATAGGGGCTCCCAGAAGTGATCCCAATTCGTCGGTGACGTCCGACGTACGTCGAACGTGACCGACTGAAAGGGAACACTAAATTACTATACATACTCATTGACTTCCCTTCTGATTCCCATTACTATCCAAAAGTTCCACAAAAGGTTTTTAAATTATTATTATTATTATTATTATTATTATTTTGTTTACATGTTATGGCTGTACAGAAGTCCATATATGACCTACTGTACATATTTTTGGCCCAAAAGTCCTAAAACACTAAATTACTATACATACTCATTGACTTCCCTTCTGATTCCCATTACTAGCCAAAAGTTCCACAAAAGGTTTTTCAATTGTTTTTTGTTTTTTTACATGTTATGGCTGCACAGAAGTCCATATTTGACCTACTGAACATATTTTTGGCCCAAGAGTCCTTAAACACTAACTTACTATACATACTCATTGACTTCCCTTCTGATTCCCATTACTATCCAAAAGTTCCACAAAAGGTTTTTACATTTTTTTTATTTATTTATTTTTTATGTTATGCCTGTACAGAAGTCCATATTTGACCTACTGAACATATCTTTGGCCCAAGAGTCCTTAAATACTAACTTACTATACATATTCATTGACTTCCATTCTGATTCCCATTACTAGCCAAAAGTTCCACAAAAGGTTTTTAAATTATTATTATTCTTTTTTTTTTTTTTTTTTTTTTTACATGTTATGGCTGTACAGTAGTCTATATATGACATACTGAACATATTTTTGGCCCAAGAGTCCTTAAACAGTATCTAACTATATATACTAATTGACTTCCCTTCTGATTCACATTATTAGCCAAAAGTTCCACAAAAGGTTTTTCAAATTTTTTTTTTTTTTTTACTTGTTATGCCTGTACAGAAGTCCATATTTGACCTACTGAACATATCTGTGGCCCAAGAGTCCTTAAATACTAACTTACTATACATATTCATTGACTTCCATTCTGATTCCCATTACTAGCCAAAAGTTCCACAAAAGGTTTTTAAATTATTATTATTCTTTTTTTTTTTTTTTTTTTTTTTACATGTTATGGCTGTACAGAAGTCTATATATGACATACTGAACATATTTTTGGCCCAAGAGTCCTTAAACAGTAACTAACTATATATACTAATTGACTTCCCTTCTGATTCACATTACTAGCCAAAAGTTCCACAAAAGGTTTTTAAATAATTGTCTTTTTTTTTTTTTTTTTTTTTTACATGTTATGGCTGTACAGAAGACCATATTTGACCTACTGAACATATTTTTGGCCCGAAAGTCCTTAAACACTAACTTACTATACATACTCATTGTCTTCCCTTCTGATTCCCATTACTATCCAAAAGTTCCACAAAAGGTTTTTACATTTTTTAAATTTATTTATTTTTTATGTTATGGCTGTACAGAAGTCCATATTTGACCTACTGAACATATTTTTGGCTCAAGAGTCCTTAAACAATAACTTACTATACATATTCATTGACTTCCCTTCTGATTCACATTACTAGCCAAAAGTTCCACAAAAGGTTTTTAAATTATTATTATTATTATTATTATTTTTTTTTTACATGTTATGGCTGTACAGAAGTCCATATATGACCTACTGTACATATTTTTGGCCCAAAAGTCCTAAAACACTAAATTACTATACATACTCATTGACTTACCTTCTGATTCCCATTACTAGCCAAAAGTTCCACAAAAGGTTTTTCAATTGTTTTTTTTTTTTTTTACATGTTATGGCTGCACAGAAGTCCATATTTGACCTACTGAACATATTTTTGGCCCAAGAGTCCTTAAACACTAACTTACTATACATACTCATTGACTTCCCTTCTGATTCCCATTACTATCCAAAAGTTCCACAAAAGGTTTTTACATTTTTTTTATTTATTTATTTTTTATGTTATGGCTGTACAGAAGTCCATATTTGACCTACTGAACATATTTTTGGCCCAAGAGTCCTTAAATACTAACTTACTATACATACTCATTGACTTCCCTTCTGATTCCCATTACTATCCAAAAGTTCCACAAAAGGTTTTTACATTTTTTTTATTTATTTATTTTTTATGTTATGCCAGTACAGAAGTCCATATTTGACCTACTGAACATATCTTTGGCCCAAGAGTCCTTAAATACTAACTTACTATACATATTCATTGACTTCCATTCTGATTCCCATTACTAGCAAAAAGTTCCACAAAAGGTTTTTAAATTATTATTATTCTTTTTTTTTTTTTCTTTTTTTTTTACATGTTATGGCTGTACAGAAGACCATATTTGACCTACTGAACATATTTTTGGCCCGAAAGTCCTTAAACACTAACTTACTATACATACTCATTGACTTCCCTTCTGATTCCCATTAATAGCCAAAAGTTCCACAAAAGTTTTTTAAATTATTATTATTATTATTTTTTTTACATGTTATGGCTGTACAGAAGTCCATATTTGACCTACTGAACATATTTTTGGCCCAAAAGTCCTAAAACACTAACTTACTATACATACTCATTGTCTTCCCTTCTGATTCCCATTACTATCCAAAAGTTCCACAAAAGGTTTTTACATTTTTTAAATTTATTTATTCTTTATGTTATGCCTGTACAGAAGTCCATATTTGACCTACTGAACATATCTTTGGCCCAAGAGTCCTTAAATACTAACTTACTATACATACTCATTGTCTTCCCTTCTGATTCCCATTACTATCCAAAAGTTCCACAAAAGGTTTTTACATTTTTTTTATTTGTTTATTTTTTATGTTATGGCTGTACAAAAGTCCATATTTGACCTACTGAACATATTTTTGGCCCAAGAGTCCTTAAACACTAACTTACTATACATACTCATTGACTTCCCTTCTGATTCCCATTACTATCCAAAAGTTCCACAAAAGGTTTTTACATTTTTTTTATTATTTTTTTTTTTACATGTTATGGCTGTACAGAAGTCCATATTTGACCTACTGAACATATTTTTGGCCCAAGAGTCCTAAAACACTAACTTACTATACATACTCATTGTCTTCCCTTCTGATTCCCATTACTATCCAAAAGTTCCACAAAAGGTTTTTACATTTTTTAAATTTATTTATTCTTTATGTTATGCCTGTACAGAAGTCCATATTTGACCTACTGAACATATCTTTGGCCCAAGAGTCCTTAAATACTAACTTACTATACATATTCATTGACTTCCATTCTAATTCCCATTACTAGCCAAAAGTTCCACAAAAGGTTTTTAAATTATTATTATTCTTTTTTTTTTTTTTTTTTTTTACATGTTATGGCTGTACAGAAGTCTATATATGACATACTGAACATATTTTTGGCCCAAGAGTCCTTAAACAGTAACTAACTATATATACTAATTGACTTCCCTTCTGATTCACATTACAAGCCAAAGTCCATATTTGACCTACTGAACATATTTTTGGCCCAAGAGTCCTTAAACACTAACTTACTATACATACTCATTGTCTTCCCTTCTGATTCCCATTACTATCCAAAAGTTCCACAAAAGGTTTTTACATTTTTTAAATTTATTTATTTTTTATGTTTTGGCTGTACAGAAGTCCATATTTGACCTACTGAACATATTTTTGGCCCAAGAGTCCTTAAACAATAACTTACTATACATATTCATTGACTTTCCTTGTTATTCCCATTACTAGCCAAATGTTCCACAAAAGGTTTTTAAATTATTCTTATTTTTTTTTTTTTTTTTTTACACTTTATGGCTGTACAGAAGTCCATATATGACCTACTGTACATATTTTTGGCCCAAAAGTCCTAAAACACTAAATTACTATACATACTCATTGACTTGCCTTCTGATTCCCATTACTAGCCAAAAGGTCCACAAAAGGTTTTTAAATTATTATTATTTTTATTTTTTACATGTTATGGCTGTACAGAAGTCCATATTTGACCTACTGAACATATTTTTGGCCCAAGAGTCCTTAAACACTAACTTACTATACATATTCACTGACTTCCCTTCTGATTCAAAAAAGTTCCACAAAAGGTTTTTAAATTTTTTTTTTTTTTTTTTACATGTTATGGCTGTACAGAAGTCCATATTTGACCTACTGAACATATTTTTGGCCCAAGAGTCCTTAAACACTAACTTACTATACATATTCATTGATTTGCCTTCTGATTCCCATTACTAGCCAAATGTTCCACAAAAGGTTTTTAAATTTACATGTTATGGCTGTACAGAAGTCCATATATGACCTACTGTACATATTTTTGGCCCAAAAGTCCTAAAACACTAAATTACTATACATACTCATTGACTTCCCTTCTGATTCCCATTACTAGCCAAAAGGTCCACAAAAGTTTTTTTAATTATTATTATTATTTTTTTTTACATGTTATGGCTGTACAGAAGTCCACATTTGACCTACTGAACATATTTTTGGCCCAAGAGTCCTTAAACACTAACTTACTATACATACTCATTGACTTCCCTTCTGATTCCCATTACTATCCAAAAGTTCCACAAAAGGTTTTTACATTTTTTTTATTTATTTATTTTTTATGTTATGGCTGTACAGAAGTCCATATTTGACCTACTGAACATATTTTTGGCCCAAAAGTCCTAAAACACTAAATTACTATACATACTCATTGACTTCCCTTCTGATTCCCATTACTAGCCAAAAGTTCCACAAAAGTTTTTTAAATTATTATTATTATTATTTTTTTTTTACATGTTATGGCTGTACAGAAGTCCATATATGACCTACTGTACATATTTTTGGCCCAAAAGTCCTTAAACACTAACTTACTATACATATTCATTGACTTTCCTTGTTATTCCCATTACTATCCAAAAGTTCCACAAAAGGTTTTTACATTTTTTTTATTTGTTTAATTTTTTATGTTATGGCTGTACAGAAGTCCATATTTGACCTACTGAACATATTTTTGGCCCAAGAGTCCTTAAACAATAACTTATTATACATATTCATTGACTTCCCTTCTGATTCACATTACTAGCCAAAAGTTCCACAAAAGGTTTTTAAATTATTATTATTATTATTATTATTATTTTATTTTTTTTACATGTTATGGCTGTACAGAAGTCCATATATGACCTACTGTACATATTTTTGACCCAAAAGTCCTAAAACACTAAATTACTATACATACTCATTGACTTCCCTTCTGATTCCCATTACTAGCCAAAAGTTCCACAAAAGGTTTTTCAAATGTTTTATTTTTTTTACATGTTATGGCTGCACAGAAGTCCATATTTGACCTACTGAACATATTTTTGGCCCAAGAGTCCTTAAACACTAACTTACTATACATACTCATTGACTTCCCTTCTGATTCCCATTACTATCCAAAAGTTCCACAAAAGGTTTTTACATTTTTTTTATTATTTTTTTTTTTACATGTTATGGCTGTACAGAAGTCCATATTTGACCTACTGAACATATTTTTGGCCCAAGAGTCCTAAAACACTAACTTACTATACATACTCATTGTCTTCCCTTCTGATTCCCATTACTATCCAAAAGTTCCACAAAAGGTTTTTACATTTTTTAAATTTATTTATTCTTTATGTTATGCCTGTACAGAAGTCCATATTTGACCTACTGAACATATCTTTGGCCCAAGAGTCCTTAAATACTAACTTACTATACATATTCATTGACTTCCATTCTAATTCCCATTACTAGCCAAAAGTTCCACAAAAGGTTTTTAAATTATTATTATTCTTTTTTTTTTTTTTTTTTTTTTTTTTTTACATGTTATGGCTGTACAGAAGTCTATATATGACATACTGAACATATTTTTGGCCCAAGAGTCCTTAAACAGTAACTAACTATATATAATAATTGACTTCCCTTTTGATTCACATTACAAGCCAAAGTCCATATTTGACCTACTGAACATATTTTTGGCCCAAGAGTCCTTAAACACTAACTTACTATACATACTCATTGTCTTCCCTTCTGATTCCCATTACTATCCAAAAGTTCCACAAAAGGTTTTTACATTTTTTAAATTTATTTATTTTTTATGTTTTGGCTGTACAGAAGTCCATATTTGACCTACTGAACATATTTTTGGCCCAAGAGTCCTTAAACACTAACTTACTATACATATTCATTGATTTGCCTTCTGATTCCCATTACTAGCCAAATGTTCCACAAAAGGTTTTTAAATTTACATGTTATGGCTGTACAGAAGTCCATATATGACCTACTGTACATATTTTTGGCCCAAAAGTCCTAAAACACTAAATTACTATACATACTCATTGACTTCCCTTCTGATTCCCATTACTAGCCAAAAGGTCCACAAAAGTTTTTTTAATTATTATTATTTTTTTTTTACATGTTATGGCTGTACAGAAGTCCACATTTGACCTACTGAACATATTTTTGGCCCAAGAGTCCTTAAACACTAACTTACTATACATACTCATTGACTTCCCTTCTGATTCCCATTACTATCCAAAAGTTCCACAAAAGGTTTTTACATTTTTTTTATTTATTTATTTTTTATGTTATGGCTGTACAGAAGTCCATATTTGACCTACTGAACATATTTTTGGCCCAAAAGTCCTAAAACACTAAATTACTATACATACTCATTGACTTCCCTTCTGATTCCCATTACTAGCCAAAAGGTCCACAAAAGTTTTTTAAATTATAATTTTTTTTTTTTTTTACATGTTATGGCTGTACAGAAGTCCATATATGACCTAATGAACATAATTTTGGCCCAAGAGTCCTTAAACACTAACTTACTATACATAATTACTGACTTCCCTTCTGATTCAAAAAAGTTCCACAAAAGGTTTTTAAATTATTATTATTTTTATTTTTTTTACATGTTATGGCTGTACAGAAGTCCATATTTGACCTACTGAACATATTTTTGGCCCAAGAGTCCTTAAAAACTGACTTACTATACATATTCATAGACTTGCCTTCTGATTCCCATTACTAGCCAAATGTTCCACAAATGGTTTTTAAATTATTATAATTTTTTTTCTCTACATGTTATGGCTGTACAGAAGTCCATATTTAACCTACTGAACATATTTTTGGCCCAAGAGTCCTTAAACAGTAAGTAACTATATATACTCATTGACTTCCCTTCTGATTCACATTACTAGCCAAAAGTTCCACAAAAGGTTTTTAAATTATTATTATTATTATTATTATTTATTTATTTTTTTACATGTTATTGCTGTACAGAAGTCCATATATGACCTAATGTACATATTTTTGGCCCAAAAGTCCTAAAACACTAAATTACTATACATACTCATTGACTTCCCTTCTGATTCCCATTACTAACCAAAAGTTCCACAAAAGATTTTTAAATTATTATTATTATTATTTTTTTTTTTTACATGTTATGGCTGTACAGAAGTCCATATTTGACCTACTGAACATATTTTTGGCCCAAGAGTCCTTAAACACTAACTTACTATACATATTCACTGACTTCCCTTCTGATTCAAAAAAGTTCCACAAAAGGTTTTTTAATTTTTTTATTTTTTTTACATGTTATGGCTGCACAGAAGTCCATATTTGACCTACTGAACATATTTTTGGCCCAAGAGTCCTTAAATACTAACTTACTATACATACTCATTGACTTCCCTTCTGATTCCCATTACTATCCAAAAGTTCCACAAAAGGTTTTTACATTTTTTTTATTTATTTATTTTTTATGTTATGCCTGTACAGAAGTCCATATTTGACCTACTGAACATATCTTTGGCCCAAGAGTCCTTAAATACTAACTTACTATACATATTCATTGACTTCCATTCTGATTCCCATTACTAGCAAAAAGTTCCACAAAAGGTTTTTAAATTATTATTATTCTTTTTTTTTTTTTTTTTTTTTTTACATGTTATGGCTGTACAGAAGACCATATTTGACCTACTGAACATATTTTTGGCCCGAAAGTCCTTAAACACTAACTTACTATACATACTCATTGACTTCCCTTCTGATTCCCATTAATAGCCAAAAGTTCCACAAAAGTTTTTTAAATTATTATTATTATTTTTTTTTTTACATGTTATGGCTGTACAGAAGTCCATATTTGACCTACTGAACATATTTTTGGCCCAAAAGTCCTAAAACACTAAATTACTATACATACTCATTGACTTCCCTTCTGATTCCCATTACTAGCCAAAAGTTCCACAAAAGTTTTTTAAATTATTATTATTATTATTATTTTTTTACATGTTATGGCTGTACAGAAGTCCATATATGACCTACTGTACATATTTTTGGCCCAAAAGTCCTTAAACACTAACTTACTATACATATTCATTGACTTTCCTTGTTATTCCCATTACTATCCAAAAGTTCCACAAAAGGTTTTTACATTTTTTTTATTTGTTTAATTTTTTATGTTATGGCTGTACAGAAGTCCATATTTGACCTACTGAACATATTTTTGGCCCAAGAGTCCTTAAACAATAACTTATTATACATATTCATTGACTTCCCTTCTGATTCACATTACTAGCCAAAAGTTCCACAAAAGGTTTTTAAATTATTATTATTATTATTATTATTATTTTATTTTTTTTACATGTTATGGCTGTACAGAAGTCCATATATGACCTACTGTACATATTTTTGACCCAAAAGTCCTAAAACACTAAATTACTATACATACTCATTGACTTCCCTTCTGATTCCCATTACTAGCCAAAAGTTCCACAAAAGGTTTTTCAAATGTTTTATTTTTTTTTACATGTTATGGCTGCACAGAAGTCCATATTTGACCTACTGAACATATTTTTGGCCCAAGAGTCCTTAAACACTAACTTACTATACATACTCATTGACTTCCCTTCTGATTCCCATTACTATCCAAAAGTTCCACAAAAGGTTTTTACATTTTTTTTTTTTTTTTTTTTTTTTTACATGTTATGGCTGTACAGAAGTCCATATTTGACTTACTGAACATATTTTTGGCCCAAGAGTCCTAAAACACTAACTTACTATACATACTCATTGTCTTCCCTTCTGATTCCCATTACTATCCAAAAGTTCCACAAAAGGTTTTTACATTTTTTAAATTTATTTATTCTTTATGTTATGCCTGTACAGAAGTCCATATTTGACCTACTGAACATATCTTTGGCCCAAGAGTCCTTAAATACTAACTTACTATACATATTCATTGACTTCCATTCTAATTCCCATTACTAGCCAAAAGTTCCACAAAAGGTTTTTAAATTATTATTATTCTTTTTTTTTTACATGTTATGGCTGTACAGAAGTCTATATATGACATACTGAACATATTTTTGGCCCAAGAGTCCTTAAACAGTAACTAACTATATATAATAATTGACTTCCCTTTTGATTCACATTACAAGCCAAAGTCCATATTTGACCTACTGAACATATTTTTGGCCCAAGAGTCCTTAAACACTAACTTACTATACATATTCACTGACTTCCCTTCTGATTCAAAAAAGTTTCACAAAAGGTTTTTAAATTTTTTTATTTTTTTTTACATGTTATGGCTGTACAGAAGCCCATATATGACCTACTGAACATATTTTTGGCCCAAGAGTCCTAAAACACTAAATTACTATACATACTCATTGACTTCCCTTCTGATTCCCATTACTAGCCAAAAGGTCCACAAAAGTTTTTTTAAATTATTATTATTATTATTATTTTTACATGTTATGGCTGTAAAGAAGTCCATATGTGACCTACTGAACATATTTTTGGCCCAAGAGTCCTTAAACACTAACTTACTATACATATTCATTGACTTGCCTTCTGATTCCCATTACTAGCCAAAAGTTCCACAAAAGGTTTTTAAATTATTATTATTATTATTATTTTACATGTTATGGCTGTACAGAAGTCCATATTTGACCTACTGAACATATTTTTGGCCCAAGAGTCCTTAAACACTAACTTACTATACATATTCATTGACTTGCCTTCTGATTCCCATTACTAGCCAAATGTTCCACAAAAGGTTTTTAAATTATTATTATTATTATTTTTTTTTTTACATGTAATGGCTGTACAGAAGTCCATATATGACCTACTGAAAATATTTTTGGCCCAAAAGTCCTTAAACACTAACTTACTATAAATACTCATTGACTTCCCTTCTGATTCCCATTACTAGCCAAAAGGTCCACAAAAGTTTTTTAAATTATTATTATTTTTTTTTTACTTGTTATGGCTGCACAGAAGTCCATATTTGACCTACTGAACATATTTTTGGCCCAAAAGTCCTTAAACACTAACTTACTATACATACTCATTGACTTCCCTTCTGATTCCCATTACTAGCCAAATGTTCCACAAAAGGTTTTTAAATAATTGTCTTTTATTTTTTTTATTTTTTTTTCACATGTTATGGCTGTACAGAAGTCCATATTTGACCTACTGAGCAAATTTTTGGCCCAAGAGTCGTTAAACACTAACTTACTATACATATTCATTGATTTTCCTTCTTATTCCCATTACTAGCCAAATGTTCCACAAAAGGTTTTTAAATTATTATTATTATTATTTTTTTTTTTTTTTTTTTTACTTGTTATGGCTGTACAGAAGTCCATATATGACCCACTGAACATATTTTTGGCCCAAGAGTCCTAAAACACTAAATTACTATATATACTCATTAACTTCCCTTCTGATTCCCATTACTAGCCAAAAGGTCCACAAAAGGTTTTTAAATTATTATTATTATTTTTTTTTTTTACATGTTATGGCTGTACAGAAGTCCATATTTGACCTACTGAACATATTTTTGGCCCAAGAGTCCTTAAACACTAACTTACTATACATATTCATTGACTTGCCTTCTGATTCCCATTCCTAGCCAAATGTTCCACAAAAGGTTTTTAAATTATTATTATTATTATTTTTTTTTTTTTACATGTAATGGCTGTACAGAAGTCCATATATGACCTACTGAACATATTTTTGGCCCAAAAGTCCTTAAACACTAACTTACTATACATACTCATTGACTTCCCTTCTGATTCCCATTACTAGCCAAATGTTCCACAAAAGGTTTTTAAATAATTGTCTTTTTTTTTTTTTTTTTTTTTTTCACATGTTATGGCTGTACAGAAGTCCATATTTGACCTACTGTACATATTTTTGGCCCAAAAGTCCTAAAACACTAAATTACTATACATACTCATTGACTTCCCTTCTGATTCCCATTACTAGCCAAAAGGTCCACAAAAGTTTTTTAAATTATAATTTTTTTTTTTACATGTTATGGCTGTACAGAAGTCCATATATGACCTAATGAACATATTTTTGGCCCAAGAGTCCTTAAACAATAACTTACTATACATACTCATTAACTTCCCTTCTGATTCCCATTACTAGCCAAAAGGTCCACAAAAGGTTTTTAAATTATTTTTTTTATTTTTTTACTTGTTATGGCTACACAGAAGTCCATATTTGACCTACTGAATATATTTTTGGCCCAAAAGTCCTTAAACACTAACTTACCATACATACTCATTGACTTCCCTTCTGATTCCCATTACTAGCCAAATGTTCCACAAAAGGTTTTTAAATAATAGTCTTTTTTTTTTTTTTTTTTTTTACATGTTATGGCTGTACAGAAGTCCATATATGACCCACTGAACATATTTTTGGCCCAAGAGTCCTAAAACACTAAATTACTATACATACTCATTAACTTCCCTTCTGATTCCCATTATTGGCCAAAAGGTCCACAAAAGGTTTTTAAATTATTATTATTATTTTTTTTTTACATGTAATGGCTGTACAGAAGTCCATATATGACCTACTGAACATATTTTTGGCCCAAAAGTCCTTAAACACTAACTTACTATACATACTCATTGACTTCCCTTCTGATTCCCATTACTAGCCAAATGTTCCACAGAAGGTTTTTAAATAATTGTCTTTTTTTTTTTTTTTTTTTTTTTCACATGTTATGGCTGTACAGAAGTCCATATTTGACCTACTGTACATATTTTTGGCCCAAAAGTCCTAAAACACTAAATTACTATACATACTCATTGACTTCCCTTCTGATTCCCATTACTAGCCAAAAGGTCCACAAAAGTTTTTTAAATTATAATTTTTTTTTTTACATGTTATGGCTGTACAGAAGTCCATATATGACCTAATGAACATATTTTTGGCCCAAGAGTCCTTAAACAATAACTTACTATACATACTCATTAACTTCCCTTCTGATTCCCATTACTAGCCAAAAGGTCCACAAAAGGTTTTTAAATTATTTTTTTTATTTTTTTACTTGTTATGGCTACACAGAAGTCCATATTTGACCTACTGAATATATTTTTGGCCCAAAAGTCCTTAAACACTAACTTACCATACATACTCATTGACTTCCCTTCTGATTCCCATTACTAGCCAAATGTTCCACAAAAGGTTTTTAAATAATAGTCTTTTTTTTTTTTTTTTTTTTTTTTTTACATGTTATGGCTGTACAGAAGTCCATATATGACCCACTGAACATATTTTTGGCCCAAGAGTCCTAAAACACTAAATTACTATACATACTCATTAACTTCCCTTCTGATTCCCATTATTGGCCAAAAGGTCCACAAAAGGTTTTTAAATTATTATTATTTTTTTTTTTTTACATGTAATGGCTGTACAGAAGTCCATATATGACCTACTGAACATATTTTTGGCCCAAGAGTCGTTAAACACTAACTTACTATACATATTCATTGACTTGCCTTCTGATTCCCATTACTAGCCAAATGTTCCACAAAAGGTTTTTAAAGTATTATTATTATTTTTTTTTTTTTTTACATGTAATGGCTGTACAGAAGTCCATATATGACCTACTGAAAATATTTTTGGCCCAAAAGTCCTTAAACACTAACTTACTATAAATACTCATTGACTTCCCTTCTGATTCCCATTACTAGCCAAAAGGTCCACAAAAGTTTTTTAAATTATTATTATTTTTTTTTTACTTGTTATGGCTGCACAGAAGTCCATATTTGACCTACTGAACATATTTTTGGCCCAAAAGTCCTTAAACACTAACTTACTATACATACTCATTGACTTCCCTTCTGATTCCCATTACTAGCCAAATGTTCCACAAAAGGTTTTTAAATAATTGTCTTTTATTTTTTTTATTTTTTTTTCACATGTTATGGCTGTACAGAAGTCCATATTTGACCTACTGAACAAATTTTTGGCCCAAGAGTCGTTAAACACTAACTTACTATACATATTCATTGATTTTCCTTCTTATTCCCATTACTAGCCAAATGTTCCACAAAAGGTTTTTAAATTATTATTATTATTATTTATTTATTTATTTTTTTACTTGTTATGGCTGTACAGAAGTCCATATATGACCCACTGAACATATTTTTGGCCCAAGAGTCCTAAAACACTAAATTACTATATATACTCATTAACTTCCCTTCTGATTCCCATTACTAGCCAAAAGGTCCACAAAAGGTTTTTAAATTATTATTATTATTATTTTTTTTTACATGTTATGGCTGTACAGAAGTCCATATTTGACCTACTGAACATATTTTTGGCCCAAGAGTCCTTAAACACTAACTTACTATACATATTCATTGACTTGCCTTCTGATTCCCATTCCTAGCCAAATGTTCCACAAAAGGTTTTTAAATTATTATTATTATTTTTTTTTTTTTTTACATGTAATGGCTGTACAGAAGTCCATATATGACCTACTGAACATATTTTTGGCCCAAAAGTCCTTAAACACTAACTTACTATACATACTCATTGACTTCCCTTCTGATTCCCATTACTAGCCAAATGTTCCACAAAAGGTTTTTAAATAATTGTCTTTTTTTTTTTTTTTTTTTTCCACATGTTATGGCTGTACAGAAGTCCATATTTGACCTACTGTACATATTTTTGGCCCAAAAGTCCTAAAACACTAAATTACTATACATACTCATTGACTTCCCTTCTGATTCCCATTACTAGCCAAAAGGTCCACAAAAGTTTTTTAAATTATAATTTTTTTTTTTACATGTTATGGCTGTACAGAAGTCCATATATGACCTAATGAACATATTTTTGGCCCAAGAGTCCTTAAACACTAACTTACTATACATACTCATTAACTTCCCTTCTGATTCCCATTACTAGCCAAAAGGTCCACAAAAGGTTTTTAAATTATTATTATTTTTTTTTTACTTGTTATGGCTACACAGAAGTCCATATTTGACCTACTGAATATATTTTTGGCCCAAAAGTCCTTAAACACTAACTTACCATACATACTCATTGACTTCCCTTCTGATTCCCATTACTAGCCAAATGTTCCACAAAAGGTTTTTAAATAATAGTCTTTTTTTTTTTTTTTTTTTTTTTACATGTTATGGCTGTACAGAAGTCCATATATGACCCACTGAACATATTTTTGGCCCAAGAGTCCTAAAACACTAAATTACTATACATACTCATTAACTTCCCTTCTGATTCCCATTATTGGCCAAAAGGTCCACAAAAGGTTTTTAAATTATTATTATTATTTTTTTTTTACATGTAATGGCTGTACAGAAGTCCATATATGACCTACTGAACATATTTTTGGCCCAAAAGTCCTTAAACACTAACTTACTATACATACTCATTGACTTCCCTTCTGATTCCCATTACTAGCCAAATGTTCCACAGAAGGTTTTTAACAAATTGTCTTTTTTTTTTTTTTTTTTTTTTTCACATGTTATGGCTGTACAGAAGTCCATATTTGACCTACTGTACATATTTTTGGCCCAAAAGTCCTAAAACACTAAATTACTATACATACTCATTGACTTCCCTTCTGATTCCCATTACTAGCCAAAAGGTCCACAAAAGTTTTTTAAATTATACTTTTTTTTTTTACATGTTATGGCTGTACAGAAGTCCATATATGACCTAATGAACATATTTTTGGCCCAAGAGTCCTTAAACAATAACTTACTATACATACTCATTAACTTCCCTTCTGATTCCCATTACTAGCCAAAAGGTCCACAAAAGGTTTTTAAATTATTATTATTATTTTTTTTACTTGTTATGGCTACACAGAAGTCCATATTTGACCTACTGAATATATTTTTGGCCCAAAAGTCCTTAAACACTAACTTACCATACATACTCATTGACTTCCCTTCTGATTCCCATTACTAGCCAAATGTTCCACAAAAGGTTTTTAAATAATTGTCTTTTTTTTTTTTTTTTTTTTTTTTTACATGTTATGGCTGTACAGAAGTCCATATATGACCCACTGAACATATTTTTGGCCCAAGAGTCCTAAAACACTAAATTACTATACATACTCATAAACTTCCCTTCTGATTCCCATTATTGGCCAAAAGGTCCACAAAAGGTTTTTAAATTATTATTATTTTTTTTTTTTTTACATGTTATGGCTGTACAGAAGTCCATATTTGACCTACTGAACATATTTTTGGCCCAAGAGTCCTTAAAGACTAACTTACTATACATATTCATTGACTTCCCTTCTGATTCCCATTACTAACCAAAAGTTCCACAAAAGGTTTTTAAATTATTATTATTATTTTTTTTTTACATGTTATGGCTGTACAGAAGTCCATATGTGACCTACTGAACATATTTTTGGCCCAAAAGTCCTTAAACACTAACTTACTATACATACTCATTGACTTCCCTTCTGATTCCCATTACTAGCCAAAAGGTCCACAAAAGTTTTTTTAATTATTATTATTTTTTTTTTTACATGTTATGGCTGTACAGAAGTCCACATTTGACCTACTGAACATATTTTTGGCCCAAGAGTCCTTAAACACTAACTTACTATACATATTCATTGACTTCCATTCTGATTCCCATTACTAACCAAAAGTTCCACAAAAGGTTTTTAAATTATTATTATTATTATTATTTTACATGTTATGGCTGTACAGAAGTCCATATTTGACCTACTGAACATATTTTTGGCCCAAGAGTCCTTAAACACTAACTTACTATACATATTCATTGACTTGCCTTCTGATTCCCATTACTAGCCAAATGTTCCACAAAAGGTTTTTAAATTATTGTTTTTTTTTTTGTTTTTTTTGTTTTTTACATGTTATGGCTGTACAGAAGTCCATATATGACCCACTGAACATATTTTTGGCCCAAGAGTCCTAAAACACTAAATTACTATACATACTCATTAACTTCCCTTCTGATTCCCATTACTAGCCAAAAGGTCCACAAAAGGTTTTTAAATTATTATTATCATTTTTTTTTACATGTTATGGCTGTACAGAAGTCCATATTCGACCTACTGAACATATTTTTGGCCCAAGAGTCCTTAAACACTAACTTACTATACATATTCATTGACTTCCCTTCTGATTCCCATTACTAACCAAAAGTTCCACAAAAGGTTTTTAAATTATTATTATTTTTTTTTTTTTACATGTTATGGCTGTACAGAAGTCCATATGTGACCTACTGAACATATTTTTGGCCCAAGAGTCGTTAAACACTAACTTACTATACATATTCATTGACTTGCCTTCTGATTCCCATTACTAGCCAAATGTTCCACAAAAGGTTTTTAAATTATTATTATTATTATTTTTACATGTAATGGCTGTACAGAAGTCCATATATGACCTACTGAAAATATTTTTGGCCCAAAAGTCCTTAAACACTAACTTACTATATATACTCATTGACTTCCCTTCTGATTCCCATTACTAGCCAAAAGGTCCACAAAAGTTTTTTAAATTATTATTTTTTTTTTTTACTTGTTATGGCTGCACAGAAGTCCATATTTGACCTATTGAACATATTTTTGGCCCAAAAGTCCTTAAACACTAACTTACTATACATACTCATTGACTTCCCTTCTGATTCCCATTACTAGCCAAATGTTCCACAAAAGGTTTTTAAATAATTGTCTTTTATTTTTTTTTCACATGTTATGGCTGTACAGAAGTCCATATTTGACCTACAGAACAAATTTTTGGCCCAAGAGTCGTTAAACACTAACTTTCTATACATATTCATTGATTTTCCTTCTTATTCCCATTACTAGCCAAATGTTCCACAAAAGGTTTTTAAATTATTATTATTATTTTTTTTTTTTTTTTTTTTTTACATGTTATGGCTGTACAGAAGTCCATATATGACCCACTGAACATATTTTTGGCCCAAGAGTCCTAAAACACTAAATTACTATATATACTCATTAACTTCCCTTCTGATTCCCATTGCTAGCCAAAAGGTCCACAAAAGGTTTTTAAATGATTATTATTTTATTTTTTTTACATGTTATGGCTGTACAGAAGTCCATATTTGACCTACTGAACATATTTTTGGCCCAAGAGTCCTTAAACACTAACTTACTATACATATTCATTGACTTGCCTTCTGATTCCCATTCCTAGCCAAATGTTCCACAAAAGGTTTTTAAATTATTATTATTATTATTTTTTTTTTTACATGTAATGGCTGTACAGAAGTCCATATATGACCTACTGAACATATTTTTGGCCCAAAAGTCCTTAAACACTAACTTACTATACATACTCATTGACTTCCCTTCTGATTCCCATTACTAGCCAAATGTTCCACAAAAGGTTTTTAAATAATTGTCTTTTTTTTTTTTTTTTTTTTTTTCACATGTTATGGCTGTACAGAAGTCCATATTTGACCTACTGTACATATTTTTGGCCCAAAAGTCCTAAAACACTAAATTACTATACATACTCATTGACTTCCCTTCTGATTCCCATTACTAGCCAAAAGGTCCACAAAAGTTTTTTAAATTATAATTTTTTTTTTTACATGTTATGGCTGTACAGAAGTCCATATATGACCTAATGAACATATTTTTGGCCCAAGAGTCCTTAAACAATAACTTACTATACATACTCATTAACTTCCCTTCTGATTCCCATTACTAGCCAAAAGGTCCACAAAAGGTTTTGAAATTATTATTATTTTTTTTTTTACTTGTTATGGCTACACAGAAGTCCATATTTGACCTACTGAATATATTTTTGGCCCAAAAGTCCTTAAACACTAACTTACCATACATACTCATTGACTTCCCTTCTGATTCCCATTACTAGCCAAATGTTCCACAAAAGGTTTTTAAATAATAGTCTTTTTTTTTTTTTTTTTTTTTTTTACATGTTATGGCTGTACAGAAGTCCATATATGACCCACTGAACATATTTTTGGCCCAAGAGTCCTAAAACACTAAATTACTATACATACTCATTAACTTCCCTTCTGATTCCCATTATTGGCCAAAAGGTCCACAAAAGGTTTTTAAATTATTATTATTATTTTTTTTTTTACATGTTATGGCTGTACAGAAGTCCATATTTGACCTACTGAACATATTTTTGGCCCAAGAGTCCTTAAAGACTAACTTACTATACATATTCATTGACTTCCCTTCTGATTCCCATTACTAACCAAAAGTTCCACAAAAGGTTTTTAAATTATTATTATTATTTTTTTTTTTACATGTTATGGCTGTACAGAAGTCCATATGTGACCTACTGAACATATTTTTGGCCCAAAAGTCCTTAAACACTAACTTACTATACATACTCATTGACTTCCCTTCTGATTCCCATTACTAGCCAAAAGGTCCACAAAAGTTTTTTTAATTATTATTATTATTTTTTTTACATGTTATGGCTGTACAGAAGTCCACATTTGACCTACTGAACATATTTTTGGCCCAAGAGTCCTTAAACACTAACTTACTATACATATTCATTGACTTCCATTCTGATTCCCATTACTAACCAAAAGTTCCACAAAAGGTTTTTAAATTATTATTATTATTATTTTTTTTACATGTTATGGCTGTAAAGAAGTCCATATGTGACCTACTGAACATATTTTTGGCCCAAGAGTCCTTAAACACTAACTTACTATACATATTCATTGACTTGCCTTCTGATTCCCATTACTAGCCAAAAGTTCCACAAAAGGTTTTTAAATTATTATTATTATTATTATTTTACATGTTATGGCTGTACAGAAGTCCATATTTGACCTACTGAACATATTTTTGGCCCAAGAGTCCTTAAACACTAACTTACTATACATATTCATTGACTTGCCTTCTGATTCCCATTACTAGCCAAATGTTCCACAAAAGGTTTTTAAATTATTGTTTTTTTTTTTGTTTTTTTTGTTTTTTACATGTTATGGCTGTACAGAAGTCCATATATGACCCACTGAACATATTTTTGGCCCAAGAGTCCTAAAACACTAAATTACTATACATACTCATTAACTTCCCTTCTGATTCCCATTACTAGCCAAAAGGTCCACAAAAGGTTTTTAAATTATTATTATCATTTTCTTTTACATGTTATGGCTGTACAGAAGTCCATATTTGACCTACTGAACATATTTTTGGCCCAAGAGTCCTTAAACACTAACTTACTATACATATTCATTGACTTCCCTTCTGATTCCCATTACTAACCAAAAGTTCCACAAAAGGTTTTTAAATTATTATTATTATTATTTTTTTACATGTTATGGCTGTACAGAAGTCCATATGTGACCTACTGAACATATTTTTGGCCCAAGAGTCGTTAAACACTAACTTACTATACATATTCATTGACTTCCCTTCTGATTCCCATTACTAGCCAAAAGGTCCACAAAAGTTTTTTAAATTATTATTATTTTTTTTTTACTTGTTATGGCTGCACAGAAGTCCATATTTGACCTACTGAACATATTTTTGGCCCAAAAGTCCTTAAACACTAACTTACTATACATACTCATTGACTTCCCTTCTGATTCCCATTACTAGCCAAATGTTCCACAAAAGGTTTTTAAATAATTGTCTTTTATTTTTATTTTTATTTTTTCACATGTTATGGCTGTACAGAAGTCCATATTTGACCTACTGAACAAATTTTTGGCCCAAGAGTCGTTAAACACTAACTTACTATACATATTCATTGATTTTCCTTCTTATTCCCATTACTAGCCAAATGTTCCACAAAAGGTTTTTAAATTATTATTATTATTTTTTTATTTTTATTTTTTTACATGTTATGGCTGTACAGAAGTCCATATATGACCCACTGAACATATTTTTGGCCCAAGAGTCCTAAAACACTAAATTACTATACATACTCATTAACTTCCCTTCTGATTCCCATTATTGGCCAAAAGGTCCACAAAAGGTTTTTAAATTATTATTATTATTTTTTTTTTACATGTAATGGCTGTACAGAAGTCCATATATGACCTACTGAACATATTTTTGGCCCAAAAGTCCTTAAACACTAACTTACTATACATACTCATTGACTTCCCTTCTGATTCCCATTACTAGCCAAATGTTCCACAGAAGGTTTTTAAATAATTGTCTTTTTTTTTTTTTTTTTTTTTTTCACATGTTATGGCTGTACAGAAGTCCATATTTGACCTACTGTACATATTTTTGGCCCAAAAGTCCTAAAACACTAAATTACTATACATACTCATTGACTTCCCTTCTGATTCCCATTACTAGCCAAAAGGTCCACAAAAGTTTTTTAAATTATAATTTTTTTTTTTACATGTTATGGCTGTACAGAAGTCCATATATGACCTAATGAACATATTTTTGGCCCAAGAGTCCTTAAACAATAACTTACTATACATACTCATTAACTTCCCTTCTGATTCCCATTACTAGCCAAAAGGTCCACAAAAGGTTTTTAAATTATTATTATTATTTTTTTTACTTGTTATGGCTACACGGAAGTCCATATTTGACCTACTGAATATATTTTTGGCCCAAAAGTCCTTAAACACTAACTTACCATACATACTCATTGACTTCCCTTCTGATTCCCATTACTAGCCAAATGTTCCACAAAAGGTTTTTAAATAATTGTCTTTTTTTTTTTTTTTTTTTTTTTTACATGTTATGGCTGTACAGAAGTCCATATATGACCCACTGAACATATTTTTGGCCCAAGAGTCCTAAAACACTAAATTACTATACATACTCATAAACTTCCCTTCTGATTCCCATTATTGGCTAAAAGGTCCACAAAAGGTTTTTAAATTATTATTATTATTTTTTTTTTTACATGTTATGGCTGTACAGAAGTCCATATTTGACCTACTGAACATATTTTTGGCCCAAGAGTCCTTAAAGACTAACTTACTATACATATTCATTGACTTCCCTTCTGATTCCCATTACTAACCAAAAGTTCCACAAAAGGTTTTTAAATTATTATTATTATTTTTTTTTTACATGTTATGGCTGTACAGAAGTCCATATGTGACCTACTGAACATATTTTTGGCCCAAAAGTCCTTAAACACTAACTTACTATACATACTCATTGACTTCCCTTCTGATTCCCATTACTAGCCAAAAGGTCCACAAAAGTTTTTTTAATTATTATTATTATTTTTTTTACATGTTATGGCTGTACAGAAGTCCACATTTGACCTACTGAACATATTTTTGGCCCAAGAGTCCTTAAACACTAACTTACTATACATATTCATTGACTTCCATTCTGATTCCCATTACTAACCAAAAGTTCCACAAAAGGTTTTTAAATTATTATTATTATTATTATTTTACATGTTATGGCTGTACAGAAGTCCATATTTGACCTACTGAACATATTTTTGGCCCAAGAGTCCTTAAACACTAACTTACTATACATATTCATTGACTTGCCTTCTGATTCCCATTACTAGCCAAATGTTCCACAAAAGGTTTTTAAATTATTGTTTTTTTTTTGTTTTTTTTGTTTTTTACATGTTATGGCTGTACAGAAGTCCATATATGACCCACTGAACATATTTTTGGCCCAAGAGTCCTAAAACACTAAATTACTATACATACTCATTAACTTCCCTTCTGATTCCCATTACTAGCCAAAAGGTCCACAAAAGGTTTTTAAATTATTATTATCATTTTTTTTTACATGTTATGGCTGTACAGAAGTCCATATTCGACCTACTGAACATATTTTTGGCCCAAGAGTCCTTAAACACTAACTTACTATACATATTCATTGACTTCCCTTCTGATTCCCATTACTAACCAAAAGTTCCACAAAAGGTTTTTAAATTATTATTATTATTTTTTTTTTACATGTTATGGCTGTACAGAAGTCCATATGTGACCTACTGAACATATTTTTGGCCCAAGAGTCGTTAAACACTAACTTACTATACATATTCATTGACTTGCCTTCTGATTCCCATTACTAGCCAAATGTTCCACAAAAGGTTTTTAAATTATTATTATTATTATTTTTACATGTAATGGCTGTACAGATGTCCATATATGACCTACTGAAAATATTTTTGGCCCAAAAGTCCTTAAACACTAACTTACTATATATACTCATTGACTTCCCTTCTGATTCCCATTACTAGCCAAAAGGTCCACAAAAGTTTTTTAAATTATTATTATTTTTTTTTTACTTGTTATGGCTGCACAGAAGTCCATATTTGACCTATTGAACATATTTTTGGCCCAAAAGTCCTTAAACACTAACTTACTATACATACTCATAGACTTCCCTTCTGATTCCCATTACTAGCCAAATGTTCCACAAAAGGTTTTTAAATAATTGTCTTTTATTTTTTTTTCACATGTTATGGCTGTACAGAAGTCCATATTAGACCTACAGAACAAATTTTTGGCCCAAGAGTCGTTAAACACTAACTTTCTATACATATTCATTGATTTTCCTTCTTATTCCCATTACTAGCCAAATGTTCCACAAAAGGTTTTTAAATTATTATTATTATTATTATTATTTTTTTTTTTTACATGTTATGGCTGTACAGAAGTCCATATATGACCCACTGAACATATTTTTGGCCCAAGAGTCCTAAAACACTAAATTACTATATATACTCATTAACTTCCCTTCTGATTCCCATTGCTAGCCAAAAGGTCCACAAAAGGTTTTTAAATGATTATTATTTTATTTTTTTTACATGTTATGGCTGTACAGAAGTCCATATTTGACCTACTGAACATATTTTTGGCCCAAGAGTCCTTAAACACTAACTTACTATACATATTCATTGACTTGCCTTCTGATTCCCATTCCTAGCCAAATGTTCCACAAAAGGTTTTTAAATTATTATTATTTTTTTTTTTTTTTTTACATGTAATGGCTGTACAGAAGTCCATATATGACCTACTGAACATATTTTTGGCCCAAAAGTCCTTAAACACTAACTTACTATACATACTCATTGACTTGCCTTCTGATTCCCATTCCTAGCCAAATGTTCCACAAAAGGTTTTTAAATTATTATTATTTTTTTTTTTTTTTTTTACATGTAATGGCTGTACAGAAGTCCATATATGACCTACTGAACATATTTTTGGCCCAAAAGTCCTTAAACACTAACTTACTATACATACTCATTGACTTCCCTTCTTATTCCCATTACTAGCCAAAAGGTCCACAAAAGTTTTTTAAATTATAATTTTTTTTTTTACATGTTATGGCTGTACAGAAGTCCATATATGACCTAATGAACATATTTTTGGCCCAAGAGTCCTTAAACAATAACTTACTATACATACTCATTAACTTCCCTTCTGATTCCCATTACTAGCCAAAAGGTCCACAAAAGGTTTTGAAATTATTATTATTTTTTTTTTTACTTGTTATGGCTACACAGAAGTCCATATTTGACCTACTGAATATATTTTTGGCCCAAAAGTCCTTAAACACTAACTTACCATACATACTCATTGACTTCCCTTCTGATTCCCATTACTAGCCAAATGTTCCACAAAAGGTTTTTAAATAATAGTCTTTTTTTTTTTTTTTTTTTTTTTTACATGTTATGGCTGTACAGAAGTCCATATATGACCCACTGAACATATTTTTGGCCCAAGAGTCCTAAAACACTAAATTACTATACATACTCATTAACTTCCCTTCTGATTCCCATTATTGGCCAAAAGGTCCACAAAAGGTTTTTAAATTATTATTATTATTTTTTTTTTTACATGTTATGGCTGTACAGAAGTCCATATTTGACCTACTGAACATATTTTTGGCCCAAGAGTCCTTAAAGACTAACTTACTATACATATTCATTGACTTCCCTTCTGATTCCCATTACTAACCAAAAGTTCCACAAAAGGTTTTTAAATTATTATTATTATTTTTTTTTTTACATGTTATGGCTGTACAGAAGTCCATATGTGACCTACTGAACATATTTTTGGCCCAAAAGTCCTTAAACACTAACTTACTATACATACTCATTGACTTCCCTTCTGATTCCCATTACTAGCCAAAAGGTCCACAAAAGTTTTTTTAATTATTATTATTATTTTTTTTACATGTTATGGCTGTAC
>CM077210.1:19658401-19700901 GCA_039654625.1 Rhinogobio ventralis
TTCCCATTACTAGCCAAATGTTCCACAAAAGGTTTTTAAATTAATATTATTATTATTATTTTTTTTTACATGTAATGGCTGTACAGAAGTCCATATGTGACCTACTGAACATATTTTTGGCCCAAGAGTCCTTAAACACTAACTTACTATACATATTCATTGACTTCCCTTCTGATTCCCATTACTAGCCAAAAGGTCCACAAAAGTTTTTTAAATTATAATTTTTTTTTTTTACATGTTATGGCTGTACAGAAGTCCATATATGACCTAATGAACATATTTTTGGCCCAAGAGTCCTTAAACACTAACTTACTATACATACTCATTGACTTCCCTTCTGATTCCCATTACTAACCAAAAGTTCCACAAAAGGTTTTTAAATTATTATTATTATTTTTTTTTTTACATGTTATGGCTGTACAGAAGTCCATATTTGACCTGATGAACATATTTTTGGCCCAAGAGTCCTTAAACACTAACTTACTATACATATTCACTGACTTCCCTTCTGATTCAAAAAAGTTCCACAAAAGGTTTTTAAATTATTATTATTATTTTTTTTACATGTTATGGCTGCACAGAAGTCCATATTTGACGTACTGAACATATTTTTGGCCCAAGAGTCCTTAAACAGTAACTAACTATATATACTCATTGACTTCCCTTCTGATTCCCATTACTAGCCAAATGTTCCACAAAAGGTTTTTAAATTATTATTATTATTATTATTTTGTACTTGTTATGGCTGTACAGAAGTCCATATTTGACCTACTGAACATATTTTTGGCCCAAGAGTCCTTAAACAGTAACTAACTATATATACTCATTGACTTCCCTTCTGATTCACATTACTAGCCAAAAGTTCCACAAAAGGTTTTTAAATTATTATTATTATTATTATTATTATTATTATTATTATTTTTTTTTTACATGTTATGGCTGTACAGAAGTCCATATATGACCTACTGTACATATTTTTGGCCCAAAAGTCCTAAAACACTAAATTACTATACATACTCATTGACTTCCCTTCTGATTCCCATTACTAGACAAAAGGTCCACAAAAGGTTTTTAAATTATTATTATTATTATTATTTTTTACATGTTATGGCTGTACAGAAGTCCATATTTGACCTGCTGAACATATTTTTGGCCTAAAAGTCCTTAAACACTAACTTACTATACATATTCACTGACTTCCCTTCTGATTCAAAAAAGTTCCACAAAAGGTTTTTAAATTATTATTATTATTTTTTTTTACATGTTATGGCTGCACAGAAGTCCATATTTGACCTACTGAACATATTTTTGGCCCAAGAGTCCTTAAACACTAACTTACTATACATATTCATTGACTTGCCTTCTGATTCCCATTACTAGCCAAATGTTCCACAAAAGGTTTTTAAATTATTATTATTATTATTTTTTACTTGTTATGGCTGCATAGAAGTCCATATTTGACCTACTGAACATATTTTTGGCCCAAAAGTCCTTAAACACTAATTTAATATACATATTCATTGACAAGCCTTCTGATTCCCATTACTAGCCAAAAGTTCCACAAAAGGTTTTTAAATTATTATTATTATTATTATTTTACATGTTATGGCTGTACAGAAGTCCATATTTGACCTACTGAACATATTTTTGGCCCAAGAGTCCTTAAACACTAACTTACTATACATATTCATTGACTTGCCTTCTGATTCCCATTACTAGCCAAATGTTCCACAAAAGGTTTTTAAATTATTATTATTATTATTATTATTATTATTATTTTTACATGTTATGGCTGTACAGAAGTTCATATTTGACCTACTGAACATATTTTTGGCCCAAGAGTCCTTAAACACTAACTTACTATACATATTCATTGACTTGCCTTCTGATTCCCATTACTAGCCAAATGTTCCACAAAAGGTTTTTAAATTATTATTATTAGTATTATTTTTTTTTTTACATGTAATGGCTGTACAGAAGTCCATATATGACCTACTGTACATATTTTTGGCCCAAAAGTCCTAAAACACTAAATTACTATACATACTCATTGACTTCCCTTCTGATTCCCATTACTAGCCAAAAGATCCACAAAAGTTTTTAAAATTATTATTATTTTTTTTTTACTTGTTATGGCTGCACAGAAGTCCATATTTGACCTACTGAACATATTTTTGGCCCAAAAGTCCTTAAACACTAACTTACTATACATACTCATTGACTTCCCTTCTGATTCCCATTACTAGCCAAATGTTCCACAAAAGGTTTTTAAATAATTGTCTTTTTTTTTTTTTTTTTTTTTCACATGTTATGGCTGTACAGAAGTCCATATATGACCCACTGAACATATTTTGGCCCAAGAGTCCTAAAACACTAAATTACTATACATACTCATTAACTTCCCTTCTGATTCCCATTACTAGCCAAAAGGTCCACAAAAGGTTTTTAAATTATTATTATTATTTTTTTTTTACATGTTATGGCTGTACAGAAGTCCATATTTGACCTACTGAACATATTTTTGGCCCAAGAGTCCTTAAACACTAACTTACTATACATACTCATTGACTTCCCTTCTGATTCCCATTACTAGCCAAATGTTCCACAAAAGGTTTTTAAATTATTATTATTATTATTATTTTGTACTTGTTATGGCTGTACAGAAGTCCATATTTGACCTACTGAACATATTTTTGGCCCAAGAGTCCTTAAACAGTAACTAACTATATATACTCATTGACTTCCCTTCTGATTCCCATTACTAGCCAAAAGTTCCACAAAAGGTTTTTAAATTATTATTATTATTATTATTATTATTATTATTATTATTATTATTTTTTTTTTTTACATGTTATGGCTGTACAGAAGTCCATATATGACCTACTGTACATATTTTTGGCCCAAAAGTCCTAAAACACTAAATTACTATACATACTCATTGACTTCCCTTCTGATTCCCATTACTAGACAAAAGGTCCACAAAAGGTTTTTAAATTATTATTATTATTATTATTTTTTACATGTTATGGCTGTACAGAAGTCCATATTTGACCTGCTGAACATATTTTTGGCCTAAAAGTCCTTAAACACTAACTTACTATACATATTCACTGACTTCCCTTCTGATTCAAAAAAGTTCCACAAAAGGTTTTTAAATTATTATTATTATTTTTTTTTACATGTTATGGCTGCACAGAAGTCCATATTTGACCTACTGAACATATTTTTGGCCCAAGAGTCCTTAAACACTAACTTACTATACATATTCATTGACTTCCCTTCTGATTCCCATTACTAGCCAAATGTTCCACAAAAGGTTTTTAAATTATTATTATTATTATTTTTTACTTGTTATGGCTGCATAGAAGTCCATATTTGACCTACTGAACATATTTTTGGCCCAAAAGTCCTTAAACACTAATTTAATATACATATTCATTGACAAGCCTTCTGATTCCCATTACTAGCCAAAAGTTCCACAAAAGGTTTTTAAATTATTATTATTATTATTATTTTACATGTTATGGCTGTACAGAAGTCCATATTTGACCTACTGAACATATTTTTGGCCCAAGAGTCCTTAAACACTAACTTACTATACATATTCATTGACTTGCCTTCTGATTCCCATTACTAGCCAAATGTTCCACAAAAGGTTTTTAAATTATTATTATTATTATTATTATTATTTTTACATGTTATGGCTGTACAGAAGTTCATATTTGACCTACTGAACATATTTTTGGCCCAAGAGTCCTTAAACACTAACTTACTATACATATTCATTGACTTGCCTTCTGATTCCCATTACTAGCCAAATGTTCCACAAAAGGTTTTTAAATTATTATTATTAGTATTATTTTTTTTTTTACATGTAATGGCTGTACAGAAGTCCATATATGACCTACTGTACATATTTTTGGCCCAAAAGTCCTAAAACACTAAATTACTATACATACTCATTGACTTCCCTTCTGATTCCCATTACTAGCCAAAAGATCCACAAAAGTTTTTAAAATTATTATTATTATTTTTTTACTTGTTATGGCTGCACAGAAGTCCATATTTGACCTACTGAACATATTTTTGGCCCAAAAGTCCTTAAACACTAACTTACTATACATACTCATTGACTTCCCTTCTGATTCCCATTACTAGCCAAATGTTCCACAAAAGGTTTTTAAATAATTGTCTTTTTTTTTTCTTTTTTTTTTTTCACATGTTATGGCTGTACAGAAGTCCATATTTGACCTACTGAACAAATTTTTGGCCCAAGAGTCCTTAAACACTAACTTACTATACATATTCATTGATTTTCCTTCTTATTCCCATTACTAGCCAAATGTTCCACAAAAGGTTTTTAAATTATTGTTTTTTTTTTATTTTTTTTTATTTTTTATACATGTTATGGCTGTACAGAAGTCCATATATGACCCACTGAACATATTTTGGCCCAAGAGTCCTAAAACACTAAATTACTATACATACTCATTAACTTCCCTTCTGATTCCCATTACTAGCCAAAAGGTCCACAAAAGGTTTTTTAATTATTATTATTATTTTTTTTTTTACATGTTATGGCTGTACAGAAGTCCATATTTGACCTACTGAACATATTTTTGGCCCAAGAGTCCTTAAACACTAACTTACTATACATATTCATTGACTTCCCTTCTGATTCCCATTACTAACCAAAAGTTCCACAAAAGGTTTTTAAATTATTATTATTATTTTTTTTTTTACATGTTATGGCTGTACAGAAGTCCATATTTGACCTACTGAACATATTTTTGGCCCAAGAGTCCTTAAACACTAACTTACTATACATATTCATTGACTTCCCTTCTGATTCCCATTACTAACCAAAAGTTCCACAAAAGGTTTTTAAAATTATTATTATTATTATTTTTTTACATGTTATGGCTGTACAGAAGTCCATATGTGACTTACTGAACATATTTTTGGCCCAAGAGTCCTTAAACACTAACTTACTATACATATTCATTGACTTGCCTTCTGATTCCCATTACTAGCCAAATGTTCCACAAAAGGTTTTTAAATTAATATTATTATTATTATTTTTTTTACATGTAATGGCTGTACAGAAGTCCATATGTGACCTACTGAACATATTTTTGGCCCAAGAGTCCTTAAACACTAACTTACTATACATATTCATTGACTTCCCTTCTGATTCCCATTACTAGCCAAAAGGTCCACAAAAGTTTTTTAAATTATAATTTTTTTTTTTTACATGTTATGGCTGTACAGAAGTCCATATATGACCTAATGAACATATTTTTGGCCCAAGAGTCCTTAAACACTAACTTACTATACATACTCATTGACTTCCCTTCTGATTCCCATTACTAACCAAAAGTTCCACAAAAGGTTTTTAAATTATTATTATTATTTTTTTTTTTTACATGTTATGGCTGTACAGAAGTCCATATTTGACCTACTGAACATATTTTTGGCCCAAGAGTCCTTAAACACTAACTTACTATACATATTCATTGACTTCCCTTCTGATTCCCATTACTAACCAAATGTTCCACAAAAGGTTTTTAAATAATTGTCTTTTTTTTTTTTTTTTTTTCACATGTTATGGCTGTACAGAAGTCCATATTTGACCTACTGTACATATTTTTGGCCCAAAAGTCCTAAAACACTAAATTACTATACATACTCATTGACTTCCCTTCTGATTCCCATTACTAGCCAAATGTTCCACAAAAGGTTTTTAAATAATTGTCTTTTTTTTCTTTTTTTTTTTTTCACATGTTATGGCTGTACAGAAGTCCATATTTGACCTACTGTACATATTTTTGGCCCAAAAGTCCTAAAACACTAAATTACTATACATACTCATTGACTTCCCTTCTGATTCCCATTACTAACCAAAAGTTCCACAAAAGTTTTTTAAATTATAATTTTTTTTTTTTACATGTTATGGCTGTACAGAAGTCCATATTTGACCTACTGAACATATTTTTGGCCCAAGAGTCCTTAAACACTAACTTACTATACATATTCACTGACTTCCCTTCTGATTCAAAAAAGTTCCACAAAAGGTTTTTAAATTATTATTATTTTTTTTTTTACATGTTATGGCTGCACAGAAGTCCATATTTGACGTACTGAACATATTTTTGGCCCAAGAGTCCTTAAACACTAACTTACTATACATATTCATTGACTTGCCTTCTGATTCCCATTACTAGCCAAATGTTCCACAAAAGGTTTTTAAATTATTATTATTATTATTATTTTTCACTTGTTATGGCTGTACAGAAGTCCATATTTGACCTACTGAACATATTTTTGGCCCAAGAGTCCTTAAACAGTAACTAACTATATTTCCCTTTCAGTCGGTCACGTTCGACGTACGTCGGAACTGACCGACGAATTGGGATCTATTTTCAGAGACCAATCTACTTCGAGTGTTTAAAAACGCAGCGCGGGTATAAATACGGAAGTGGAAGTACCGCATATCGCTTTCAACTTCGGAGCCGAACATTCATGTGTTTGTTCCTACGAAGAGTGTTTTCCTGCGACAAAGAGAGTTGGAGCTCTGCCAGTGTCGGTGTGACGGTGCCTGCAGCGGTGGTCGCGAAGAGAACAAACAGCTGTTTTTACAGCTTTGGGTTGAGTGCTCTCAGCGGGCTTGCACCCCTGAACCGCTGCGAGCCGCGGCCATTTCCCCTGCGTGCCTCGGCACTGATCAGAGCATTTTCCTCTAAAAGAGCGACACGGTTTGACCCTGCGTCTTTTTCAAGATGTCATTCAAACCGTGTGTTTCTGGATGCCGTCGTTACCTGTCCCCAGCTGACGGACACGATCGCTGTCTCACGTGTTTGGGCGTTCAGCACGCTGAGGCGGCTTTCGTGGATGACTCATGTTCCCATTGCGGGAATATGACCATCGCAGTACTACGGTCCAGGCTCGACTACCTTGAAAGAGGTGGAGTCCCATTGCGCATCCCCCGATCTAGTGGCCCTCCTGCCCCGAAGCAGAGGGCTGCTACTTTGGCTGATGCCTTTGGTGGGGACCTGAGGGTTACTGTGAGGGCACTCCCGCCGGGCCAACAGGCTCCTCGGGCCCCTCCCCCCTCCGCTGCGCCGGTTGAGCTTCCGGAAGAGCATGCTGGTCCTTCCCGCGGGGGGCCAGCTGTTACTTTCGGGGCTCCGGTTGAGGATATGGTTTCGATCGCCGCATCGGGGGACGAGCTAATGGACTCTGGAGATGAAGATTCGGCTGCGCTGCCCCCTTCGGGTGTGGTAGCGTTGCCCGAGTCCGATCCAGAGCTCACGGCTATGCTTTCCCGGGCCGCCGCGAGTGTCGGGCTCGAGTGGAACCCTCCACCGCGTCCCGAACCCTCGCGGCTGGACGATTGGTATCTCGGGACGGCCCGTGCTGGTTCTCAGCGCCCCGCCCCAGTGCCTTTCTTCCCGGAAGTGCATCAGGAGCTCACAAAGTCGTGGACAGCGCCCTATAGCGCTAGAAACCGATCGACTGACTCCTCCGTCCTCACTACCCTCGACGGTGGCGCGGCGAAGGGTTACGTGGAGATCCCCCCAGTGGAGCGGTCGGTTGCGATGCAACTGTGTCCTAAGACCGCTACCGACTGGCGGGGAAATCCGCGTCTCCCCTCCCGGGCATGTAAGTTCTCGTCCGGGCTAACCGGCAAGGCTTACATGGCCTGTGGAGAAGCCGCGTCATCTCTGCATGCCATGGCGCTCCTGCAGGTCTACCAGGCCAAAGCGCTCATGGAATTGCACGAGGGTAGTTCCGACCCAGGGGTTATGCAGGAACTGCGTACCGCGACGGACCTCGCCCTCAGGGCGACGAAAGTCACCGCACGCTCCCTGGGTCGGGCGATGTCCACACGCCCCTGTCTGTCAGGCCGGCCTCTTCGGCGACGCGATCGAGAACTTCGAGGGGGGAGAATGTCCATCACACTGGTATCAACATCCTGCCGCTGGCTCTCCGGAGTCCAGCGGTGCCCACATTCTCAATAAAAGAGCAGTTTCCTCCCTCCCTGGGCCCCAAGAGGGTCAGGTTGGCAGTGCGCGACGCCCCCGGGCCTTGCCACTCCTTTCCTCCCCTCTCCCCCTCGCCAGGGGGCAGCAGTGTGGGCACCGAGAACGCCCCCGGGCCTTCTCACCCACACTCTGCCCCACCCTGGAGTACTCAAGCAACACTCCGGGCCGCCTCCGGGCCTCCCGAGTCGGGCCTGGGTACTCCATCTCGCTGCCTCACCCCGGGCACGTCTGTGGTGCCGTTGGTCCCGCTTGTTCGGTCTCTGGGGGCCTGGTTAGGTCTCCCCAGGCCGTCTCGCTGGCTCATCCGTACCGTCAGACTCGGCTATGCGATTCAATTCGCCCGCCGGCCTCCCAAGTTCACGGGCATCCTCTTCACCTCAGTGCGGAGTTGCGATGCCCATGTCTTGCGGTCGGAGATCGATGTCCTGCTGGCGAAGGACGCGGTCGAGCCGGTTCCTCCGGCCGATATGAGGGCGGGGTTTTACAGCCCCTACTTCATTGTGCCCAAGAAAGGGGGTGGGTTAAGACCAATCCTGGACCTGCGTGTCCTGAATCGGGCCCTGCACAAGCTTCCGTTCAGAATGCTAACGCAGAAACGCATTTTCGAATGCATCCGTCCCCAGGATTGGTTCGCAGCGATCGACCTGAAGGACGCGTACTTTCATGTCTCCATTCTCCCTCGACACAGACCGTTCCTTCGCTTTGCGTTCGAGGGGAGGGCATTTCAGTACAAAGTCCTGCCCTTCGGGCTGTCCCTGTCGCCTCGCGTCTTCACGAAAGTCACAGAGGCAGCCATTGTTCCGCTCAGAGAACGCGGCATTCGTATTCTCAACTATCTCGACGACTGGCTCATACTGGCCCAGTCCCGGGAGCAGTTGTGCGAACACAGGGACCTGGTGCTACGTCACCTCAGCCTGTTGGGCCTTCGGGTCAACCGAGAGAAGAGCAAACTCTGTCCCACACAGAGGATCTCTTATCTCGGTATGGAGCTGGACTCGGTCAACCGGACTGCGCGCCTCACAGAGGAGCGAGTCCGGTCAGTGTTGAACTGCTTGAATACATTCAAAGGCAGGACAGCGGTCCCACTGAAATTCTTTCAGAGGCTCCTGGGGCATATGGCATCTGCAGCCGCGGTAACGCCGCTTGGATTGCTTCATATGAGACCGCTTCAATGCTGGCTTCACGACCGAGTCCCGAGATGGGCGTGGCAGCTCGGCCAGTACCGGGTCTCAGTTACTCCTTACTGTCGCCAAACCTTCAATCCGTGGGCGGACCCTGCCTTTCTACGGGCCGGAGTGTCCCTAGAACAGGTGTCCAGGCATGCTGTGGTCTTCACGGATGCCTCTTCCACGGGTTGGGGGGCCACGTACAACGGGCACTCAGTTGTGGGTCTGTGGACGGGGCCCCAACTGCGTTGGCATATCAATTGCCTAGAGCTTCTGGCAGTACGTCTCGCCCTGGGCCGCTTCAAAAAGCCGCTACAGGGAAAACACGTTCTGGTCCGTACGGACAGCACTGCGGCCGTTGCGTACATCAACCGTCAGGGTGGTCTACGCTCCCGTTGCATGCTCCGGCTCGCCCGCCATCTCCTCCTGTGGAGTCAGAAGCGTCTGAGGTCGCTTCGGGCCATTCACATCCCAGGTGCGCTGAACCAGACAGCCGACGAGCTCTCTCGTCAGCCGACACCTCCGGGAGAGTGGCGACTCCACCCCCGGAGCGTCCAGCTGATATGGGACCTCTTTGGAGCCGCGCAGGTAGACCTGTTCGCCTCTTCGGACTCGACCCATTGCCAGTTGTATTACTCCCTGTCCGGGGGCACCCTCGGTACAGATGCACTGGCACACAGCTGGCCCCGGGACCTACGCAAGTATGCGTTTCCCCCAGTGAGCCTTCTCGCACAGACACTGTGCAAGGTCAGGGAGGACGAGGAGCAGGTCTTGTTAGTTGCGCCTTACTGGCCCAACCGGACCTGGTTCTCCGAACTCTCACTCCTCACGACAGCCCCTCCCTGGCCGATCCCCCTGAGGAAGGACCTGCTTTCTCAGGGGCGGGGCACTCTATGGCACCCGCGTCCAGACCTCTGGAGACTCCATGTCTGGTCCCTGGACGGGACGCGGAGGTTCTAGGTGGTCTGCCACAGGCAGTGGCAGACACCATCGCTTCAGCTAGAGCCCCCTCTACAAGGCACCTCTATGCGCTGAAGTGGAACCTGTTCGTTGAATGGTGTTCTTCCCGGCGGGAAGACCCCCGAAGGTGTTCGATTAATGTCGTGCTTTCTTTCCTACAAGATGGGTTGGAGAGAAGGCTGTCTCCCTCCACCCTCAAAGTGTACGTCTCCGCAATAGCGGCGTATCACGATGTAGTTGAAGGTAAGTCCTTAGGTAAGCACGACTTAATCGTCAGGTTCCTCAGAGGTGCGAGGAGACTAAATCCTCCTCGGCCAACCTCGGTACCCTCTTGGGACCTAGCCCTGGTGCTCAGAGCGCTCCAGGGCCCTCCCTTCGAGCCTTTACAGTCAGTCGAGCTAAACATCCTGTCCATGAAGACAGTGCTCCTGATTGCATTGGCCTCAATCAAGAGGGTAGGGGACCTGCATGCACTTTCGGTCAACGAATCGTGCCTAGAATTCGGGCCGGCCAACTCTCACGTTGTCCTGAGACCCCGGCCTGGATACGTGCCCAAGGTTCCCACCACTCCCTTCCGGGACCAGGTGGTGAACCTGCAAGCGCTGCCTTCGGAGGAGGCAGACCCAGCCCTAGCTTTGCTCTGTCCCGTCCGCGCTCTTCGCACCTACGTGGACCGAACTCAAAGCTTTAGAACCTCAGAACAGCTCTTCGTCTGTTACGGAGGCCAGCAGAAGGGAAAGGCTGTCTCCAAGCAGAGGTTAGCCCACTGGATAGTGGATGCTATCGTCTTGGCTTACCAGTCCCAAGACGTGCCTTGCCCGCTCGGGGTGCGAGCTCACTCCACTAGGAGTGTAGCCTCCTCCTGGGCGCTGGCTCAAGACATATGTAGAGCTGCGGGCTGGGCGACACCTAACACGTTCGCTAGATTTTATAGCCTCCGTGTAGAGCCGGTATCTTCCCGCGTCCTCGCCCCCAGTGGCCAGTAGCGCTAAGTACCCGTTCTAGTGTCGGCTTGCATACGCCACTCCCGCCTCCGGGCCGGATACGTGCGTCTATTGTCTCCAGTTGTGTTCCCCGGAAACGGCTAACCCTGTCGAGCTCCTCCGTCACCCCTTCGGTGTCAGACGTTGCGGCCGTCTGACATCAGGCCTACACCCGTATGCTTGTGGAACGTGTGTGTTAGGCTGGGTTCCATATGTAGCGGTTCCCTAACGGCAACCCCATATGTGTATTCTCCACGGTACCAGCTACCCTACTCGGCTAGCCCCGTGTCTTTCCCTTGACAGAGCCCGCTCTGTCGTCTCTGGTGGTGTTCTTTCCCCCCTGGGACCAGGTTGGATCCACCCCAGAGACTGCCATAGGTAGCACTACCCTGCTAGGTTAGTCCTTATGAGTAATTCCACCTCTCCTTCCACTGAAGGACGTGGCTCCGCAGCGTACCATCTCCTGAGACGGGCACGCTTTCCCAGCGTTATCCAATAGTCACGCTGAGTGGGTCTTGCAGGAACAGCAGTGACTGGCCTCCCTGACTGGAGCCCTGACTTCCGCACCAACCTAGGTGTGGTCCAGCGAGCTCGGTCAGGGCACTGGAAGTGCTAGCATCTCTGGCGTGTTAGTAGGGATCCCAATTCGTCGGTCAGTTCCGACGTACGTCGAACGTGACCGACTGAAAGGGAACGTCTCGGTTACGTATGTAACCCTCGTTCCCTGAAGGAGGGAACGGAGACGTATGGCCCGTCGCCAGGTGCTGTGCTTCAGCTGTAGGCCGAGCCACTTAGCCGGCTCCTCAGTTGTAAAGCGATATGCGGTACTTCCACTTCCACCCGCTGCGGGGCGGAGCGTGGGACGCGTCTACCGCATGCCAATCCTCATTGGCTCGTTTTTAAACACTCAAAGTAGATTGGTCTCTGAAAATAGATCCCAATTCGTCGGTCAGTTCCGACGTACGTCTCCGTTCCCTCCTTCAGGGAACGAGGGTTACATACGTAACCGAGACGATACTCATTGACTTCCCTTCTGATTCACATTACTAGCCAAAAGTTCCACAAAAGGTTTTTAAATTATTATTATTATTATTATTATTTTTTTTTTTTTTTTTTTACATGTTATGGCTGTACAGAAGTCCATATATGACCTACTGTACATATTTTTGGCCCAAAAGTCCTAAAACACTCAATTACTATACATACTCATTGACTTCCCTTCTGATTCCCATTACTAGACAAAAGGTCCACAAAAGGTTTTTAAATTATTATTATTATTATTATTTTTTACATGTTATGGCTGTACAGAAGTCCATATTTGACCTGCTGAACATATTTTTGGCCTAAGAGTCCTTAAACACTAACTTACTATACATATTCACTGACTTCCCTTCTGATTCAAAAAAGTTCCACAAAAGGTTTTTAAATTATTATTATTATTTTTTTTTTACATGTTATGGCTGCACAGAAGTCCATATTTGACCTACTGAACATATTTTTGGCCCAAGAGTCCTTAAACACTAACTTACTATACATATTCATTGACTTGCCTTCTGATTCCCATTACTAGCCAAATGTTCCACAAAAGGTTTTTAAATTATTATTATTATTATTTTTTACTTGTTATGGCTGCATAGAAGTCCATATTTGACCTACTGAACATATTTTTGGCCCAAAAGTCCTTAAACACTAACTTAATATACATATACATTGAGTTCCTTCTGATTCCCATTACTAGCCAAATGTTCCACAAATGGTTTTTAAATTATTATAAAAAAATTTCTCTACATGTTATGGCTGTACAGAAGTCCATATTTAACCTACTGAACATATTTTTGGCCCAAGAGTCCTTAAACACTAACTTACTATACATATTCATTGACATGCCTTCTGATTCCCATTACTAGCCAAAAGTTCCACAAAAGGTTTTTAAATTATTATTATTATTATTATTTTACATGTTATGGCTGTACAGAAGTCCATATTTGACCTACTGAACATATTTTTGGCCCAAGAGTCCTTAAACACTAACTTACTATACATATTCATTGACTTGCCTTCTGATTCCCATTACTAGCCAAATGTTCCACAAAAGGTTTTTAAATTATTATTATTATTTTTTTTTTTTACATGTTATGGCTGTACAGAAGTTCATATTTGACCTACTGAACATATTTTTGGCCCAAGAGTCCTTAAACACTAACTTACTATACATATTCATTGACTTGCCTTCTGATTCCCATTACTAGCCAAATGTTCCACAAAAGGTTTTTAAATTATTATTATTATTAATTTTTTTTTTTTTTACATGTAATGGCTGTACAGAAGTCCATATATGACCTACTCTACATATTTTTGGCCCAAAAGTCCTAAAACACTAAATTACTATACATACTCATTGACTTCCCTTCTGATTCCCATTACTAGCCAAAAGGTCCACAAAAGTTTTTTAAATTATTATTATTTTTTTTTTCACATGTTATGGCTGTACAGAAGTCCATATTTGACCTACTGAACAAATTTTTGGCCCAAGAGTCCTTAAACACTAACTTACTATACATATTCATTGATTTTCCTTCTTATTCCCATTACTAGCCAAATGTTCCACAAAAGGTTTTTAAATTATTGTTTTTTTTTTTTTTTTTTTTTTTTTTTTTTACATGTTATGGCTGTACAGAAGTCCATATATGACCCACTGAACATATTTTTGGCCCAAGAGTCCTAAAACACTAAATTACTATACATACTCATTAACTTCCCTTCTGATTCCCATTACTAGCCAAAAGGTCCACAAAAGGTTTTTAAATTATTATTATTATTTTTTTTTTACATGTTATGGCTGTACAGAAGTCCATATTTGACCTACTGAACATATTTTTGGCCCAAGAGTCCTTAAACACTAACTTACTATACATATTCATTGACTTCCCTTCTGATTCCCATTACTAACCAAAAGTTCCACAAAAGGTTTTTAAATTATTATTATTATTATTATTTTACATGTTATGGCTGTACAGAAGTCCATATTTGACCTACTGAACATATTTTTGGCCCAAGAGTCCTTAAACAGTAACTAACTATACATATTCATTGACTTCCCTTCTGATTCACATTACTAGCCAAAAGTTCCACAAAAGGTTTTTAAATTATTATTATTATTATTATTTTTATTTTTTTTACATGTTATGGCTGTACAGAAGTCCATATATGACCTACTGTACATATTTTTGGCCCAAAAGTCCTAAAACACTAACTTACTATACATATTCATTGACTTGCCTTCTGATTCCCATTACTAGCCAAATGTTCCACAAAAGGTTTTTAAATTATTATTATTATTATTATTTTTTACATGTTATGGCTGTACAGAAGTCCATATTTGACCTGCTGAACATATTTTTGGCCTAAGAGTCCTTAAACACTAACTTACTATACATATTCACTGACTTCCCTTCTGATTCAAAAAAGTTCCACAAAAGGTTTTTAAATTATTATTATTATTATTTTTTTTACATGTTATGGCTGCACAGAAGTCCATATTTGACCTACTGAACATATTTTTGGCCCAAGAGTCCTTAAACACTAACTTACTATACATATTCATTGATTTGCCTTCTGATTCCCATTACTAGCCAAATGTTCCACAAAAGGTTTTTAAATTATTATTATTATTATTTTTTACTTGTTATGGCTGCATAGAAGTCCATATTTGACCTACTGAACATATTTTTGGCCCAAAAGTCCTTAAACACTAACTTAATATACATATACATTGAGTTCCCTTTCAGTCAGTACACTACGAGTTACGTCAGTTACTGACGGAATGGGGGGTTTCGCCTAGAAGCCAATCGCCTTTGAGCTCTACAAAACGAGCCAATGGCATGAAAATGCCATGGGTCTGCGGAATTTGCATGCCGCAACCCCGCCCCACGGCGTGGGTATAAAGGGCGTTGCGTGGCAATCTCGCATTATGTTTTTGCTTCAGAGCCGAGTTTACTGCCTGAGCGCTTTTCTCTTCAAGACGAGTTTCTCTCCAGAGTGTTGGCGTTACGGCACGTTCCAGCGAGTTCCGCATTTCCTGTCTGATCTGTGCAGTGATCGAGCACAGCGTGCGCGTTCTCCCTGGGTGCTTCGGCATTCTGCAGAGCTTTTCACTCCTCTCTAAAAGAGCTGCACGTGGCACGTCTTTTTAAAGATGGCTCGCCCGTGCTCCGTTTCTGGGTGCGGTCGACTGGTACCTCCGTTTGATGGTCATGATCGCTGTTTGGCGTGCTTGGGCCTCGTGCACGCTGAACGCGCGTTCATGGATGAGTCATGTTCTCACTGCGGGAACATGACCATCTCAGTGTTGCGATCGAGACTCCATGATCTCCGTAATGGGGGGAGAGTCCCCTCTACCACACCCCAATCTACTTCCTCCACTGGAGGGGGTACTTTGGCTGGTGGTCAGGGTGATCTGAGGGTTACGGTGTGGAACAACTCGACGAATCCTCCTCGGGCCACACCCCCCTCCTGCACACTGCAACCCGTGGTGTTGCCTGATGAGGGCGCCGGGGCTTCCCGTTCGGGGCCCTGCGTTTCATTTGGTGCACCCGCGGAGGATGCTATGTCGATCGCCGCATCACAAGGTGGGCTGGACTCCTCCGGAGATGACGATTCGGCTATGTTGCCTCCTTCGGGAGTCCCAGCATTGCCCGAGTCCGATCCGGAACTCACAGCCATGCTTGCCCGGGCGGCCGAGACGATTGGGCTTGTGTGGAACCCTCCGCCATGTCCCGAGCGTTCCCGGCTAGATGATTGGTATCTGGGGGCGGCCCGTGCCGAAGGCGCCCGTCAGCCCCCAGTGCCTTTCTTCCCGGAAGTGCATGAAGAGGTGTCGAAATCGTGGAAGTCTCCCCTGACTTTTCGCGATCGCTCGGCAACCACTTCCGCCTTCACTGCCCTCGATGGCGGCGCGGTGAAAGGGTACACTGGGGTTCCCCCTGTTGAGCACTCTGTTGCGATGCAACTGTGTCCTCAGAGTGCTTCGACATGGCGCGGTGACCCAAAGCACCCGTCCAAAGCCTGTAGATTCACGTCCACGTTGACGGCGAAGACCTACAGAGCTGCGGGCCATGCCGCGTCCGCCCTGCATGCCATGGCCACCCTACAGGTCTATCAGGCCAAGGTGCTCATGGACATGCACGAGGGCAATGCTGACCCTGCATTAATGCAGGAGTTGCGGACGGCCACCGACCTCGCTCTACGAGCGACGAAGGTGACCGCTCGCTCTCTTGGTCAGGTGATGTCCACTTCGGTGGTCCAGGAGCGACATCTATGGCTCAACCTGGCTGATATGAGAGAATCTGAGCGGACACGTTTCCTCAATTCTCCCATTTCCCAGGATGGGCTATTCGGCGGGGCGGTCGAGGACTTCGCCCAACAGTTCTCGACCGCTCAGAAGCAGACTGAGGCAATTAAACACATTCTGCCCCGGCGCCCAGCTGCTGCCTCCACCCAGCCGCCGGCTCAGATGCCTCAGTCTGCTCCCCGCCGAGGCCGCCCCCCTGCGACTCCCGCCCCTCCTGCCCGGCCCCAGCAGCAGCCTTCACCCGGGCCGAGGCGTGGAGGACGTCGCAGAAAGGCGGCCCCGCCCGTCCCAGCCCCCCAGCCTGCCAAACGGCAGTCTAAGCGGCGGTCCTGAGACGGGCGGCTCGGAGGTGACCTCGGTTCTTTCCCAGGAGATGGTAGCAGGACCACTCCTTCCCCCGGTGGAGGGCCGGGGGAGAATCTTTTGTTTTTCCCTTCCGCCGCTGGCCTCACGGCCGGCGGTACCCTATCAATGGTTAAAGAAAGAACTGACATTCTCACCTCCGAGCCTCAAGAGGGCACGGCTGGCAGTGCGCGACGCCCCATGGCCTCGCCGCTCTCGGCCCCCTCTGTCGCCAGCCCCCTGGCAGACGAGTCCCCCATGGAACGCTGGTCCTTCCCTGGTCTCCTCTGTCAGGGCGCGGAATTCGACCCCGCCCACACCCCGGGACGCTCCCATGCCTCCCTTGTCTGGGCCGGTCATTCCGCCTCGCTGCCCCATCGGGGGTACGCCGGTGGTTCGCATGACCCCGCTGGTTCAGTTCTTGACCCCGCTTGGTCTGCTCCATATGAGACCGCTTCAGCACTGGCTCTGCGATCGAGTCCCGAGATGGGCATGGCAACACGGCACCCTCCAGGTCCCAGTGACCCGAGCCTGCCGTCAGACCTTCACCCCGTGGTCGAACCTCAGCTTTCTACGGGCAGGTGTTCCCCTAGAACGAGTTTCCAGGCATGTTGTTGTCACAACAGATGCCTCTTCCACGGGCTGGGGCGCCATGTGCAAGGGACATGCTGCCGCGGGCTCCTGGATAGGACCCCAGCGCCTATGGCATGTCAATTGCCTCGAGTTGCTGGCCGTACGTCTTGCCCTGCACCGCTTTCGAGCCCTGCTCAAGGACAAACACGTTCTGGTCCGTTCAGACAGCACGGCGACAGTAGCGTACATCAACCGACAAGGTGGTCTACGCTCCCGCCGGATGTCGCAACTCGCCCGCCATCTCCTCCTATGGAGTCAGAAGCATCTGAGGTCACTTCGTGCCGTTCACATCCCGGGAGACCTGAACTGCGCAGCCGACGAGCTGTCGCGGTTCCAGCCGCTCCCGGGGGATTGGAGACTCCATCCCCAGACGGTTCAGCTGATTTGGGAGCAGTTTGGCGACGCACAGATAGATCTGTTTGCCTCCCGCGACTCTTCCCATTGCCGCTGGTACTATTCCCTGACCGAGGGGACCCTCGGCACGGATGCACTAGCGCACAGCTGGCCGCGGGGCCCACGCAAATATGCGTTCCCCCAGTGAGCCTTCTCGCACAGGTTCTGTGCAAGATCAGGGAGGACAGGGAGCAGGTCCTTTTGGTCGCCCCATATTGGCCCGGCCGGACCTGGTTCTCAGAACTTGTACTCCTTGCGACAGCACCTCCCTGGTCGATCCCTCTGAGACAGGACCTCCTGTCTCAGAGACGGGGCACCATATGGCACCCGCGTCCCGACCTGTGGAACCTCCACGTGTGGAACCTGGACGGGACGCGGCAGGTTTGAGTACCCTGCCACCTCAGGTGGCGGCTACCATCACTTCCGCTAGAGCCCTGTCTACCAGACAGGCCTATGCGTTGAAGTGGAACCTCTTCGTCACCTGGTGCTCCTCTCGGCGAGAGGACCCCAGAAGATGCTCGATCGGGTCCGTGCTCTCCTTCCTCCAGGAAGGGTTGGAGCGAAGGCTGTCTCCCTCCACCCTGAAGGTCTATGTAGCTGCTATTTCAGCTCATCATGACCTGGTGGATTCTAAAACGGTTGGACAGCATGACCTGGTCAGTAGGTTCCTCAGAGGTGCGAGGAGGTTCAATCCTCCTCGCCCACCTCAGGTACCCTCTTGGGACCTAGCAGTGGTCTTAGCTGCCCTGCAAAAGGCTCCCTTTGAGCCATTGCAGTCAGTCGAGCTGAAGTTCCTTTCATTGAAAGTGGCGATCCTGACTGCTTTGGCCTCCATCAAGAGGGTAGGGGACCTGCAGGCATTTTCGGTTGACGAAGCGTGCCTGGAATTCGGGCCGGCCAATTCTCACGTCATCCTGAGACCCCGTGCCCAAGGATCCCACCACTCCCTTCAGGGACCAGGTGGTGAACCTGCAAGCGCTGCCCTTGGAGGAGGCAGACCCAGCCTTGGCACTGCTCTGTCCAGTACGCGCCCTTCGCGCTTACGTAGACCGGACGCAGTGTTTCAGGACCTCAGACCAGCTCTTTGTCTGTTACGGAGGGCAGCAGAAAGGGAAGGCTCTCTCCAAGCAGAGGTTGTCCCACTGGATAGTGGACGCCATTGTCCTGGCATATCAAGTCCAGGGCATGCCATGCCCTCTCGGGGTAAGAGCACACTCCACCAGGAGTGTTGCCTCCTCTTGGGCTCTAGCGCATGGCGCCTCGCTAACAGACGTTTGTAGAGCTGCAGGCTGGGCGACACCCAACACATTCGCAAGATTTTATAATCTCCGAGTGGAGCCTGTATCCTCTCGTGTACTCGCCCCTACTGGCCAGTAACCGGACAGGCTCAGGTGTCTTCGCTTGCTGCGCCATTCCACTCCGCGGACTGGATGCGTGCGCTATTCCTCTCAGGTGAGCTTTCCCAGTAAGCCCTGAGCTCCTCCAGCACTGTCGATGTCGTCACCAGAGCGAGTGCCCTTTTCAGGCCACCCCTCGTGTTCGGCTAGGTGCCTCCGTGTGCATGGTTCCCCCGCTGGGTAACCCCCACATGTGTATTTCCACGGTAAGTCTCTTGTAGCTCGTGTCTTCCCTTGGCAAGACACCTTGCCATGCCTGGGGTTGAAATATTCCACCTTCGGCTGGATACCCCAGAGTGTTCCCTATGCAGCTCCTTCGGGTCATAGGTGTATTCTTCAAGTCCCCCCCTTTGGGTTGGCATTGTGTTGCATTCTCCACGTGGGATATGCTTCCCAGTGTACCTTGGTAGCGTTGAGCCTAGCCCCTCGTTCGTGCCACACTCACGGCAGGGAGCCCGGGTCAGCGCAGGACGCTGGAAGACAGCCGTCATGGCGAGATTGTATTGGGACCCCCATTCCGTCAGTAACTGACGTAACTCGTAGTGTACTGACTGAAAGGGAACGTCTCGGTTACGTATGTAACCCTCGTTCCCTGAAGGAAGGGAACGGAGACGTTACGTCCCCCTGCCATGACCGCTGTACCGCTGGAACTGGCCGGGCGCTCATGCCTCGGCTCTTCAGCAGGTAAACATAATGCGAGATTGCCACGCAACGCCCTTTATACCCACGCCGTGGGGCGGGGTTGCGGCATGCAAATTCCGCAGACCCATGGCATTTTCATGCCATTGGCTCGTTTTGTAGAGCTCAAAGGCGATTGGCTTCTAGGCGAAACCCCCCATTCCGTCAGTAACTGACGTAACGTCTCCGTTCCCTTCCTTCAGGGAACGAGGGTTACATACGTAACCGAGACGTTCCCTTCTGATTCCCATTACTAGCCAAATGTTCCACAAATGGTTTTTAAATTATTATAAAAAAAATTCTCTACATGTTATGGCTGTACAGAAGTCCATATTTAACCTACTGAACATATTTTTGGCCCAAGAGTCCTTAAACACTGACTTACTATACATATTCATTGACATGCCTTCTGATTCCCATTACTAGCCAAAAGTTCCACAAAAGGTTTTTAAATTATTATTATTATTATTATTTTACATGTTATGGCTGTACAGAAGTCCATATTTGACCTACTGAACATATTTTTGGCCCAAGAGTCCTTAAACACTAACTTACTATACATATTCATTGACTTGCCTTCTGATTCCCATTACTAGCCAAATGTTCCACAAAAGGTTTTTAAATTATTATTATTATTTATTTTTTTTTTTACATGTAATGGCTGTACAGAAGTCCATATATGACCTACTCTACATATTTTTGGCCCAAAAGTCCTAAAACACTAAATTACTATACATACTCATTGACTTCCCTTCTGATTCCCATTACTAGCCAAAAGGTCCACAAAAGTTTTTTTAATTATTATTATTATTTTTTTACTTGTTATGGCTGCACAGAAGTCCATATTTGACCTACTGAACATATTTTTGGCCCAAAAGTCCTTAAACACTAACTTACTATACATACTCATTGACTTCCCTTCTGATTCCCATTACTAGCCAAATGTTCCACAAAGGGTTTTTAAATAATTGTCTTTTTTTTTTTTTTTTTTTTTTTCACATGTTATGGCTGTACAGAAGTCCATATTTGACCTACTGAACAAATTTTTGGCCCAAGAGTCCTTAAACACTAACTTACTATACATACTTATTAACTTCCCTTCTGATTCCCATTACTAGCCAAAAGGTCCACGAAAGGTTTTTAAATTATTATTATTTTTTTTTTTTTTTACATATTATGGCTGTACAGAAGTCCATATTTGACCTACTGAACATATTTTTGGCCCAAGAGTCCTTAAACAGTAACTAACTATACATATTCATTGACTTCCCTTCTGATTCACATTACAAGCCAAAAGGTCCACAAAAGGTTTTTAAATTATTATTATTATTATTATTATTTACATGTTATGGCTGTACAGAAGTCCATATTTGACCTGCTGAACATATTTTTGGCCTAAGAGTCCTTAAACACTAACTTACTATACATATTCACTGACTTCCCTTCTGATTCAAAAAAGTTCCACAAAAGGTTTTTAAATTATTATTATTATTATTATTTTACATGTTATGGCTGCACAGAAGTCCATATTTGACCTACTGAACATATTTTTGGCCCAAGAGTCCTTAAACACTAACTTACTATACATATTCATTGACTTGCTATCTGATTCCCATTACTAGCCAAATGTTCCACAAAAGGTTTTTAAATTATTATTTTTTTTTTTTTTACTTGTTATGGCTGCATAGAAGTCCATATTTGACCTACTGAACATATTTTTGGCCCAAAAGTCCTTAAACACTAACTTAATATACATATACATTGAGTTCCCTTCTGATTCCCATTACTAGCCAAATGTTCCACAAAAGGTTTTTAAATTATTATTATTATTATTTTTTTTTTTTTTTACATGTAATGGCTGTACAGAAGTCCATATATGACCTACTCTACATATTTTTGGCCCAAAAGTCCTAAAACACTAAATTACTATACATACTCATTGACTTCCCTTCTGATTCCCATTACTAGCCAAAAGGTCCACAAAAGTTTTTTAAATTATTATTATTTTTTTTTTTACTTGTTATGGCTGCACAGAAGTCCATATTTGACCTACTGAACATATTTTTGGCCCAAAAGTCCTTAAACACTAACTTACTATACATACTCATTGACTTCCCTTCTGATTCCCATTACTAGCCAAATGTTCCACAAAAGGTTTTTAAATAATTGTCTTTTTTTTTTTTTTTTTTTTTCACATGTTATGGCTGTACAGAAGTCCATATTTGACCTACTGAACAAATTTTTGGCCCAAGAGTCCTTAAACACTAACTTACTATACATATTCATTGATTTTCCTTCTTATTCCCATTACTAGCCAAATGTTCCACAAAAGGTTTTTAAATTATTGTTTTTATTTTTTTTTTTATTTTTTTTTTACATGTTATGGCTGTACAGAAGTCCATATATGACCCACTGAACATATTTTTGGCCCAAGAGTCCTAAAACACTAAATTACTATACATACTCATTAACTTCCCTTCTGATTCCCATTACTAGCCAAAAGGTCCACAAAAGGTTTTTAAATTATTATTATTATTTTTTTTTACATGTTATGGCTGTACAGAAGTCCATATTTGACCTACTGAACATATTTTTGGCCCAAGAGTCCTTAAACACTAACTTACTATACATATTCATTGACTTCCCTTCTGATTCCCATTACTAACCAAAAGTTCCACAAAAGGTTTTTAAATTATTATTATTATTTTTTTTTTACATGTTATGGCTGTACAGAAGTCCATATTTGACCTACTGAACATATTTTTGGCCCAAGAGTCCTTAAACAGTAACTAACTATACATATTCATTGACTTCCCTTCTGATTCACATTACTAGCCAAAAGTTCCACAAAAGGTTTTTAAATTATTATTATTATTATTATTTTTTACATGTTATGGCTGTACAGAAGTCCATATTTGACCTGCTGAACATATTTTTGGCCCAAGAGTCCTTAAACACTAACTTACTATACATATTCACTGACTTCCCTTCTGATTCAAAAAAGTTCCACAAAAGGTTTTTAAATTATTATTATTATTATTTTTTTACATGTTATGGCTGCACAGAAGTCCATATTTGACCTACTGAACATATTTTTGGCCCAAGAGTCCTTAAACACTAACTTACTATACATATACATTGAGTTCCCTTCTGATTCCCATTACTAGCCAAATGTTCCACAAAAGGTTTTTAAATTATTATTATTATTATTATTATTTTTTTTTTTTTACATGTAATGGCTGTACAGAAGTCCATATATGACCTACTCTACATATTTTTGGCCCAAAAGTCCTAAAACACTAAATTACTATACATACTCATTGACTTCCCTTCTGATTCCCATTACTAGCCAAAAGGTCCACAAAAGTTTTTTAAATTATTATTATTTTTTTTTTTACTTGTTATGGCTGCACAGAAGTCCATATTTGACCTACTGAACATATTTTTGGCCCAAAAGTCCTTAAACACTAACTTACTATACATACTCATTGACTTCCCTTCTGATTCCCATTACTAGCCAAATGTTCCACAAAAGGTTTTTAAATAATTGTCTTTTTTTTTTTTTTTTTTTTTCACATGTTATGGCTGTACAGAAGTCCATATTTGACCTACTGAACAAATTTTTGGCCCAAGAGTCCTTAAACACTAACTTACTATACATATTCATTGATTTTCCTTCTTATTCCCATTACTAGCCAAATGTTCCACAAAAGGTTTTTAAATTATTGTTTTTATTTTTTATTTTTTATTTTTTTTACATGTTATGGCTGTACAGAAGTCCATATATGACCCACTGAACATATTTTTGGCCCAAAAGTCCTAAAACACTAAATTACTGTACATACTCATTAACTTCCCTTCTGATTCCCATTACTAACCAAAAGTTCCACAAAAGGTTTTTAAATTATTATTATTATTATTTTTTTTACATGTTATGGCTGTACAGAAGTCCATATTTGACCTACTGAACATATTTTTGGCCCAAGAGTCCTTAAACAGTAACTAACTATACATATTCATTGACTTCCCTTCTGATTCACATTACTAGCCAAAAGTTCCACAAAAGGTTTTTAAATTATTATTATTATTATTATTTTTTACATGTTATGGCTGTACAGAAGTCCATATTTGACCTGCTGAACATATTTTTGGCCCAAGAGTCCTTAAACACTAACTTACTATACATATTCACTGACTTCCCTTCTGATTCAAAAAAGTTCCACAAAAGGTTTTTAAATTATTATTATTATTATTTTTTTACATGTTATGGCTGCACAGAAGTCCATATTTGACCTACTGAACATATTTTTGGCCCAAGAGTCCTTAAACACTAACTTACTATACATATTCATTGACTTGCTATCTGATTCCCATTACTAGCCAAATGTTCCACAAAAGGTTTTTAAATTATTATTATTATTATTTTTTACTTGTTATGGCTGCATAGAAGTCCATATTTGACCTACTGAACATATTTTTGGCCCAAAAGTCCTTAAACACTAACTTAATATACATATACATTGAGTTCCCTTCTTTTTTTTTTCTACATGTTATGGCTGTACAGAAGTCCATATTTAACCTACTGAACATATTTTTGGCCCAAGAGTTCTTAAACACTAACTTACTATACATATTCATTGACTTGCCTTCTGATTCCCATTACTAGCGAAAGGTTCCACAAAAGGTTTTTAAATAATAATTATTATTATTATTTTACATGTTATGGCTGTACAGAAGTCCATATTTGACCTACTGAACATATTTTTGGCCCAAGAGTCCTTAAACACTAACTTACTATACATATTCATTGACTTGCCTTCTGATTCCCATTACTAGCCAAATGTTCCACAAAAGGTTTTTAAATTATTATTATTATTATTATTATTTTACATGTAATGGCTGTACAGAAGTCCATATATGACCTACTGTACATATTTTTGGCCCAAAAGTCCTAAAACACTAAATTACTATACATACTCATTGACTTCCCTTCTGATTCCCATTACTAGCCAAAAGGTCCACAAAAGTTTTTTAAATTATTATTATTTTTTTTTTTACTTGTTATGGCTGCACAGAAGTCCATATTTGACGTACTGAACATATTTTTGGCCCAAGAGTCCTTAAACACTAACTTACTATACATATTCATTGACTTGCCTTCTGATTCCCATTACTAGCCAAATGTTCCACTAAAGGTTTTTAAATTATTATTATTATTATTATTTTTTACTTGTTATGGCTGTACAGAAGTCCATATTTGACCTACTGAACATATTTTTGGCCCAAGAGTCCTTAAACAGTAACTAACTATATATACTCATTGACTTCCCTTCTGATTCACATTACTAGCCAAAAGTTCCACAAAAGGTTTTTAAATTATTATTATTATTATTATTATTATTATTTTTTCATGTTATGGCTGTACAGAAGTCCATATATGACCTACTGTACATATTTTTGGCCCAAAAGTCCTAAAACACTAAATTACTATACATACTCATTGACTTCCCTTCTGATTCCCATTACTAGACAAAAGGTCCACAAAAGGTTTTTAAATTATTATTATTATTATTATTTTTTACATGTTACGGCTGTACAGAAGTCCATATTTGACCTGCTGAACATATTTTTGGCCTAAGAGTCCTTAAACACTAACTTACTATACATATTCACTGACTTCCCTTCTGATTCAAAAAAGTTCCACAAAAGGTTTTTAAATTATTATTATTTTTTTTTTTTTACATGTTATGGCTGCACAGAAGTCCATATTTGACCTACTGAACATATTTTTGGCCCAAGAGTCCTTAAACACTAACGTCTCGGTTACGTATGTAACCCTCGTTCCCTGAAGGAGGGAACGGAGACGCCACGTTGGAGTACCGACGAATAGGAATCTCGCTCGCGAGAGCCAATCTACTTCGAGTAAAACTAAACGAGCCAATGCACATTGGCATGCAATGATTGCACCAGATGCTCATGCCACGCAGCGCGGGTATAAATGAGACACAGGTGTTTGCATCAAGTTAGCTTTTTGCTGAGGAGCCGAGTAGGTAGACGGCACCCCAGCAGGGTGCAGAGGGCATGGCGACGGGACGTGGCGTCTCCGTTCCCTCCTTCAGGGAACGAGGGTTACATACGTAACCGAGACGTTCCCATTCAGTCGGTCACTCTCGACACCACGTCGGAGTACCGACGAATAGGAATCCCTACCAAAGCGCCATGGCCTCTGGCCCCCGTCCAGTGCCCTGTGTGAGCCTCCTGAGCTCTCTTACCTGATGAGACGGGGCTCACACAGAGAAGTCCATCACTGCTGTTCCGCATGACCCGTTCAGTGACTATTGGATAACACTGGGAAAGCGTGCCCTAGTGAGGGGAACGCTGCGGAGCCCACATCGTACCCCGAAGGAGTTATGTGGAGTACAATGCTGAGCCGTAGCCCGCAAAGGAGAGAGGGGGCTCAGTCCCAGTGACGGGAAGGCTCTCCCAAGGGAAAGACACGGGCTTCCCGTAGGAGCGACCGTGGAAAAATATATGGGATCCCCGCAGGGTCACTCATATATCCCCAGCCCAGTACCGGTTCTCAAGGATTCAGCGGTAAGGGGCCTGATGCCAGACGTTCCGCCACGTCCGGCACCGAGGGAGATGGAGGACTCGACAGAGTTTGCTTCTGGAGAATAAAGCGCCGGGGCGCAGCAAGCCGACAAGAGCCAGGGCCTCTCAGTGATTCTACCCGTTTGAGGTGAGAACACAGGAGGACACTGGCTCTACACGTAGGCTATAGAATCTAGCAAACGTGTTGGGTGTCGCCCAGCCCGCAGCTCTACAGATGTCTGACAGCGAGGCACCACGTGCCAGCGCCCAGGAGGATGCAACACTTCTAGTAGAGTGTGCTCGCACCCTGAGCGGACAGGGCACACCTTGTGCTTGGTAAGCCAAGGTGATGGCATCCACTATCCAGTGGGCCATCCTCTGCTTGGAGACAGCCTTTCCCTTCTGCTGGCCTCCGTGACAGACAAAGAGCTGAACTGAGGTTCTGAAGCTTTGAGTTCTATCCACGTAGATCCGCAGAGCGCGGACGGGACAGAGCAAAGCTAGGGCTGGGTCTGCCTCCTCCAGGGGCAGCGCTTGCAGGTTCACCACCTGGTCCCTGAAGGGAGTGGTAGGAACCTTGGGCACATAGCCAGGCCGGGGTCTCAGTACCACGTGGGTGTCACCCGGCCCGAACTCTAGGCACGATTCGTCGACCGAAAATGCCTGCAGGTCCCCTACCCTCTTGATGGAGGCCAGTGCGGCCAACAGCAAAGTCTTCATAGACAGAATCTTAAGCTCTGCTGACCGCAAGGGCTCAAATGGGGCATTCTGAAGTGCTCGGAGCACCAGAGCAAGATCCCAAGAGGGTATGGAGGGGGGTCGAGGAGGATTTAACCGTCTCGCCCCCCTGAGGAACCTGACGACCAGGTCGTGCTTCCCAACTGTCTTACCCTCTACGTGGTCGTGATAGGCAGATATTGCAGCAACATAGACCTTGAGGGTGGAGGGCGACAGCCTACGCTCCAACCCTCGTTGCAGGAAGGAAAGCACAGACGCGATCGAACATCTTCGGGGGTCTTCTCGGCGAGAAGAACACCACTCGACGAACAGGTTCCACTTCAAAGCATAAGCCTGTCTTGTAGACGGTGCTCGTGCCGAAGTGATGGTGTTAACTACCTCTTGGGGTAAGTCACCTAGAACCTCCGCGTCCCGTCCAGGGGCCAGACATGAAGCTTCCACAGATCTGGACGCGGGTGCCACAGGGTGCCCCGTCTCTGAGTCAGAAGGTCCTTCCTCAGAGGAATCGGCCAAGGAGGGGCTGTCGCCAGGAGCATAAGTTCTGGGAACCAGGACCGGTTGGGCCAGTAAGGCGCCACCAACAGGACCTGCTCCTCGTCCTCCCTGACCTTGCACAGTGTCTGTGCAAGTAGGCTCACTGGGGGAAACGCATATTTGCGCAGCCCCTGGGGCCAGCTGTGCGCAAGTGCATCCGTGCCGAGTGTACCCTCGGTCAGCGAATAGAACCACTGGCAGTGGGACGTTTCTGGGGAGGCAAACAGGTCGACCTGTGCCGCCCTGAACTGTCTCCAAATCAGCTGAACCACCTGGGGGTGGAGTCACCATTCCCCTGGGAGCGCAGCTCGTGAAAGCTCGTCGGCCACACGGTTGTTCACACCAGGGACATGAATGGCCCGAAGCGACCTCAGACACTTCTGACTCCAGAGGAGGAGATGGCGGGCGAGTTGCGACATGCGACGGGAGCGTAGACCACCTTGTCGGTTGATATACGCAACGGTCGCGGTGTTGTCCGTGCGGACCAGTACATCTTTGCCCCGTAGCAGCCTTTTGAGGCGGCTCAGAGCGAGATGCACTGCTAGCAACTCGAGGCAGTTGATGTGCCAATGCAGGTGCGGGCCCGTCCAAACCCCTGACACTGCATGCCCGTTGTACGTGGCTCCCCAGCCCATGGCAGAGGCATCCGTGAAGACCACAGCATGCCTGGACACCTGTTCCAGAGGCACTCCGCCGAAGGAACGAGGGGTCTGACCATGGGCTGAAGGACTGGCGGCAGGCCGGTGTGATGCTCACCCGGTGAGTGCCGCGTTGCCACGCCCATCTCGGGACTCGGCCGTGTAGCCAATGCTGAAGCGGTCTCATATGAAGCAAGCCTAGCGGTGTTACTGCCGCTGCGGCTGCCATATGCCCCAGGAGCCTCTGAAATTGTTTCAGTGGAACCGCCATCCTGCCTTGAAACGTGTTCAGGCAGTTCAGCATCGACTGGACGCGCTCCTCTGTGAGGCGCGCTGTCCGTCCGACCGAATCTAACTCCATACCGAGAAAAGAGATCCTCTGCACGGGGGCGAGTTTGCTCTTCTCCCAGTTGACCCGAAGACCCAACTGGCTGAGGTGTCTGAGCACCCGGTCCCTGTGTTCGCACAACTGATCCCTGGACTGTGCTAGAATGAGCCAGTCGTCGAGATAGTTGAGGATGCGAACGCCCTGTTCTCTCATGGGCACAAGGGCCCCCTCCGTGACTTTCGTGAAGACACGGGGGGACAGGGACAGCCCGAAGGGCAGGACTTTGTACTGATATGCTCGACCCTCGAACGCAAAGCGTAGAAACGGCCTGTGTCGAGGAAGAATCGAAACATGAAAGTACGCGTCCTTCAGGTCAATAGCTGCAAACCAATCTTGGGGACGGATGCATTCGAAAATGCGTTTCTGCGTGAGCATCTTGAACGGTAGCTTGTGAAGGCTCCGATTCAAGACTCGCAGGTCCAAGATTGGCCGTAACCCACCGGTCTTCTTGGGTACAATGAAGTACGGGCTGTAGAAGCCTGTCTTCATATCGGCTGGAGGGACCGGCTCTATCGCGTCCTTCGCCAGTAGGACTGCGATCTCCGCACGCAGGACATGGGCGTCTGCGGCGTTCACCGAAGTGAAGCGGACGCCCTTGAACCTGGGGGGACGCTGGGCGAACTGAATCGCATAGCCGAGCCTGATGGTCCGAATGAGCCAGCGAGACGGACTGGGGAGCGCTAGCTAGGCTCGCAGAGACCGTGCAAGCGGGACCAAAGGGACCACCGGCGTACCCACCGTGGGGCAGCGAGGTGGAATACAGGTACCGGGCTGAGGCGGCTGTCTCGTGGAGGCGGCCCGCAGCGAGGTGTGAGTGTGCATTGCAACACTTACCTGATTCCACAGGTGGGCAGAAGGACCGTGAGGGGATCGTCCACTGCTGCCCGCTGGCGAAGGGGGAGGATGAGTGTGGTCCGGGGTTAGACCGGCCACAACCCTCCGAGCCCCCTGGGGACCCGGAGATAGGGGAAACTGCTCTTTTATTGAGAATTTGGGTACCGCTGGGGCTGGGCCCAGCGGCGGAACAGAAACAAAACGGAACACAAGATTCTCCACCCGGCCCTCCTCCGGGGGATGGAGCGGTGCGGTCACCGTCTCCAGAAGAGCAGTCCTCCCCATCTCCAGGTCGCCCGTCTCAGGGCCGCTTGCCCTTGCTCTTGCCACCCCTCTTGGCAGAGGCCTGGACGGGCGGGGCGGCCTGCTTACGCCCGGCTCCACGACGTCGCTTGGGTGGAGGCTGCTGCTGCGACGCGGGAGCGGAGGCAGACGCAGGCGGCCACCCTCGGCGACGAGCAGGCTGAGGCGCTGCCGGCGGCGGGGTGGAGACAGCAGCTGTCCGCCGTGGCAGGATGTGACTGATCGCCTCAGTCTGCTTCTGTGCGGCCGTGAACTGCTGGGCGAAGTTCTGGACCGCGTCGCCGAAGAGGCCGGTCTGGGACACGGGGGAATTAAGGAACCTGATCTTGTCGGTTTCCCTCATGTCAGCCAGACACAGCCAGAGATGGCGTTCCTGGACCACCATAGTGGACATCGCACGACCCACTGCCCGCGCCGTAACCTTCGTCGCACGAAGCGCGAGGTCCGTTGCGGTTCTCAGTTCCTGGAGAACTGCGGGATCGTGACCACCCTCGTGCAAGGTCCTCAGTGCCTGGGCCTGATGGACCTGCAACAACGCCATAGCGTGTAAGGAGGAGGCAGCATCCCCACAAGCCTGGTAGGCCTTTCCGATCAGATCGGACGAGTACCTACAGGCCCGGGAGGGGAGACACGGGTTCCCCCTAGAAGTGGAGTTAGGGCACAGTTGCATGGCAACGGCCCGTTCCACGGGAGGAACCTGCGTGTAACCCTTCTGCGCTGCGTGGCATGAGCACCTGGTGCAATCATTGCATGCCAATGTGCATTGGCTCGTTTAGTTTTACTCGAAGTAGATTGGTTCTCGCGAGCGAGATTCCTATTCGTCGGTACTCCGACGTGGCGTCGAGAGTGACCGACTGAATGGGAGCTTACTATACATATTCATTGACTTGCTATCTGATTCCCATTACTAGCCAAATGTTCCACAAAAGGTTTTTAAATTATTATTATTATTATTTTTTACTTGTTATGGCTGCATAGAAGTCCATATTTGACCTACTGAACATATTTTTGGCCCAAAAGTCCTTAAACACTAACTTAATATACATATACATTGAGTTCCCTTCTGATTCCCATTACTAGCCAAATGTTCCACAAATGGTTTTTAAATTATTATAAATTTTTTTCTCTACATGTTATGGCTGTACAGAAGTCCATATTTGACCTACTGAACATATTTTTGGCCCAAGAGTCCTTAAACACTAACTTACTATACATATTCATTGACTTGCTATCTGATTCCCATTACTAGCCAAATGTTCCACAAAAGGTTTTTAAATTATTATTATTATTATTTATTACTTGTTATGGCTGCATAGAAGTCCATATTTGACCTACTGAACATATTTTTGGCCCAAAAGTCCTTAAACACTAACTTAATATACATATACATTGAGTTCCCTTCTGATTCCCATTACTAGCCAAATGTTCCACAAATGGTTTTTAAATTATTATAAAAAAATTTCTCTACATGTTATGGCTGTACAGAAGTCCATATTTGACCTACTGAACATATTTTTGGCCCAAGAGTCCTTAAACACTAACTTACTATACATATTCATTGACTTGCCTTCTGATTCCCATTACTAGCCAAATGTTCCACAAAAGGTTTTTAAATTATTATTATTATTATTATTATTATTTTACATGTAATGGCTGTACAGAAGTCCATATATGACCTACTGTACATATTTTTGGCCCAAAAGTCCTAAAACACTAAAATTACTATACATGTACTCATTGACTTCCCTTCTGATTCCCATTACTAGCCAAAAGGTCCACAAAAGTTTTTTAAATTATTATTATTTATTTTTTTACTTGTTATGGCTGCACAGAAGTCCATATTTGACCTACTGAACATATTTTTGGCCCAAAAGTCCTTAAACACTAACTTACTATACATATTCATTGATTTTCCTTCTTATTCCCATTACTAGCCAAATGTTCCACAAAAGGTTTTTAAATTATTGTTTTTTTTTTTTTTTTTTTTTTTTTTTACATGTTATGGCTGTACAGAAGTCCATATTTGACCTACTGAACAAATTTTTGGCCCAAGAGTCCTTAAACACTAACTTACTATACATATTCATTGATTTTCCTTCTTATTCCCATTACTAGCCAAATGTTCCACAAAAGGTTTTTAAATTATTGTTTTTTTTTTTTTTTTTTTTTTTTACATGTTATGGCTGTACAGAAGTCCATATATGACCCACTGAACATATTTTTGGCCCAAGAGTCCTAAAACACTAAATTACTATACATACTCATTAACTTCCTTTCTGATTCCCATTACTAGCCAAAAGGTCCACAAAAGGTTTTTAAATTATTATTATTATTTTTTTTTTTACATGTTATGGCTGTACAGAAGTCCATATTTGACCTACTGAACATATTTTTGGCCCAAGAGTCCTTAAACACTAACTTACTATACATATTCATTGACTTGCTATCTGATTCCCATTACTAGCCAAATGTTCCACAAAAGGTTTTTAAATTATTATTATTATTATTTTTTACTTGTTATGGCTGCATAGAAGTCCATATTTGACCTACTGAACATATTTTTGGCCCAAAAGTCCTTAAACACTAACTTAATATACATATACATTGAGTTCCCTTCTGATTCCCATTACTAGCCAAATGTTCCACAAAAGGATTTTAAATTATTCTTTTTTTTTTTTTTTTTTATTTTTTTTTTTTATACGTTAGGGCTGTACAGAAGTCCATATTTGAACTACTGAACATATTTTTGGCTCGAAAGTCCTTAAACACTAACTTACTATACATACTCATTGACTTCCCTTCTGATTCCCATTACTAACCAAAAGTTCCACAAAATTTTTTTAAATTATTATTATTATTATTTTTTTTATACATTTTATGGCTGTACAGAAGTCCATATTTGACCTACTGAACATATTTTTGGCCCAAAAGTCCTAAAACACTAAATTACTATACATACTCATTGACTTCCCTTCTGATTCCCATTACTAGCCAAAAGGTCCAAAAAAGTTTTTTAAATTAAAATTATTTTTTTTTTTACATGTTATGGCTGTACAGAAGTCCATATTTGACCTACTGAACATATTTTTGGCCCAAGAGTCCTTAAACACTAACTTATTATACATATTCATTGACTTCCCTTCTGATTCACATTACTAGCCAAAAGTTCCACAAAAGGTTTTTAAATTATAATTATTATTATTATTATTATTATTATTATTATTATTATTATTTACATGTTATGGCTGCACAGAAGTCCATATATGACCTACTGAACATATTTTTGGCCCAAGAGTCCTTAAACACTTACTTACTATACATATTCATTGACTTTCCTTCTTATTCCCATTACTAGCCAAATGTTCCACAAAAGGATTTTAAATTATTCTTCTTTTTAAATTATTATTTTTTTTAATACGTTATGGCTGTACAGAAGTCCATATTTGAACTACTGATCATATTTTTGGCCCGAAAGTCCTTAAACACTAACTTACTATACATACTCATTGACTTCCCTTCTGATTCCCATTACTAACCAAAAGTTCCACAAAAGGTTTTTAAATTATTATTATTATTTTTTTTACATGTTATGGCTGCACAGAAGTCCATATTTGACCTACTGAACATATTTTTGGCCCAAGAGTCCTTAAACACTAACTTACTGTACATATTCATTGACTTGCCTTCTGATTCCCATTACTAGCCAAATGTTCCACAAAAGGTTTTTAAATTATTATTATTATTATTTTTTACTTGTTATGGCTGCATAGAAGTCCATATTTGACCTACTGAACATATTTTTGGCTCAAAAGTCCTTAAACACTAACTTAATATACATATACATTGAGTTCCCTTCTGATTCCCATTACTAGCCAAATGTTCCACAAATGGTTTTTAAATTATTATAATTTTTTTCTCTACATGTTATGGCTGTACAGAAGTCCATATTTAACCTACAGAACATATTTTTGGCCCAAGAGTCCTTAAACAGTAACTAACTATATATACTCATTGACTTCCCTTCTGATTCACATTACTAGCCAAAAGTTCCACAAAAGGTTTTTAAATTATAATAATAATTATTATTATTATTATTAATATTATTATTATTTACATGTTATGGCTGCACAGAAGTCCATATTTGACCTACTGAACATATTTTTGGCCCAAGAGTCCTTAAACACTAACTTACTATACATATTCATTGACTTCCCTTCTGATTCACATTACTAGCCAAAAGTTCCACAAAAGGTTTTTAAATTATTATTATTATTATTATTTTTTTTTTTTTTTTTTTTTTTTTTTTACATGTTATGGCTGCACAGAAGTCCATATTTGACCTACTGAACATATTTTTGGCCCAAAAGTCCCAAAACACTAAATTACTATAAGATACTCATTGACTTCCCTTCTGATTCCCATTACTAGCCAAAAGGTCCACAAAAGTTTTTTAAATTATTATTATTTTTTTTTTTACATGTTATGGCTGTACAGAAGTCCATATATGACCTACTGAACATATTTTTGGCCCAAGAGTCCTTAAACACTAGCTTACTATACATATTCTCTGACCTTCCTTCTGATTCAAAAAAGTTCCACAAAAGGTTTTTAAATTATTATTATTATTTTTTTTACATGTTATGGCTGCACAGAAGTCCATATTTGACCTACTGAACATATTTTTGGCCCAAGAGTCCTTAAACACTAACTTACTATACATATTCTTTGACTTGCCTTCCGATTCCCATTACTAGCCAAATGTTCCACAAAAGGCTTTTAAATTATTATTATTATTATTTTTTACTTGTTATGGCTGTACAGAAGTCCATATTTGACCTACTGAACATATTTTTGGCCCAAGAGTCCTTAAACACTAACTTACTATACATACTCATTGACTTCCCTTCTGATTCCCATTACTATCCAAAAGTTCCACAAAAGGTTTTTACATTTTTTTTATTTATTTATTTTTTATGTTATGGCTGTACAGAAGTCCATATTTGACCTACTGAACATATTTTAGGCCCAAGAGTCCTTAAACAATAACTTATGATACATATTCATTGACTTCCCTTCTGATTCACATTACTAGCCAAAAGTTCCACAAAAGGTTTTTAAATTATTATTATTATTATTATATATATATTTTTTTACATGTTATGGCTGTACAGAAGTCCATATTTGACCTACTGAACATATTTTTGGCCCAAGAGTCCTTAAACAATAACTTATGATACATATTCATTGACTTCCCTTCTGATTCCCATTACTAGCCAAAAGGTCCACAAAAGTTTTTTAAATTAATATTTTTTTTTTTACATGTTATGGCTGTACAGAAGTCCATATATGACCTACTGAACATATTTTTGGCCCAAGAGTCCTTAAATACTAACTTATTATACATATTCATTGACTTCCCTTCTGATTCCCATTACTAGCCAAAAGTTCCACAAAAGGTTTTTAAATAATTGTCTTTTCTTTTTTTTTTTTTTTTTTTTTACATGTTATGGCTGTACAGAAGTCTATATATGACGTACTGAACATATTTTTGGCCCAAGAGTCCTAAAACACTAAATTACTATACATACTCATTGACTTCCCTTCTGATTCCCATTACTAGCCAAATGTTCCACAAATGGTTTTTAAATTATTATAATTTTTTTTCTCTACATGTTATGGCTGTACAGAAGTCTATATTTGACCTACTGAACATATTTTTGGCCCAAAAGTCCTAAAACACTAAATTACTATAAGATACTCATTGACTTCCCTTCTGATTCCCATTACTAGCCAAAAGGTCCACAAAAGTTTTTTAAATTATTATTATTTTTTTTTTACATGTTATGGCTGTACAGAAGTCCATATATGACCTACTGAACATATTTTTGGCCCAAGAGTCCTTAAACACTTACTTACTATACATATTCATTGACTTTCCTTCTTATTCCCATTACTAGCCAAATGTTCCACAAAAGGATTTTAAATTATTCTTTTTTTTAAATATATATATATTTTTTTTTATACGTTATTGCTGTACAGAAGTCCATATTTGAACTACTGAACATATTTTTGGCTCGAAAGTCCTTAAACACTAACTTACTATACATATTCACTGACTTCCCTTCTGATTCCCATTACTAACCAAAAGTTCCACAAAAGGTTTTTAAATTATTATTATTATTTTTTTTTAAATACATTTTATGGCTGTACAGAAGTCCATATTTGACCTACTGAACATATTTTTGGCCCAAAAGTCCTTAAACACTAACTTAATATACATATACATTGAGTTCCCTTCTGATTCCCATTACTAGCCAAATGTTCCACAAATGGTTTTTAAATTATTATAATTTTTTTTCTCTACATGTTATGGCTGTACAGAAGTCCATATTTAACCTACAGAACATATTTTTGGCCCAAGAGTCCTTAAACAGTAACTAACTATGTATACTCATTGACTTCCCTTCTGATTCACATTACTAGCCAAAAGTTCCACAAAAGGTTTTAAATTATAATTATTATTATTATTTTTATTTTTTTTTACATGTTATGGCTGCACAGAAGTCCATATTTGACCTACTGAACATATTTTTGGCCCAAGAGTCCTTAAACACTAACTTACTATACATATTCATTGACGTGCCTTCTGATTCCCATTACTAGCCAAATGTTCCACAAAAGATTTTTAAATTATTATTATTATTATTATTTTTTACTTGTTATGGCTGTACAGAAGTCCATATTTGACCTACTGAACATATTTTTGGCCCAAGAGTCCTTATACACTAACTTACTATACATATTCATAGACTTGCCTTCTGATTCCCATTACTAGCCAAATGTTCCACAAAAGGTTTTTAAAATATTATTATTATTATTTTTTACTTGTTATGGCTGTACAGAAGTCCATATTTGACCTACTGAACATATTTTTGGCCCAAGAGTCCTTAAACAGTAACTAACTATATATACTCATTGACTTCCCTTCTGATTCACATTACTAGCCAAAAGTTCCACAAAAGGTTTTTAAATTATTATTATTATTATATATATATTTTTTTTTACATGTTATGGCTGTACAGAAGTCCATATTTGACCTACTGAACATATTTTTGGCCCAAGAGTCCTTAAACAATAACTTATGATACATATTCATTGACTTCCCTTTCTGATTCACATTACTAGCCAAAAGTTCCACAAAAGGTTTTTAAATTATTATTATTATTATTATTATTCTTTTTTTTTTACATGTTATGGCTGTACAGAAGTCCATATATGACCTACTGTACATATTTTTGGCCCAAAAGTCCTAAAACACTAAATTACTATACATACTCATTCACTTCCCTTCTGATTCCCATTACTAGCCAAAAGGTCCACAAAAGTTTTTTAAATTAATATTTTTTTTTTACATGTTATGGCTGTACAGAAGTCCATATATGACCTACTGAACATATTTTTGGCCCAAGAGTCCTTAAATACTAACTTATTATACATATTCATTGACTTCCCTTCTGATTCCCATTACTAGCCAAAAGTTCCACAAAAGGTTTTTAAATAATTGTCTTTTTTTTTTTTTTTTTTTTTTTTTTTTTTACATGTTATGGCTGTACAGAAGTCCATATATGACCTACTGAACATATTTTTGGCCCAAGAGTCCTAAAACACTAAATTACTATAAGATACTCATTGACTTCCCTTCTGATTCCCATTACTAGCCAAAAGGTCCACAAAAGTTTTTTAAATTATTATTATTTTTTTTTTTACATGTTATGGCTGTACAGAAGTCCATATATGACCTACTGAACATATTTTTGGCCCAAGAGTCCTTAAACACTTACTTACTATACATATTCATTGACTTGCCTTCTGATTCCCATTACTAGCCAAATGTTCCACAAAAGGTTTTTAAATTATTATTATTATTATTTTTTACTTGTTATGGCTGTACAGAACTCCATATTTGACCTACTGAACATATTTTTGGCCCAAGAGTCCTTAAACACTAACTTACTATACATACTCATTGACTTCCCTTCTGATTCCCATTACTATCCAAAAGTTCCACAAAAGGTTTTTACATTTTTTTTATTTATTTTATTTTATTTTTTTTACACTATACATTTTCATTGACTTGCCTTCTGATTCCCATTACTAGCCAAATGTTCCACAAAAGGTTTTTAAATTATTATTATTATTATTTTTTACTTGTTATGGCTGCACAGAAGTCCATATTTGACCTACTGAACATATTTTTGGCCCAAAAGTCCTTAAACACTAACTTACTATACATATTCACTGACTTCCCTTCTGATTCCCATTACTAGCCAAATGTTCCACAAAAGGTTTTTAAATTATTATTATTCTTTTTTTTTTTTCTTTTTTTTTACATGTTATTTCTGTACAGAAGTCCATTTATGACGTACTGAACATATTTTTGGCCCAAGAGTCCTTAAACAGTAACTAACTATATATACTCATTGACTTCCCTTCTGATTCACATTACTAGCCAAAAGTTCCACAAAAGGTTTTTAAATTATAATTATTATTATTATTATTAATATTATTATTATTATTTACATGTTATGGCTGCACAGAAGTCCATATTTGACCTACTGAACATATTTTTGGCCCAAGAGTCCTTAAACACTAACTTACTATACATATTCATTGACGTCCCTTCTGATTCACATTACTAGCCAAAAGTTCCACAAAAGGTTTTTAAATTATTATTATTATTATTATTATTATTTTTTTTTTTTTTTTTTTACATGTTATGGCTGTACACAAGTCCATATATGACCTACTGAACATATTTTTGGCCCAAAAGTCCTAAAACACTAAATTACTATAAGATACTCATTGACTTCCCTTCTGATTCCCATTACTAGCCAAAAGGTCCACAAAAGTTTTTTAAATTATTATTATTTTTTTTTTTACATGTTATGGCTGTACAGAAGTCCATATATGACCTACTGAACATATTTTTGGCCCAAGAGTCCTTAAACACTTACTTACTATACATATTCATTGACTTTCCTTCTTATTCCCATTACTAGCCAAATGTTCCACAAAAGGATTTTAAATTATTCTTTTTTTTAAATATATATATATATTTTTTTATACGTTATTGCTGTACAGAAGTCCATATTTGAACTACTGAACATATTTTTGGCCCAAGAGTCCTTAAACACTAACTTACTATACATATTCACTGACTTCCCTTCTGATTCAAAAAAGTTCCACAAAAGGTTTTTAAATTATTATTATTTTTTTTTTTTTACATGTTATGGCTGCACAGAAGTCCATATTTGACCTACTGAACATATTTTTGGCCCAAAAGTCCTTAAACACTAACTTAATATACATATACATTGAGTTCCCTTCTGATTCCCATTACTAGCCAAATGTTCCACAAATGGTTTTTAAATTATTATAATTTTTTTTCTCTACATGTTATGGCTGTACAGAAGTCCATATTTAACCTACAGAACATATTTTTGGCCCAAGAGTCCTTAAACAGTAACTAACTATATATACTCATTGACTTCCCTTCTGATTCACATTACTAGCCAAAAGTTCCACAAAAGGTTTTAAATTATAATTATTATTATTATTTTTATTTTTTTTTACATGTTATGGCTGCACAGAAGTCCATATTTGACCTACTGAACATATTTTTGGCCCAAGAGTCCTTAAACACTAACTTACTATACATATTCATTGACGTGCCTTCTGATTCCCATTACTAGCCAAATGTTCCACAAAAGATTTTTAAATTATTATTATTATTATTATTTTTTACTTGTTATGGCTGTACAGAAGTCCATATTTGACCTACTGAACATATTTTTGGCCCAAGAGTCCTTATACACTAACTTACTATACATATTCATAGACTTGCCTTCTGATTCCCATTACTAGCCAAATGTTCCACAAAAGGTTTTTAAAATATTATTATTATTTTTTTTACTTGTTATGGCTGCATAGAAGTCCATATTTGACCTACTGCACATATTTTTGGCCCAAGACTCCTTAAACAGTAACTAACTATATATACTCATTGACTTCCCTTCTGATTCACATTACTAGCCAAAAGTTCCACAAAAGGTTTTTAAATTATTATTATTATTATTATTATTATTATTATTATTATTTATTTATTTATTTTTTTTACTTGTTATGGCTGTACAAAAGTCCATATATGACCTACAGTACATATTTTTGGCCCAAAAGTCCTAAAACACTAACTTACTATACATACTCATTGACTTCCCTTCTGATTCCCATTACTATCCAAAAGTTCCACAAAAGGTTTTTACATTTTTTTTATTTATTTATTTTTTATGTTATGGCTGTACAGAAGTCCATATTTGACCTACTGAACATATTTTTGGCCCAAGAGTCCTTAAACACTAACTTACTATACATATTCATTGACTTGCCTTCTGATTCCCATTACTAGCCAAATGTTCCACAAAAGGTTTTTAAATTATTATTATTATTATTTTTTACTTGTTATGGCTGCATAGAAGTCCATATTTGACCTACTGAAAATATTTTTGGCCCAAAAGTCCTTAAATACTAACTTAATATACATATACATTGAGTTCCCTTCTGATTCCCATTACTAGCCAAATGTTCCACAAATGGTTTTTAAATTATTATAATTTTTTTTCTCTACATGTTATGGCTGTACAGAAGTCCATATTTAACCTACTAAACATATTTTTGGCCCAAGAGTCCTTAAACAGTAACTAACTATATATACTCATTGAGTTCCCTTCTGATTCCCATTACTAGCCAAATGTTCCACAAATGGTTTTTAAATTATTATAATTTTTTTTTCTACATGTTATGGCTGTACAGAAGTCCATATTTAACCTACTGAACATATCTTTGGCCCAAGAATCCTTAAACACTAACTTACTATACATATTCATTGACTTCCCTTCTGATTCCCATTACTAGCCAAATGTTCCACAAAAGGTTTTTAAATAATTGTCTTTTTTTTTTTTTTTCACATGTTATGGCTGTACAGAAGTCCATATATGACCTACTGAACATATTTTTGGCCCAAGAGTCCTAAAACACTAAATTACTATACATACTCATTGACTTCCCTTCTGATTCCCATTACTAGCCAAAAGGTCCACAAAAGTTTTTTTAATTATTTTTTTTTTTTTACATGTTATGGCTGTACAGAAGTCCATATATGATGTACTGAACATATTTTTGGCCCAAAAGTCCTAAAATACTAACTTACTATGCATAATCATTGACTTGCCTTCTGATTCCCATTACTAGCCAAATGTTCCACAAAAGGTTTTTAAATTATTATTATTATTATTATTTTTTACTTGTTATGCCTGTACAGAAGTCCATATATGACCTACTGAACATATTTTTGGCCCAAAAGTCCTTAAACACTAACTTACTATACATACTCATTGACTTCCCTTCTTATTCCCATTACTAGCCAAATGTTCCACAAAAGGTTTTTAAATTATTCTTTTTTTTTTTTTTTACATGTTATGGCTGTACAGAAGTCCATATTTGACCTACTGAACATATTTTTGGCCCAAGAGTCCTTAAACACTAACTTACTATACATACTCATTGACTTCCCTTCTGATTCCCATTACTATCCAAAAGTTCCACAAAAGGTTTTTACATTTTTTTTATTTATTTATTTTTTATGTTATGGCTGTACAGAAGTCCATATTTGACCTACTGAACATATTTTTGGCCCAAGAGTCCTTAAACAATAACTTATGATACATATTCATTGACTTCCCTTCTGATTCCCATTACTAGCCAAAAGGTCCACAAAAGTTTAAAAAAAAAAAAAATGATTTTTTATTTTTTACATGTTATGGCTGTAGAGAAGTCCATATATGACCTACTGAACATATTTTTGGCCCGAAAGTCCTTAAACACTAACTTACTATACATACTCATTGACTTCCCTTCTGATTCCCATTATTAGCCAAAAGTTCCACAAAAGGTTTTTAAATTATTATTATTATTTTTTTTACATGTTATGGCTGTACAGAAGTCCATATTTGACCTACTGAACATATTTTTGGCCCAAGAGTCCTTAAACACTAACTTACTATACATATTCACTGACTTCCCTTCTGATTCCCATTACTAGCCAAATGTTCCACAAAAGGTTTTTAAATTATTATTATTTTTTTTTTTTACTTGTTATGGCTGTACAGAAGTCCATATTTGACGTACTAAACATATTTTTGGCCCAAGAGTCCTTAAACACTAACTTACTATACATACTCATTGACTTCCCTTCTGATTCCCATTACTATCCAAAAGTTCCACAAAAGGTTTTTACATTTTATTTATTTATTTATTTATTTTTTACTCTATACATATTCATTGACTTCCCTTCTGATTCCCATCACTAGCCAAAAGTTCCACAAAAGTTTTTTAAATTATTATAGATTTTTTTTACATGTTATGGCTGTACAGAAGTCCATATATGACAAACTGAACATATTTTTGGCCCA
>CM077210.1:19710901-19715901 GCA_039654625.1 Rhinogobio ventralis
GACTTCCCTTCTTATTCCCATTACTAGCCAAAAGTTCCACAAAAGGTTTTTAAATTATTATTATTATTATTTTTTTTACATGTTATGGCTGTACAGAAGTCCATATTTGACCTACTGAACATATTTTTGGCCCAAGAGTCCTTAAAAACTAACTTACTATACATATTCATTGACTTGCCTTCTGATTCCCATTACTAGCCAAATGTTCCACAAAAGGTTTTTAAATTATTATTATTATTTATTAATTTTTTTTACTTCTTATGGCTGTACAGAAGTCCATATTTGACCTACTGAACATATTTTTGGCCCAAGAGTCCTTAAACACTAACTTACTATACATACTCATTGACTTCCCTTTTGATTCCCATTACTATCCAAAAGTTCCACAAAAGGTTTTTATATTTTTGTTATTTATTTATTTTTTATGTTATGGCTGTACAGAAGTCCATATTTTACCTACTGAACATATTTTTGGCCCAATAGTCCTTAAACACTAACTTATTATACATATTCATTGACTTCCCTTCTGATTCCCATTACTAGCCAAAAGTTCCACAAAAGGTTTTTAAATTATTATTATTCTTTTTTTTTTTTTTTTTTTTACATGTTATGGCTGTACAGAAGTCCATATATGACGTACTGAACATATTTTTGGCCCAAGAGTCCTTAAACACTAACTTACTATACATATTCATTTACTTGCCTTCTGATTCCCATTACTAGCCAAATGTTCCACAAAAGGTTTTTAAATTATTATTATTATTATTTTTTACTTGTTATGGCTGCACAGAAGTCCATATTTGACCTACTGAACATATTTTTGGCCCAAAAGTCCTTAAACACTAACTTACTATACATACTCATTGACTTCCCTTCTGATTCCCATCACTAGCCAAAAGTTCCACAAAAGGTTTTTAAATTATTATTATTATTATTATTATTATTATTATTATTATTTTTTTTTTTTAAAGGTTATGGCTGTACAGAGGTCCATATATGACCTACTGAACATATTTTTGGCCCAAAAGTCCTAAAACACTAAATTACTATACATACTCATTGACTTCCCTTCTGATTCCCATTACTAGCCAAAAGGTCCACAAAAGTTTTTAAAAAAAATTTTTATTTTTTATTTTTTACATGTTAGGGCTGTAAAGAAGTCCATATTTGACCTACTGAACATATTTTTGGCCCAAGAGTCCTTAAACACTAACTTACTATACATATTCACTGACTTCCCTTCTGATTCCCATTACTAGCCAAATATTCCACAAAAGGTTTTTAAATTATTATTATTTTTTTTTTTTACTTGTTATGGCTGTACAGAAGTCCATATTTGACGTACTAAACATATTTTTGGCCCAAGAGTCCTTAAACACTAACTTACTATACATACTCATTGACTTCCCTTCTGATTCCCATTACTATCCAAAAGTTCCACAAAAGGTTTTTACATTTTATTTATTTATTTATTTATTTATTTATTTATTTTTTACTCTATACATATTCATTGACTTCCCTTCTGATTCCCATCACTAGCCAAAAGTTCCACAAAAGTTTTTTAAATTATTATTGATTTTTTTTACATGTTATGGCTGTACAGAAGTCCATATATGACAAACTGAACATATTTTTGGCCCAAGAGTCCTTAAACACTAACTTACTATACATATTCATTGACTTGCCTTCTGATTCCCATCACTAGCCAAAAGTTCCACAAAAGTTTTTTAAATTATAATTGATTTTTTTTACATGTTATGGCTGTACAGAAGTCCATATATGACCTACTGAACATATTTTTGGCCCGAAAGTCCTTAAACACTAACTTACTATACATACTCATTGACTTCCCTTATGATTCCCATTACTAGCCAAAAGTTCCACAAAAGGTTTTAAAATTATTATTATTATTTTTTTTACATGTTATGGCTGTACAGAAGTCCATATTTGACCTACTGAACATATTTTTGGCCCAAGATTCCTTAAACACTAACTTACTAAACATATACATTGACTTTCCTTCTGATTCCCATTACTATCCAAAAGTTCCACAAAAGGTTTTTACATTTTTTTAATTTATTTATTTTTTATGTTATGGCTGTACAGAAGTCCATATTTGACCTACTGAACATATTTTTGGCCCAAGAGTCCTTAAACACTAACTTACTATACATACTCATTGACTTCCCTTCTGATTCCCATTACTATCCAAAAGTTCCACAAAAGGTTTTTACATTTTTTTTATTTATTTATTTATTTATTTTTTACACTATACATTTTCATTGACTTGCCTTCTGATTCCCATTACTAGCCAAATGTTCCACAAAAGGTTTTTAAATTATTATTATTATTATTTTTTACTTGTTATGGCTGCACAGAAGTCCATATATGACCTACTGAACATATTTTTGGCCCAAAAGTCCTAAAACACTAAATTACTATACATACTCATTGACTTCCCTTCTGATTCCCATTACTAGCCAAAAGGTCCACAAAAGTTTTTAAATTTTTTTTTTATTTTTTATTTTTTACATGTTAGGGCTGTACAGAAGTCCATATTTGACCTACTGAACATATTTTTGGCCCAAGAGTCCTTAAACACTAACTTACTATACATATTCACTGACTTCCCTTCTGATTCCCATTACTAGCCAAATGTTCCACAAAAGGTTTTTACATTTTATTTATTTATTTATTTATTTATTTTTTTTTTTTTTACTCTATACATATTCATTGACTTCCCTTCTGATTCCCATCACTAGCCAAAAGTTCCACAAAAGTTTTTAAATTTTTTTTTTATTTTTTATTTTTTACTTGTTATGGCTGTACAGAAGTCCATATTTGATGTACTAAACATATTTTTGGCCCAAGAGTCCTTAAACACTAACTTACTATACATACTCATTGACTTCCCTTCTGATTCCCATTACTAGCCAAAAGGTCCACAAAAGTTTTTAAATTTTTTTTTATTTTTTATTTTTTACTTGTTATGGCTGTACAGAAGTCCATATTTGATGTACTAAACATATTTTTGGCCCAAGAGTCCTTAAACACTAACTTACTATACATACTCATTGACTTCCCTTCTGATTCCCATTACTATCCAAAAGTTCCACAAAAGGTTTTTACATTTTATTTATTTATTTATTTATTTATTTTTTTTTTTTTTACTCTATACATATTCATTGACTTCCCTTCTGATTCCCATCACTAGCCAAAAGTTCCACAAAAGTTTTTTAAATTATTATTGATTTTTTTTACATGTTATGGCTGTACAGAAGTCCATATATGACAAACTGAACATATTTTTGGCCCAAGAGTCCTTAAACACTAACTTACTATACATATTCATTGACTTGCCTTCTGATTCCCATCACTAGCCAAAAGTTCCACAAAAGTTTTTTAAATTATAATTGATTTTTTTTACATGTTATGGCTGTACAGAAGTCCATATATGACCTACTGAACATATTTTTGGCCCGAAAGTCCTTAAACACTAACTTACTATACATACTCATTGACTTCCCTTATGATTCCCATTACTAGCCAAAAGTTCCACAAAAGGTTTTAAAATTATTATTATTATTTTTTTTTACATGTTATGGCTGTACAGAAGTCCATATTTGACCTACTGAACATATTTTTGGCCCAAGAGTCCTTAAACACTAACTTACTATACATACTCATTGACTTCCCTTCTGATTCCCATTACTATCCAAAAGTTCCACAAAAGGTTTTTACATTTTTTTTATTTATTTATTTTTTATGTTATGGCTGTACAGAAGTCCATATTTGACCTACTGAACATATTTTTGGCCCAAGATTCCTTAAACACTAACTTACTAAACATATACATTGACTTTCCTTCTGATTCCCATTACTATCCAAAAGTTCCACAAAAGGTTTTTACATTTTTTTAATTTATTTATTTTTTATGTTATGGCTGTACAGAAGTCCATATTTGACCTACTGAACATATTTTTGGCCCAAGAGTCCTTAAACACTAACTTACTATACATACTCATTGACTTCCCTTCTGATTCCCATTACTATCCAAAAGTTCCACAAAAGGTTTTTACATTTTTTTTATTTATTTATTTATTTATTTTTTACACTATACATTTTCATTGACTTGCCTTCTGATTCCCATTACTAGCCAAATGTTCCACAAAAGGTTTTTAAATTATTATTATTATTATTTTTTACTTGTTATGGCTGCACAGAAGTCCATATTTGACCTACTGAACATATTTTTGGCCCAAAAGTCCTTAAACACTAACTTACTATACATATTCACTGACTTCCCTTCTGATTCCCATTACTAGCCAAATGTTCCACAAAAGGTTTTTAAGTTATCTTTTTTTTTTTTTTTTTTTTACATGTTATAACTGTACAGAAGACCATATTTGACCGATTGAACATATTTTTGACCCGAAAGTCCTTAAACATTAACTTACTATACATATTCATTGACTTCCCTTCTGATTCCCATCACTAGCCAAAAGTTCCACAAAAGTTTTTTAAATTATTATAGATTTTTTTTACATGTTATAACTGTACAGAAGTCCATATATGACCTACTGAACATATTTTTGGCCCAAGAGTCCTTAAACACTAACTTACTATACATATTCATTGACTTTCCTTCTTATTCCCATTACTAGCCAAATGTTCCACAAAAGGTTTTTAAATTATTATTATTCTTTTTTTTTTTTCTTTTTTTTTACATGTTATTTCTGTACAGAAGTCCATTTATGACGTACTGAACATATTTTTGGCCCAAGAGTCCTTAAACAGTAACTAACTATATATACTCATTGACTTCCCTTCTGATTCACATTACTAGCCAAAAGTTCCACAAAAGGTTTTTAAATTATAATTATTATTATTATTATTATTATTATTTACATGTTATGGCTGCACAGAAGTCCATATTTGACCTACTGAACATATTTTTGGCCCAAGAGTCCTTAAACACTAACTTACTATACATATTCATT
>CM077210.1:19720901-19723401 GCA_039654625.1 Rhinogobio ventralis
CAAAAGTTCCACAAAAGGTTTTTAAATTATTATTATTATTATTATTATTATTTTTTTTTTTTACATGTTATGGCTGTACACAAGTCCATATATGACCTACTGAACATATTTTTGGCCCAAAAGTCCTAAAACACTAAATTACTATAAGATACTCATTGACTTCCCTTCTGATTCCCATTACTAGCCAAAAGTTCCACAAAAGTTTTTTAAATTATTATTATTATTTTTTTTACATGTTATGGCTGTACAGAAGTCCATATATGACCTACTGAACATATTTTTGGCCCAAGAGTCCTTAAACACTTACTTACTATACATATTCATTGACTTGCCTTCTGATTCCCATTACTAGCCAAATGTTCCACAAAAGGTTTTTAAATTATTATTATTATTATTTTTTACTTGTTATGGCTGTACAGAAGTCCATATTTGACCTACTGAACATATTTTTGGCCCAAGAGTCCTTAAACACTAACTTACTTTACATACTCATTGACTTCCCTTCTGATTCCCATTACTATCCAAAAGTTCCACAAAAGGTTTTTACATTTTTTTTATTTATTTATTTTTTATGTTATGGCTGTACAGAAGTCCATATTTGACCTACTGAACATATTTTTGGCCCAAGAGTCCTTAAACAATAACTTATGATACATATTCATTGACTTCCCTTCTGATTCACATTACTAGCCAAAAGTTCCACAAAAGGTTTTTAAATTATTATTATTATTTTTATTTTTATTTTTTTTACATGTTATGGCTGTACAGAAGTCCATATTTGACCTACTGAACATATTTTTGGCCCAAGAGTCCTTAAACAATAACTTATGATACATATTCATTGACTTCCCTTCTGATTCCCATTACTAGCCAAAAGGTCCACAAAAGTTTAAAAAAAAAAAAAATGATTTTTTATTTTTTACATGTTATGGCTGTAGAGAAGTCCATATATGACCTACTGAACATATTTTTGGCCCGAAAGTCCTTAAACACTAACTTACTATACATACTCATTGACTTCCCTTCTGATTCCCATTATTAGCCAAAAGTTCCACAAAAGGTTTTTAAATTATTATTATTATTTTTTTTACATGTTATGGCTGTACAGAAGTCCATATTTGACCTACTGAACATATTTTTGGCCCAAGAGTCCTTAAACACTAACTTACTATACATATTCACTGACTTCCCTTCTGATTCCCATTACTAGCCAAATGTTCCACAAAAGGTTTTTAAATTATTATTATTATTTTTTTTACTTGTTATGGCTGTACAGAAGTCCATATTTGACCTACTGAACATATTTTTGGCCCAAGAGTCCTTAAACACTAACTTACTATACATACTCATTGACTTCCCTTCTGATTCCCATTACTATCCAAAAGTTCCACAAAAGGTTTTTACATTTTTTTTATTTATTTATTTATTTTTTACACTATACATATTCATTGACTTGCCTTCTGATTCCCATTACTAGCCAAATGTTCCACAAAAGGTTTTTAAATTATCTTTTTTTTTTTTTTTTTTTAAATGTTATAACGTTACAGAAGTCCATATTTGACCGATTGAACATATTTTTGACCCGAAAGTCCTTAAACATTAACTTACTATACATATTCATTGACTTCCCTTCTGATTCCCATTACTAGCCAAAAGTTCCACAAAAGTTTTTTTAATTATTATTGATTTTTTTTACATGTTATGGCTGTACAGAAGTCCATATATGACGTACTGAACATATTTTTGGCCCAAGAGTCCTAAAACACTAAATTACTATACATACTCATTGACTTCCCTTCTTATTCCCATTACTAGCCAAAAGTTCCACAAAAGGTTTTTAAATTATTATTATTATTATTTTTTTTACAAGTTATGGCTGTACAGAAGTCCATATTTGACCTACTGAACATATTTTTGGCCCAAGAGTCCTTAAAAACTAACTTACTATACATATTCATTGACTTGCCTTCTGATTCCCATTACTAGCCAAATGTTCCACAAAAGGTTTTTAAATTATTATTATTATTATTTTTTTTTTTTTACTTCTTATGGCTGTACAGAAGTCCATATTTGACCTACTGAACATATTTTTGGCCCAAGAGTCCTTAAACACTAACTTACTATACATACTCATTGACTTCCCTTTTGATTCCCATTACTATCCAAAAGTTCCACAAAAGGTTTTTATATTTTTGTTATTTATTTATTTTTTATGTTATGGCTGTACAGAAGTCCATATTTTACCTACTGAACATATTTTTGGCCCAATAGTCCTTAAACACTAACTTACTATACATACTCATTGACTTCCCTTCTGATTCCCATCACTAGCCAAAAGTTCCACAAAAGGTTTTTAAATTATTATTATTCTTTTTTTTTTTTTTTTTTTTTACATGTTATGGCTGTACAGAAGTCCATATATGACGTACTGAACATATTTTTGGCCCAAGAGTCCTTAAACACTAACTTACTATACATATTCATTGACTTGCCTTCTGAT